>CM057163.1:15032732-15165232 GCA_029962745.1 Echinometra lucunter
AACCCAATTGAGACAACAGAAAAGAAAAAACTAAAGCAAACAAACAACTTGCAAGAAAAGACAACAAGCAGGGGCCCCAGAAGCAGAGGGGGGATAGGGGCTACAGCCCCCCCCCCCACACACACACACAATTTCGGCTAAAAATGATGATACAAAGTTCTCCGCAGCCCCTGATAAAGTTCAGCAGGAACAAGGAAGAGCAATACGGCGGCAGCGACAGTATCGAGGGAAAGTTATTGTTTTTCATATTAATTTTATTTTTGTACTTGTAAGACACCATCAACTTAGCATTTGGGCAAGGCCTCACGCGCTGCTTGTCTGCCAAACAGGGTTTGAAAAATAGACCATTTGTGCATTTATGGCAGCGATCAGTGGACCGAGCCGCGTCCTCAGGCCACGGATCATTGTTGTTGTTGTTGTTGAATTGGTTTTTTTTTACAGACGTGTATCAATCAAATTTATACGTCTGGGACCAACGGGGGACCAACGGGGGACCAACCTTTAACGTCACCATCCGAAAGACGTGGCAAATGTAGATTCATATCTTGCAAAAGGACATTAGTGCAGCGGCAAGGATTCGGACCCCAGAACTTGTGGTTCAAAGTCCGGAGACTTATCCACTGAGCCACAGCACCTCTATCACAGTTGTCGTGCGATCCGGCGTGCGATTAGTCTTTCATACTATTCAGGCGCGTATAGGGAAATAACAGCACCAAGTGCCTTGTCTAAAGGCTACCATCAACAAAGAATATATATTTATGAAGAACTTTCAGTACCGAAAATTTGGTAAAAAGCATGCATATTCCCGGGGATTTATGGGGGGTCTATTGGACTCATCGAGGTTCCGTTATATATTTTCAGAGTTTGAAATTTTATGTGAATCACCTTTTCCATATGTTTAGATAAATCCTAGGGGAATTAACTTAATTTCAAATTCCCTGTTTTTGTGTAACCTATGGCAGCTAGAGGGTCAAAAGCATGCATAGTACATGTACCCGAAATTTATGGGGAGTCTTTGAATTTTGTTGAGCCTTTAGTAATCTTTTCCAAAGTCTCAAATTACATATAAATCACATTTGAAATAAATTCAAAGTAGTAATAGGGGAACTATAATCATTTAAAAATTCCTTGTTTTCATGTGCAAACCTATGGCAGGCAAGATTTTTCAAAGCAAAAAAATATGCATATTCCCGAGGATTTATAGGGAGTCTATTTCACTCATGGAGCCTTAATTATATATTTTCAGAGTTTGAAATTTTATTTAAATTACTTCCTCTGTAAATTCAAATAAACGCCCGGGGGGGGGGGCACTCTATGTAAAACACTGTAACCATGCGCGTGCACAAAAACGCGGAATAAGGGGTGTTTTTTCAGGCAGAGCACGGATCCGCGCGGATCCGCGATAAGGGTATCAAAATCGCCGATTTGAGAGAAAAAGGGGGTCTTTTCAGCGCTAAATCCGCGCTAAGGGTCATTTTTTGCATAATCTGAAGTGAAATAAAAATGTACCTAATCCTTGTTAAGGGTATGTGTGGAGAGAAAAATCCTAGTTAAGGGTATGCTGGAGAGAAAAAATCCTAGTTAAGGGCAGCTTTTTTGAGCTCCGCGAATCCTAGTTAAGGGTACCCCCCTCCCCCTCACGATACGGAGCTTTTTAATTTTTTCAACTTAAATATGTGCATTCGCCAATCTGCAAAACCTGAAAAATTCCAACTTCCTTTTATTTTAGTGGGGCGGTATTGAGCACGCGAAGCGTGTGAATCACGTACTAGGCGCGCTCCCTTGGGGGGGGGGGGGTGCAGGTAGGGGGGAGTTCCCCCCTCCCGCGCGAAGCGCGGAAGCTCCGACGTTTCTTTGAATTTTTCCTTTTCTGCTCCCGCTCTTCTTACGTTCTCTTACCTTTTTTCTTTTTCTCGCTCCCGCTTTTTTCTTCTACTTTTTTCTTTCTTTTTTGTTGGCGTTTTGGAGGGGTGACCGCCCCAATCGCCCCCCCCCCTCCCTTGGCCACGCAAGTGCACTCCCATGGCAAAGGAGCTTTTTGCAGTATTGATGGTTTGCAACTCTGTAAAAGAACACTATTTGGGACTACAAACTTAAAGCCCTTGTCTAGTTGTGGTAAATCTAAGAATATTCATTATCAAAGTTTGAATCCATTGTCAGATAAACAGATAAAACCAAGTGTTATATCATTAAACATATTAGTATTGACATTATGCATGTTTTCTGCCTTGCTATACATGCTATTTAGGAAATTGTGAATGTATACTTAACAGTAGAAAGGTAGTATAGGGAGAAGTAATGAAATTCGCGTGATATCACTAATATAAAATTGAAAATAAACCATGTTTGAAATTTATTTGGGGGCTGACGCCCCCACAACCCCCCCCCCCCCCTCCAGTACGCCAGTGCGGGAACTATAATCAATCTTAAAATCCCTGTTTTTTCCTTTTTTGGCCTATCCCTATGGCAGGTGACTGTCAAAAAACAACCATGATCCTGAAGATTTATAGTACCGTTTATTGAAAATAAAGTTTAATGAAATGTACTTTTAACTATCGATTCTTCTGTTCTTGCAAAAATCAGACTTTAAAAACAAAGTTTTAGAAATGAAATATCAAGAATAGATTAGACATCTTTTCACACGTTATCAATGGCGCCGCAATGGTGGACATATTTTCAGCGTCCATGTTAAACACAGCATTTACCCTTGCCAAAACGTACTACGGAAGTAGGCGAGAGTAATTTGTCTTGTAATCCAATGTCTTTGCCATCAACTATGAAACGGTCGCGGTTGTTTTGAAAACGAAAGTTCGAAACGCGAAAAACCGTAACTGGACCTCCAGCCCAAAATGCAGATGGAACCTGAGAAGCTCATAATCAGAAGTAGAACCCCAGATGGTGTAGTCAGTTTTGATGAGCATGGATTTGCGGTGTTTTCAGAAGATCAAGCGGATATTGAGCGTTGCCATAAATACACAACGAGGTAAGTGGAAACAGGAAAGAGAGCTCCGCCCGCCCGCCCGGCGGGTCGAATCGGTCTGGTCCGGTCCGCTAAATTTTTATCTGCACCAGTACCAATATACAGTATACACGTGCAAGCTTATCTGAGATAAGCTTGTACTTCATAGAAGTCATCACGATGGAAAAGCCTCAAGCCCTCAACAGCTTTTGCTTGTATTCCCAGGCGTTGGGGCTTGGTAGAAAATCACACATGAGACTCTTGAGAGGAAAATAACTGTTTAACTCCATTTTTCAACTATGATGACTGAGTCTGAATCCCCAAATTTGTGGAATATCATGACAAGACGAGAGTTAAAGAGTCCCTAACGTTAGAGTCTAGTCCAGGGACGTCAGGGGAGTAAAAAAAAAAAAATAAATAATAAGCTAACGCTATTAGTCCCCTGACGTCCCTGGACTAAAAGTCCCTGAATCAGATATCTAGTAACAGTCTAACTGCAACTGTTAGCAAATTTGAAAAAAAATAAGTCTTGCTTAAGCCAAGGCAATTTTGTTGTCTGTTTTGACTACAACAAGACTAGAGTAGAGGTCTAGAAGATTTATACTCGCACCATATGTAAATAGAACTTTTTGTGACACACACACCCTTCTCATCTGCAAGAATCTTCAGGAGTGAAGGAGGCAGAGTTAACAGAAGAAGAAGTACTGCAAGGGTGAATGTTCACCACAGTCCGAGGTACTACATGTAGATCTACGTTTGGCCCTATGAGTATGAGTGGGGCATGGCTGGAGAAGTAAGGCTAGCAACGAAAGCATGCTATAAATTTTCGCTCTAATCTAGGGTCTAACTTAGGTTTATTTTTTTCTTTTTCTTTTTTGTTTTCTTTATTTTTGGTAACAGTGGTGTTTATTCCGTCAAGAAAAGAGTTAACTTCAAGTTTTACGTTTGAAATTCATTTTTGATGTGAAATAATCGGTAATAATGGCGTTTATCATTTTAGTCCAAAATTATTCGGTATCGTACCACATTCCGAGATTTGAATATTCTTCAATCAAGTCGCTGATGATATTAAAACATTAAAATGATACAGTACGCTTCTCACTGCTGTCGGTAGGGGCGCCGTGGGCTGTTCCATCAAATCATCATGATCATGGAGTTTTAAAGGCAGTGGTTAACATTGTTATAATTTTTAAAAAGAGAAAACAAAAAAAAAACTCATTTTGTGTTACTTGAAAATGGGATAAACATAACCTGGGTTATAGTGTAAAAATACCAGTCTGATAGTTTCAAAGTATGATATCCACAGCTGACAGGAAGTATTTTTGACTTAGAAATGTGAACCAATGTTTGGAAAATATTGTAACGGTCGGTTGCACTGACTAACATTGGAGGTAAGGAGTGCGCATGCACACATGGCTCACCTGACCGTAATGCATGTATTGGCGTATCACGCGGAGGGAGGCAGATAACGTTTTTTGTATTTTTTTTTTCAACTCAAGCAAAACGGTCCTCTTAAGTTTTATTTATTTTCTCTGAGTCTGAGTGTCTGAAAATAATAAAATCGTGGTTTGTGTCTTACTAATGTTAACACTAAGCAGTTTTTCATTCCAAATTATGGTTGGTTTCAGAGTTTTTTAGTACAGTTTTATCTTAGTTTGAGAATTTTTTTAGATCGGCTCCTCACAAAGTTAGCCATTGCCTTTAAGAGCTGGAGTCCTAACTCGCAACATATTTCAAGCAGCTGTCCCTTTCTCAGTTTGCACAATAAAATCCAGAGTCTGTGTGCAGAATCCAAAGTATCAATATTTTCAGGAAGTGTGTTTAAAATCTGTTACAATATAGGTGTAATTCCGTTACCGCAAAAAGAGGGAAAGCTTTCCTCCTTGGGTAAATTATGAGTCTATTTGGGGGGGGGGGAGGGGACTGGAAATTCTCTGATTTCAGCTCATACTTCAAAGTTTCCAGTAGCACTTATTTGAATATCTTTCTAAGTTTCTAGTTTCTGTTTGGCCAAATCTGTGGTAACGGAATTACCATTGTGCATACATGTATCCTGTCATGTGATTTAAAAAATGGAATCCATCTGTTTTATACAAGACTCGTGTGTCAATAGCTGTGAGGTTCCATTGATTGTTTATAGGACAAAGAAACCAGTACAAATAATAAAATGTGAACTTTTATATTAGTTTGACATATTTTTAATTTTTATAGACCTTAAACAAGATAGGAAAGATCTTGACATAGTTAGAGAAGGGGATGGAAAGTGTGATCATGCCTGACAATGGCGAGGCTGAAAAACTTTTGACAATCTTGATATCATTTTACACTATACATTATCACACTAATTTTAGGACAGGAAAAAGTATTTCCTTTTGTACCTTTTTTTTTGTTTGTTTTTTTGTTTTTTTGTTTTGTCTTTGTCAGTTCAAATACATGTATTCATCCGCCATTTCTCTGTGTATTATACTGACACTAGAGTCCCTGTCAAAGATTGCAAGTTCTTGAATTTTCTAAACATACTGGCAGTCAGTACAGGATAGTGTAGATGTACATATATAATTATAAACATAGACATCATGTAGATGATTAAAATCAGATTTAAGGCTCAAAAGACTAGAGGGGGTTTACCGCCGGGATTTGCTACTTCATATGTGAGCAAGCCTTTGAGAAATATATTTTGCTTCACATTTTTTCAGATCCAAGTTTTATAAAGCCTCTAGTGCTCTGGTATTCCTAGCTTTCACAGAGAGACAATTTTAACATGTAGAGTCTGCATTTACACTTTAGCTCATTCTTTAAAGTCTTTCTTTTTTAAATCTAGATTATACTTTTCTTACTTATTTGTGTGTGTGTTTTTTTTTCTTATTATTATTACATGTAGCTTGCAGAATTCATCAGAGGAGCATCAGCTAGCATGGGAGAAGTATCTTACAGATTGGCCCAACTCCTGCATCAATGCACCCAACAAACTGAGACACCTGCTGAGGAAGGGCATCCCAAGAGCTCTGCGGCCGATCCTGTGGGGGAAGCTCCTGGGATGTGAACAGCAACAGAAAACCTCTTCCTTCAGCTATACGGTAAATGGTGTCCTTTCGGCTAGAGTTCCCACCATCCTCATGAGCAGAAACATGTGCATACTATACATGTACAATAATCCAAGGATCATACAGTGTAGTTTACTGAATTCCTAAGGTTGGTTAGGGCTAATGTTTTAGAGGGTTATTAATAGCATACTCCCTCTATCACCCCTGCGCCTTGGGGTGATAGAAAACCTGGTATGGACAGCACCTTGGGAGTGATAATTTTAACCACCATCCTCATGAGCAGTTAAGATTTGTATACTACATGTAAACAATAATGCTAGGATCATAGTTTACTAAATTCCTCGGGATTGGGTTAGAGCTAATTAAAGGTTTTAGAGGGAGTATGCTTTAGCAGAGGTTACACATGGAACATTCCCACAGAAAGAAGGATGAAGTTCCTTTGTGTTAGTAGGAGAGGGTGGATTGAAGGGCAGTTTCAGTTCAGAAAGCTGTAAGGAACACTGGCAAGTTCTTTGAACAATTCTTTAAGCAGCTCTTACAATTAAAGTTTGACCAACTTTGGCTTCTTGAGGCAGGAAATTCTCGCATTTGACAATCCTTGCGCCCTCATTCGGTTCAGTTGCGACAGTCACTCAAGCACGATAATTCTGCGAGATGGGTCAACAACAGTCCAACACCTTGCACTAGTCGCATCTTCCGCTGCTATTCTAAGTGATTACAGCCTTCTAGCACTTCATATTTTCCCTGGGCTCTCACTGCTAGTTCTACTAACTCATCCTTCTTCTTCCCTGCACTTGGCATTCCTCCATCATTTAAATGTTTCTTCAGTTGGTCAACTCGCACTTGCGGTGTCTGCTATCTGGGAAGTATTTGTTGAGCTGCAAGTGGGAAATACATGTAGGCCTCTCATGGTACGGACGTTGGTGGCGCATGAATCTGAAACGTGGGAATTATTCCTCTTGAGCCTGGTTACAGGCACATGTCATTTTTAAGCATATTCAAGAATTTCTACTGTCGTCTACCATTCTTAGGGATGTGAAACCATTGCATCTCCATACTATTACCAATCCTCGAAAATCGACAGTTCTGGGGCAGTATATCTCCTGCAACCAAAATTTTCTCTAGGTTTGACAGCGCTTTTACAAGATTTCTCTTGTCAAAACCTCAAATAGATCCCTTAACATGTGACTGTAATGGAATGTGAGTGTACATACATAGGAGTCCTGCTCCCCTGAATGATGGAGTTGGGCATCAGAGAGCGCCATTTCTGTCCCCACTATCTTCTACAAATGCATTAGGTTGATAGTTCTTATGTGGCAAAATTTCTCTGAAGATTTGAGCAAGGTTTCAGGGCTTTCAGTATATCCTGTATGGTGTGATCAGAGCATATGAATCTAAATGCCGAAAACCAAGGGTTTGTAGGGGAGTTCACCAACTATTTTCGGGGTTCTTATTCTTTTAACCCACAAAGGTACAGTGTCTTCTTTAGGAGATGCTTTTGCACTATCTGTTGGTCCAGAATGCTGAGAATTACACATTATACATGAGCAGAAAGAGAAAAATTCAGTGAAAATTTTGAGTCCATTTCCAACGCATTATAGTGTGGCGTTCTTGAATTATAGAAATTTAATTGTAACTAATCATTAAACTCTCTAAATTGGTAATGCAGTGAATATTATATAATTATTCTTTCCCAGTTCAAGTTGGTAATTTTTTTATTAAATTCTACAGATACAATCATTTTGGTTCATGTTATATCCATATTTTTTTTTTCAAACTATGTAAGAGTGAACAAAAACAATAGTTGTTGCCAATTTGAGGACTGGAGATGATTAATTACGACCTCAAGAAAGCTCTGTACTTCTATGGGTTAAAGGAATACATGGTGTAAATGTATCCCTGAAAACTTTGTGTACAGTAAGATTCCTCGTCATTGTTCTCAAACCTCGAAATAGACACCTTTCTAATCTTTTACCCCATTAAGAGTATGTCTTGCTGCCAGATGTTGTAGTTGCAAAAAAGTGTAGGCATCATACTCCAGCCCAACAGGCAGACACAGAAGTCTTTGAAGAATGTATTATAAGCCCACAGCTCATATGCGATAAATCTTCTTTTGTTCTTAGATCATGAAATAAATGTGCAAATTATTCACCTCTGACCCTGATAGGAATATGTAGGAGTCCTCCGTTCCCAGCTGGTGTATTGCTCCCATCCCAACCACCAGCTGTTTAAAACTATAAGCTTGATGGTTCAAATGCAACAGTGATTCTTGTGTTCTTATAACTTCATATAGACCCCTTTCACACTTATGACTGTTGCAGGAATGTGTAAGAGCCCTACTTGACCAGATGGTGAAGCTAGGCGTCATGAGTACTGTCCCAGACTCCCCACCCCAACAGCCAGACACTTGAACCTTCTATGAATATACATTGTACATGTATTCTATGTTTGACAAGATTCTTGTGTTCTTGTAACTTCACTCTTACAGGAATGTGTACGTGCCTTGCGCTCTCAGATGGTGGAGCTAGGCATCAGTGAGTACTGCTCCCATCCTCACCACCAGGCTGCATTGGATGAGGAAGAGGATGATACTGGTGGAGGACGAGGAGAAGGGGAGGAGATGGAGAGACATCACCCAGCCAAGATGAAGCATCTCATCCCCCTGCAGATCCTCAGACAGATCGTTGTTGACTTAGGTAAATTCACTTAAATGAGAAGTCGGTCTACTTAAACTTTGCTGGTATGCCTTGCCTAGATATTTTCACGTTTTTTTTTTTGCATATGTTCACCATGAGTGCCACTTCATTCAGCACTGCTCTAGACCATACACCTGATCATAATACCTGATTGTAAACACTCTTGAATCAAGGACACATACATGTATACTGCCTTAATTTTGCAAAAGGAAGCAATGACAAAAGTGACATTTCCTGTAAAAGAGCAAAATCTGTCATTTACACTGACGTCATTGTAATACCAAGATGTCTTGCCTGACGTATCTCTTAACATGATGAGTGTTCATGCATAAAATTTGGCCCGGAAGAAGGGCACTCACTAGGTATGATATGAAGATATCAATAACTCAAAATTTGGTTGATATGTCACTTGCTTCCTTTTGCCAAAGCAGGGCAGTATGCCGGCAGGGAACAAGTAATGTGTAAGCCAGGGTTAATGTTGAAGTTAGTAAAAATATGAAGAATGATTTAAGAGTAATGGCCAAAAGTATAAGTTAGCAGCAGTTTTGTTAATTTAGATTCCAGTCAGTTTAGAGTGAGAGTTTAGAGTCAGTTTGTAGTGGGTGAGGGGGGAGGGGGTTGACATTTTGTACATGCACTATACTTTTAATTGTTCTTTTCCATGCCATACTTATGAATGGTATGGGAATTTTAGACATTTTTTTTTCCTCATTTGAAGGTTTATTTTACCAGTCTTCCAAGGAAGCATGTGTATGCTTACAAACTACCAGGAGACCTACTGCTAGATGTCCTGTCCTAGAAACTTGATAATCAGGATGATTGCCATATTGAAAGGGCACTTTGAACCAGAGACCTCCAAGTCATGAGGCTTTTGCTCTACACTTGAGCTATCATGCCTCATTAAAAACTTAAGGAATATTAATGATGATAATAATGTTACATTTTATAATTACGTGGGTACTTCTATGCTCTTTACCATGTTACAAATGTTACCCCGATCGCTTGATTTCCAGCCTCCACATAAGTGTACACCACCACCACTCCCCTGGCAGCATTCCCACCATCTTGTACTGTTCACATATGTACAATACATGCAGGGCAATGGTAAAGGCAATTCACATTGGCTTTCGGCAATCCTCACAGGTAGCCATTTGCTCCTGGGTGGTGAGTGGCAAGTGTAGATTTATGTATTCCGCAAAGACTGTGCGGCAGTGGGACTTGAACCGCAAACTGTTTGATCCACAGTCCAGGGAAGTATCGACTAGACCAACACATCTCTATTCATCTACGGGTAATAATTCTCATTTTTTATTCCTTTTTTCTCCCTCTTCTTTTTCTCTGCACATAGAGCGTACATTCCCGACTCATCGTCTCTTCATGGGTTCCAGGCCAGAAGCCAAGGAAGGGCGTGCCTCTCTTTTCAGACTCCTCAGCGTCTATGCTCTGTACAACCCGACTGTTGGATACTGTCAAGGTATGTCTTTTCATTGATGTCATCATAAAGCCATGCTGACATTTGCACCAACTAGTTTAAAAAAAGTCTAAATCCTGCCATTAAGGCAGTCAATCTGTGCCCTGTTGCATAAAACTTGCAATTGATGGCAACTTCCATGGAAACTTGGATTTTGGTTGGCTGTTGAGAAATCTTACTATGGTATAGTTACCATTGATTGCAGAGTTACCATTTGTGGTAGGTTTTATGCAAATTGGCCTACATGTATGTCTCCAGTACAGTGTGCACCGTAGTGTGCCAGAATTTCATTTTTACAATATGGAAATGCTGAGGCATGTATTGTGACACTAAAGTACATGCATACTGCCAATATAGGTTATGTACTTTAGTAGGTCATCAAATACTGTTGTTCAGATTTCTTTGCTTTTAATGTGGAGTACATGTACTTCGCAAGGTGAAAGTAAAACTAAGATGCTGTGAAGTGTTTTCTTCCTGAAGTTGGATATCAAACAAATGAGAGGCAAAAGAATACTTTTTGATTGCTGGGACATGGTTGAAAGTCAACAACCTCGACATTTTTTTTTTTTTCTCTCTCTCTCTCTCTCTCTTTTGGTTTTGTTTTGTTTTTGTTTTGTTTTTTGGTGTTTTTTGGTTCTTAAAGCCATCTTCATATCCCATTCCCTTGTACCACATACACACACACACAAAAAACCAAACAAGCAAACAAATACAAGAATCCGGGGGGGGGGGGGGGGGGGGGCTTTCTGCTTCATATGTGAACAAATTAACAGTAGAGTAAATCATACTTTTTTTCAAACATGCTTCCTTGATTAGGAATGTCATACCTAGTTGGCATGCTCCTGATGGTGATGAACAATGAAGAAGATGTTTTCTGGGCCATGGTAGCTCTCTTTGAGAAACCCAAGTTCCTAGCCGGCTACTTCGACAAGAATCTAAAAAGGTAATTTCAGAGAGAGTGGGAAAACAACATTTAGGTATAGAAAGAGTGATTTTAAAAATCCAATTATGACCATGTTTTACCCTTTTAAAGTAACACACCATTGTATGAAACAAGAAAGTGCCTTACATTTGATACCTAGGAAAAAGTTTGGAATTGTAATCTAAATTATCATGTATTTCTTCCTTTTTTTTCTTTTTTTTGGGACCACCTTCAATTGCAAGTCTCTAAAATTTACAATAAGGGATAAATACAATGTTGTTTATGCATCAGACTCTGTATAATAAATCAAGGCATTTATTTTCCATTTGATTTGGGAAAGTTTTTGATGAGTTTGAGAAGATTTGAAATGCATAGTAAATAGCAGTCTCGCGTTGTACAAAGTAATGATAATTTGTAGAGCCTTTTGTAGCTGTTCACTCTGAAAGTATGAATCACCATGAATATCAACTATATGTAGCTGTTCACTCTGAAAGTATGAATCACCATGAATATCAAATAATATTCATACATGTACATGTAGGCTATGGTATATGAAACCAGTTTCACAATAAGTACAGATTTGGGAAGGCTTTTCTGGCAAAATAAATCAGTCACAATCTAAATTTTTGACATGTCTTAATAGTGTTATGCCATAAAAATTGTTTTATCCATTTGGAAAAGCCTCAAGTTACATTTAACATTTGTTTTCTTTCTTTTTTGATTAGAAAGTAGCCTTTGAATCACCTTACAATTTGTGAAAACAATGATAGAATTGATATTAAAGCACTGATATCATGTTTTGATACCTCTTTGTAGAATCCAGAGCCATGCTTCTCTTTTCCACAAATTGCTAGTTCAGCGCTTTCCTAAAGTGGCTAGACATTTTGTAAGTATTTGCTTTGACCTTTTTTTACTTCCCCTCAATGCCTCATCTGTTCTTCCTCTGTTCCCATCTTTTAGGCATGGAGCTACTTCACACATGAAGCCATTCCTGTCTCTTAGTGTGTATGTGTGTGTGGGGGGGGGGGGGGGAGCTTGCAGACTGGCCATGGTGCAATCGCAGTCTGAGAATGTCATTTAATTATTGTGGAGTTTTTTTTTTTTTTTTTTTTTTTCATTCCATTTCATTTATTTCCATTTCCAACATAATATATAAACAGAACTTGTACAAAGTACAATAGTGAAACTAAACAATAGAAACGTAAATACAATATGTATAATAAGCTAAGAAAAAGGTTGGTAATGGAGGGGACTGCTGAAAAGCTGTGCTTGTAGATTGCAGCCCCCTATAACTTAGAGTTGTAAAAATAGTGTATCAATAAAACAAAAAGAAGGAAAAAAGAACACACTAGTACATACATCGGATAGATATACATTAAAAATGTGAGGGAAGGGAAGGAAAGGAGAGGAGAAACGGAAGAGAGAGAGAGAGAGAGGGGGGAGGACTCTAGCCTAACAACACCACAGCATACACGGACCGACCAGGAAACAAATATCTCTATAAAATGAATGAAAACGTAATCGAGTAGTTTGTTTGTTAAGTAAAATAATATGAACGAGGGATGATGAGTCTAAAGGGCTGGTGCATGGTAATTACGAAGAAGGGATTTTTAAAATTTGAACTTAAAAGAATTTAAACTAAGGGCATTTTTTATGCTATCATCAAGATTAGTCCAGAGCTTCGGGCCTGCATACGTAAATATAGATTTACAGAGTATAGTTCTTGGTAATGTTATGTCTTAATTTATTTTTATTGAAAAGCTGGAAGTTAGTAGTATATCAATATTGCCAAGTCCAAGCTATTTTCTCTAATACATGTACATTGCACACTAAATCTGAAATGATTAGTATTTTTGGTGATTGTACGGAGGAAACTTGGTATGATGAGGCTGTTGGAACTGAAAAGTAATTTACTGGCTATAGCCATCATTTCGTTATATCAGAACATGCAGAATACATGTGCATGTACACTAATGAATGTATCACATGCTCCCATTGCTGTTCATAAACTCATTTTACAGCTAGATACATTAGTCATTTACAGTGATTTCATCCTCTGAATTTGCTAATCAAAATCAGAATTATATTGGAAATGCATTCAAAGTACTAATTTCAGACACAAGAGATACCGATGGCAAGTAAGTCCATCGCACTTGTGAGCTCATGAATATCGATACGGAATATTTGTTGCATTGTGCATTACATAAACTTGTGAATATTCATGTTGCATTTGATCGCGGACCAGGCTGGCTACAATACTGTATGAAAAAAAAAGTCCGGTCAGGCTCATTGCACTGCAGTGTGATACAAATAAAAAGGCACATCCCGCATGCATTGCCTGAGTGTCTAAAGGGGCTAGTATCTCTTTTATGTGCTTGTAATTTGTTTTTGTCATGAGTGTATTCTCCAGCTAGCTGATTTTGTCCATTGAGGTGCAGTGAAATTTGCGTGCATGTTACAATGGGAATGATTCCCAGTGTTTTTCTTTCTTTTAGAGGCTTGGGATTTAACTCATTATATCTGACATCTAGTTATAGCTGACCTCAGTATAACAGGTTTGTGTCGCCACAGAACGGGACAGTAACCTTGTTATAGCCGTTACCTCACTATAACCAACCTTGTTATTTTTAGTTTTCCTTGTACTGAGAAAAAAGAAACCTTACTAAAGCTTGGAACTCAATGAAATATGACGTATTACATGTATGTTCATTACCCAGTGACATGTTGTAACGTAGCCCTTGGACTTCAAAATGATTACTGGTAATTGTAGTTGCCCATAAGCTTTGAGAAGCTCCACAAGTTCACAGTCACTGTAATGATATGTTTGTCTTTAAGGACTGGTAGAGCTAAAAAAAAAAAAAAAAAATGGAACCATTTCATCCTCCTCTGTTCTTCTCTTTATCTTTTATTTAGGATTCCCTTGGTGTTCAGGCCCTCATGTATGTGACTCCATGGTTTATGTGTCTATACACATCACTACCGTGCTGGGACACGGTGCTGGCTATATGGGATCTTATCTTAGTGGATGGTAAATATGGATGCCTTAAACCTTGCTCAGATTTGATCAGTAATACTAACGATAACTACAGTATACCTATGAATTGATGCCAAATCAGAGGGGCTCTGTTTATGTGGAAAACATGTACTAGTTAATTGTTGTTGTTGTACATGTAGATAGAGATACAGTAGATAGATAAACAGATAGAAGGTCTGATTTTCATTGGGGCCATGCCATAAACAAACAAATATACAAACTAAACGGCACGCCATGAAATTACATACATTATATCAGAAACGTAGTTATGCAGTATCAAAACTGAAAGTGATTTACCTTAAGATACAATGTAAATTCAGAATGTAATATACAGTATTTACAAAGTTAACAGAAATCCTTCATTCATCCTAGTTCATCAATGATCAATGATCCTTTCATTACATGACCAGAACTCAAAGTTTATTTTTAACCCATTAAACACTATGCCTAAGATAACTCAAGCTAGTGTCTATGGAAAATGCTTTTTATACAGAAATCAAATCATGCTCAACAGGTTAAATATACTGTGTTCCACCCCACCCCCCTACCCCTCTCCCCAAGTATTTGGAGGCTTTTCAGTGTTTTTTATCATTTCATCAATGATCATATATGTTTTGTTCATGTTGTTTATGTTGCTTTTCCTGAGAAAGGATTTGTATTTTCTTGATAAACATTTTTTTTTTTTTTTTCTCTCTCGCTTTCCTTCCAGGAGTGACCACCATATTTCGTGTTGGCCTCTCGATGATTGACATCCATCAACATGTGATTCTTGCGAACACAGATCTCACAAAGATTCTACCTCCATTACTTCATCCCAAGCCTGATATGTGAGTATGAATAGTGCGCTTTGGTCTACCTTGTTTATCAGTGGTGTAAGCTAGCTTTGTGCAGACTATGGACGAGCTTAGATTCATCTCATCAAATGCAGCCCTTGTTGATAGCCAATTTAAGCAGTAGATACTCACTTGGATTCCAAATGTGGAGATTTTAATTATTTCTCCTCCTCCTCCTCCTCCTTCTTTTCTTTCTTCTTCTTCTTCTTCTTCTTCTTCTTCTTCTTCTTCTTCTTCTTTTTCTTCTCCCTCCTTGTTCCTACTCTTTTTCATCATCCTTTCTTCTTTTTCTTTTTCTCTTTCCACCATCATATGTTTGCAGGGTGTATCATGAAGTTCTTATACCAGCTGTATGGAAGATGAATGTAGAGAAGTGGGAGATAGAGACGTTGCAGGCTATAGTCGCAGAGGAGGAAGACCCAGTACATGCAGGTATACATACACCATTCCTCTTCTTAAGGTTTGTTCACATATGACGCGGAGAACCCCCACATTATCTGTTTGGTTTTTGTCAAACGACCGGGGTGGAGCGAGACTAAGGCACCTTATCAAAAGTCAGAGCCAATTTTGAGCGCCGCCTTAAGCATCTTTCACCCTCAGCTTCTTCTCCCCTCCAATCCTCCTGTTTCTCTGTAGACAAAATAACTGGGGATCAGGAAAGTTGATGTTGAAGCTTGGTTGCAGAGAAGACAATTAAAGACGCGGGACGAGACTTTTTGATAAGCATAGATCTTTAGCACAGGGTTCCCGTGGTCATGGAAAATCTTGAAAAGTCATGGAATTTTGAAAATGTTTTTCCAGGCCTGGAAAAGTCATGGAAAATGCATGATTATAAATAAGTCATGGAAAAGTCATGGAATTTTATAAATTTGTATGTTTTTTGCCTTTTTAAAATGATCTTCTTTTGACAATGTTTTTTGATTTATGGAAATACTTTTCCTCAAATGAATTGGACTTAGTCGTCTGCCACAGACAGTGTGTTTAATGTGTCTTCATTTATATCATTGGTCCCTCAGTCTCCCTTTTAAATCCTGTTTCACGCACAACTTTCGACGTAGCCCACTTTGATTGAGCAAGACACTGGCTGTACACTGTCCTTGCACAAAAGAGGGTCATGAATCTCTAAAATTTTAGCATGGAAATTCATGGAAATGTCAGGGAATTCATTTTTTTGAGGGTGCAGGAACCCTGTTAGCATCGCCTGTCCATCTGTCATCTGTTCGTCTGTGCCGCTTATGAAACTTGAATAACTTTGCTACCATTTTCCCGTTTGTAACCAAACTTGGATGGTGGATGCCTTATAGGGACCTAAATGTTATTTTAGGGTCATAGGTCATGTATGTAGGTCAAAGGTTAAAATTTACCTGCAAGATTCTACTGGGGTTGGTAACTTTTGAACCATGAGCCCATTTGTAACCTAACTTGGATGGTAGAAAGATTACAGGGACCTCACTGTTATTTGGGGTCAAAGCAAAGGCCAAATGAGATCAAATTTTACAATTTACCTGCCACATTATTTTTTTTTTTTTTTACCAGTGAATGCGATATGACAATGCAAAAAGACAAAAAGGCGGAGGCAAGAGACATATTTTTTCACCTCCTGTTGGCATACAGGAGTGTGGACCACTGAAATCCTTTTAAAGCTTTTAAAACTTGGCTCATGTATGCATGTGGGAGGGACTATGATCTGATTATATTTGGGGGTCACAAGGTCAAGGGTCAAAGGTCATAGAGGTCATTATATACATAAAAATGGCTTGTTCTCGTGATAACTTAGAACCATTTGACGGATTTCAAACTTGGCTCATGTATGCACATGGAAAGGATAATGATTTGATTTGATTTTGGGGTCACAAGGTCAAAGGTCAAAGGTCTTAGAGGTTATTATATACATGAAAATGGCTCATTCTCACTATAACATAAGAACCATTTGATGGATCAGCTTCAAACTTGGCTCATGTATGCATATGGGATGGACAGTGATCTGAGATGATTTGGGGATCACAAGGTCAATAGGTCAAAGGTCATAGAGGTCCTTATATACATGAAAATTACTTGTTCTTGCGATAACTTAACCAATTGATGGATCAACTTCAAACATAAGTCATGTATGCATATGGGAGGGACAATGATCTTATTAGAGTTTGGGATCACAAGGTCAAGGGTCAAAGGTCATGGATGTCATTGTACGCATGAAAATTGCTTGTTATCACAATAGGAATCATTTGACGAATCAACTTCACATGTGGCTGACACAATGTCATTTATTAAAATAGAACCATTTATTCCAGTTTTGTGCTCTAAATGTATCCTAATACATTTCCCATAATTAAAAGTGATACAGTATATTTCTGATCAGGCAAAGGCGGAGGCATAAATTTCCCATGCGTTGTCGAGGATTCATCTAGTTTTATTTTATTTCCATCTGGTACAAACAGAAAGATATTATTGATCATTTGCAATCATCCACAACATGTATTTTACAGCAAACAGACTGGTCTACCCTATGAATTTTCATAGAAAAGGTGTCCCACTACATTACTCTCATATCTGGCCATTTTTTTTTTTTTTTTGTAATCCATTCATGACATGAATTTGATGAATTTATTTTTTTGATCACCTTTAACTTCTCATTGTGAAAACCCATTTTTTTTTTTAATGATATGTCTTTTTTTTTTTTTAAGAGGTATTTGAAATGAATATCAATTGACTGAAAACCTGCTGAGAAGTTACAAAGTCGTCTATTTTCATGGAAAAAAATTGATTTGAACTTTCCATCACATTCCTTGAAAAAATTCCAGCATCAAGTGACAAATACTGATGCAACCAAAATGGGCATAGGATGTATAAATCTTTTCTGCTCACGTATTTGGTATGTTTTTATGAGTTCTGCATCAAAGTTATTGGGCCAAACAATACATTGTGGACTCTCTGTCATGAATGGGTTATTAGTTACACAATTGAACACGTCATCCATATGATGCGACAAACCCCCTGACTTTCAAGTGTTTAGATATGGTGCAGCAAACCACACCACTTATGGATGCGCATTAACGCGTCAACGCCCAGTAGAAGATGTTTTTTCAAAAGTTGCGTAGACAAACTCATGACATCATTATTTTGCACAAACATTTTCAGAATTTGATTGTTCCACAGCTTTATGCCACAGAAGGCAAAATATTTCTCTCGTGCTTTTTTCTGATGTTGTTGTTGCTGTTGGTTTTTTTTTTTTTTTTTTTTTTTTTTTTTTTTTTTTTGCCGCCTTATGTCCCATTGTCTTGTCGCATCATATCTGAAAAAGCCTTTTCTGTTGGGAGTTTCACATCAACGTTATGTACAATTTAGGGCTCTTCACAAATGCTACATTCAGGTGCCAGCTTGAATTGAAACCGTGTACATTTGAATTGTTTCTTTATAATCGCTGCAGGCATGAAGAGAAGGCACCAGGCTGAGAGAACATTCGGAGAGGTGTCGCAAGACAGGAAACGAATCAGACTAGAAGACAAGCCAAAACCAAGACCAAGTAAGAATTCCTATTATTGATCAATAATGCAATTATTAAGTACATGTAGTTATTAAGAACAAAATCTGCCACAACGTTTTCATGAGTTTTTTTTCTTTCAAATCTTCCTCATCTTTTTACACCAAATTCATAACACCTGGGTGTGTGATTTGGAAGTTATGCAACATTTTGTACTTGCACATTAGACAAAATCTTCTCAAAAACATGATTTCCTGTACATTTTCAGTACAAATTGTGTTTTCAAAGAAAATTCAAAAAATATTTTTACTGCTATTAATTGAAATGAATTAATTCCATGTTGTTTATGATCTGACATATTTTGTCAGAAAAAAACACTAAAAAAAATAAAAAGGGTAAAAAACCAAAGATTACATAAGAAATAGAAGCAATAAAATACATAAGAATTTCAGATTGATACCGGAATTTTTTTCAACTGCATTTCCTAAGAATACTACATGGAGTGTCTAGGCTGTAAGTCTGATTCCATGTAAAACTAGCATAATTCATTAATATGAAATAAAAATCAATAAATTTGCAAAAATTTAATTTTACAATTTTCTTAGTTATCAAAAAAAGGGGGGGGCATGCGATGACCTACATGTATATAGCCCGGCCTTTTTCAAGAATTATAGAATGTTACAAAGAATGATTCTGTATTCTAGATTAAAGCTCATACATGTATATGTTATTATTTGCCACAGAATCCCCATTCTCTATAAGGGTAAAGAAGAGAAACAAAAAGACATTTAGGTAGAAGTATTAATACTGCACAAGCATAAGAGAATAAAACTTATGCAAGTTATTTGATATACAAAGAAAAAATGAGTCACACTTCATGTGAACTCTTTATTCTTTAATTTAAGATTGATGGTTTGGTTCAAATTTGTTTTTTTTTTTTACAGCAACAACCAACAGTTTCTTTCAGCGAGTAATCAATATCTTCACCCCACGCGACCAAAGAGACAAAGAGCTTCCACAAAGTTTAGTTATGACCTCACAACAGCAACAGCACCAGGATGTAAGACACACCCAACGACTGATGCGGAAAGGACCCGGGGCAGCACAACCTGCAAGGCACTACACCAGCTCTAAAGCTAGAGAGGAGTCCCAATCAGGGTCAGCCTCAGAGAAAGGAATTGAGAGCGAGTCTGGATGGAACCCTGCAGGTAGTGGAGGTCTGCTGTCACCAAGAAAGAAGATGGTAGTTGATGTACAGGAAGGTCGACATGAAACACAGGCAAGGCATACAAGATCTGGGTTTACTTCATCGGGCAGAAGTCAAAAGAGAAAGGGAAATGATTATATGACTGATGATAAATCGTCACACTGTGGCCATACACCTCAGAAGATTTCTGGTGCAGAGCATGGAGTGGCTTTCAAGGGTCCAGGCAAATGCCGTCCACATCAAGGGCAGCTGGGCGGAGCAAGATGTTCGGTCGCCTCCATGCACAAGTCTTTGGGAGTGAAGAGCCCCAAGGTCCAAGATTTTCCCATCCACTAGAGGATCTTGCAAAGGCATCACCTGAACGGGCTAGGACTCCTACAAAACGTAGATGCAGTCTTGCCAAAGAGGTGGCTAGATCACCGAAACAGAGGCAGAGGAAATCTCCGCGGGTACCAGCAAGAGCTCAGAGACCACCCCTGGCACCACGCAATGGTTGGTTGTCCCCCTACTGCAAGCAATACATGGTGAATCCCATTCTCAAGACCCGCAGCCCAGCACTAGAGCGTAAGGCCTCCCAACAACAGAAATCAAACAACTCAAAGGAACTTCACTGCAGCCCACGAAGAAGTGCAACTCCAGATCTTGATTTTGTCCACGTTGCCAGCCCCAGTCGAGGGACGTTGGACAAAGAGAATAGTCCTACCCAGCTTTTGTCCCCAGAAGGCCAAATAAGAACAGCTCCCTCTATGGAGAGTGTTGACTCAACTCCAGATGGTGTCCTCTCTGTTCTTGGTGATCACAATGTTCAAGTATGGACAGAAATGAGGTAAAGGTATCCACGTTGTTTAGAGCTCAAACTCCATCACTACCTAAATTGTGTTATAAGTTAGAATGCCAAATAAGAACAGCTCCCTCTATGGAGAGCCTTGACTCAACACATGGTGTCCTTTCTGTCACAGTGTTCAAGGATGGACAGAATTGAAGTAATGGCATCCTTGTATAGAGCTGAAGCCTGAAACTGCACCACTAGCCAAGTTGTGATTGTTATAAGTTGTTTTGAGTCGTTAATTATTAGTTTTAGAGTTTGCAGGCCCATAAACATGCATGCAGTCAATTTTTAGGGTTAAGATCTTTTTTCTTTTCCGATGAGATACAATGTAGATATGATTATTGATAATTATTAGATCACCTCTCGATGAACTTATTGAAAGAAGAATATTTTTAGGAACAGCTGTGGAATTTTCTGAAGAATTTTGTTTGTTTTTAAAGTACAAGAAATAACTGAGCAATAGATATTTCCAGCAAAAGAATATCTGTGGCATACATTAAGAATATTTTGTAGCTGGTCTGATCACTTGCCAAGGGGTATTTCATTTTCAAGAAATGTCATAGAGCTCTAGGTAATTTAAAAAAAACACAAAAAACAAACATTCATCTGGACACATACTGATTAAACAATATTATTTGCTTTTCCAGATCACCTCTTTCGGACAGATGTAACAACAACTCATTGTTCAAGACCCCTTCGCATCCGATGAATCTGCGAGCCAAGCAGTTCACACCTGGTATGTACAGCACCAAGACACCTAGAACTGAACAGCGCCACCTAGAGTCCTGGCAGAACCCAATGAACATGCCTTCAGCACGGAGGCTTGTCTGCCGGTACGTGTTGTTTCACTGGCTGGAAAATGTCTTCTTTTGTGTTTTGTTTGGATTGTTGTTTCTTTTCTTCTTCTCCTCCTCCTCCTTCTTCTTCTCCTTCTCCTCCCCTTTCTTCTCCTTCTCCTTCTTCTTCTCCTTCTCCTTCTCCTCCTTCTCCTCCTTCTCCTCCTCCTCCTTCTTCTCTTTTTCCTTCTCCTACTTCTCCTTCCCCTTCTTCTTCTTCTTCTTCTTCTTTTTCCTCTTCCACTTCTTCATGTATTTTTGAAATAATTTTCTATTATAATTCCACATTTACATTTTTATATTTCTATTTTTGTTTTTATTTTTTTTTGGGGGGGGGGTCAGGTTTTGTGTGTGCGTGCGTGTGTGTGTTTCGGGGAGGGGTTCAATTTTCTTTAATATGCTTATATTATTTCATTTAGGAAAAATATAGTAAAGAGATCCCCAAGAAAGGACTGTTCTTCAAATGCTTATGTATTGGAAATACATGTATGACAAGAAATAGCTGAAAAAATTGTAGCCGACCATTAATGCAAGAATTGTGTGTAGTCCAACGTACTTGTCTCTATGTGCAGCACAAGTTCCTTATGGGGAGAGTTGGTGAATTTCTTTCCAATTTGATAATCCTCAAATCTTATACTAGACACCTGTGTTTATGTGCAATTACATGTAAATTATATGTAATGTACAGTAATTTTCCCAGTTGCTTTGGAGCATTTTTTTTCTCATCATGACTGCATTATCGGAACTGCAGTTCATGTTAAAATCCATAATTTTGTAAATGCTATGGTACTTTGATGTACTTTTTTTCACATTGAAATATATCATTTACATTGATGTAACATTCTGTATCTGTTACACATGAGTTTCAATTACAGTGTTTTTCTCATATTACTGTTCTGAATACTGCACCACAACCACAACATTTTTTCCCCTATTATTTCTTGAATAAACACAGATGAATATCCCTGCCCTGCACAATCAGGGAGATTAAAATCTACATTGTATTTGTGTCCTGTGCCCCTGGGGTGAAATCGGAACAAAGAGGGAGCCCTTTCCCCCTACAGTTATTATTGTCATTCTGTTTGACTAACTGTATTTGAAGGGGCAATAGGGTATGAGAATGATTCATGACCGAGTGCTTTCAGAATGACATCTTCATGGAATGTTGAGACACCTTCCATTTTGTTCTCGTGCAAAAGTGAACAGGAAGGAATTTTAACCCATTGCTTGCTGGAACCCGGTGGCTCCTGTAGTAATCCTATGGCAATTTGAGAAATTGGTAATCCATAGGTTAACCTGTCGAATACTAGGCCCAAGATAACTTGGGCTGGGGTCTTTGGAAAATTTGTTTTACCATCAAATCAAAGCTTGTTGAACTGGTTAAAGGTAAAGGAAGGTTCTGATTGAAAGAAAGATACATTTGAACAAATCTTGATGCAAATATGATTTTGTACCGTACCAAAAAGTTATCAGTAATATGCCAATCTCTTCAAAATGCAGTGTTCTAATAAGAGATTTTATACTTACTGAACACGGAAACTGGATTGCCTTGAGCGTAAATGGAAACAGAATTGAAATCAGGAAGGTTTATATTATTGTATTAATATCATAATTGAATAAAAACAGGTGTGTAAATCTTGTATTCAAATAAGGCATCAGAGTTGATTTACAAGCACTCTTTTGGTCTGTGATTTTGCTGATCACAAATAATATGTGAACATCAGCAGCGACTCCAACCCCAAGCACCTCTTAAGCAGGAGATTCTCCCACCAAGACCCCCTAGCAAACGGGAGACTCTGACTCAATGTGCGCGTAGCCCACATCACCAGCGCAGAGCACGAAATTCCTTGCGGCCGGGGCGGCCGGAGGCGACTTTTAGGGTTATATAGAAGCTCTCTGATGCTATCTTAGGCTTATTTTGACAACACTAAATGAGGTAAAATCCAATGATTCAGATTCATTTTTTTCAAAAAGGTGTGTTGGGCAGGAGAAATTCAAACTCAAGCGGGAAAGCAGGAGGATTTTTCGAAAATGGACTCAAAGCGGGAGATCTCCCGCCGAAAACGGGACAGTTGTAGTCTCTGCATCAGTTCTGCAGCGGCTTACTCTCTTTGGCAAGTTGCCCCCCTTACCATTTTGGTTGTCCCTGGACACCAGGCAAGATGTGTCTCGACACCTTGCTTTTTTTGTGATGCCAAAATTTGAAAGAGTGGTAGTCACCAATTCCTTGCTCTTCCAGTCAGTCAAACTCCTGTCTTGTGTCCAAGTTCCATCTTTGGGCCTTAATGTACTGCAAAGTTTTTGTAGGCAGTTGATTATAATAATTTCAGTGACGGTCATATGTATAGTTACATTTGTATCTTTAGCACTTAATAGTTTGTTGCTAAGTGTTTTACCTGTAAATTATCACCCTGGTAATATAGGATTCAGTTTCTGTTCCATACATAAAGTGCACCATCTCCACTCCCTGAGATGTATTCAAGCCAGGCGCCATTTTACAAGTGCATACATGACAATCTAAGTATGCTAACATTTGCATTTTCCTGGCTTCCCATTTAACATCTGGGTGGAGAGTGGAAAATGTGGTTTAATGTCTTGCCAAAAAGCGTTGGTGGTGCACTGGGATTGGAACCTTCATCCCTCTGACTGAGAGTCAAGCGAATGAACCGCTACACCATGAAACATCCATAAGTGTACAGTAAAGTCCCCAGTTTTCTGTTTTCTGAAATGCAATTTCTGTGTTCTTTGGTGTTCTACACTTCAAATTCCGTGTTCTTCGGTGACATGTACAAAACATATGGCAAAGCAGTTGTAAATAATAAAAATCTTTAAAAAGCATACGGTAAGTTACCCTAATCATGCTAATAAAACGCACTGTAGTATGCAGACACACCTTAAGTTTCGCGAACACACGTTAAACACTGCGAACATAGGTTTGATCCATATTTTCCGCTGATGCACGGTTATGTTTGATTGGATTTTGCTTTGTTTTTGTAATGTTTTTTGGCTGTATTTTTCGTAATTCAAATTTTGTTGACCAAAAAAATCGTGTTTTCCGTGAAATTCCGTGAATTCCGTGTTCTTCCCGAATTCTGTGAATTTTTTTCGTTTTCTGTATTGCTGAAAACTGGGGGCTTATAATTACCTTTGATTTTGTAAGAATTTTTAAAACTTTCCATCTATAGAGAACTCGAGGACAACTAAATGGCTCTTACGATCTTATCTGTGACTATCCAAACAATTTAACAAGATTGCATGCCTTTATTTAATAACTTTAATTCCTGCCGTTACCATTCATGCCTTTAATAGTGTTCTAGGTGTTGAGCTGTTATTGTGTCAGACTTATATTGGCATGCTCGTATATTTTCTCTCTTCATTCCATCTTTCATTCTTTCCCCAGGAGTTTTTTTTATACCCACTTCCATTCACTACCAGGGGACTACAAGCAGATAATACCAGCAAATTAAATTCTCATATTGGGAGTTAATAGACCAGAGGGGCTTTGTACTGCAAAGCCCTCTCTCTCTCTCTCTCTCTCTCTCTCTCTCTCTCTCTCTCTCTCTCTCTCCCTCCCTCCCTCCCTGTTCCTGTCGCTGTCTCTCTCTCTCTATCTCTGTCTTTCTCTTTGTCTCTCTGTATACATGTATCTCTCTCTCTCTCTCTCTCTCTCTCTCTCTGTCCCTGTCTGTGTATCTGCCTCTGTCTCTCTGTCTGTCTGTCTCTCTCTCTCTCTCTCTCTCTCTCTCTCTCTCTCCCTCTCTTGACAGGCAAAGAGTGTGGGCCTTATTGTTGGAGATTAATCCGGCACTTAGTGAGGTCGTTGATTCCCATGAATGTAAGGGGCTTTTGAAAGAATTTGTTATTGTTCGGGGCTGCTGGTTGACGCAGGGGCTTGGATTGCCCCTCTGGCAAGTATGGGTGAAGGAGAAAAAAAAAAGAAATTGAAATGAATGTGAGGTGAGTTAGAGATGCGAGTAAGATGAGGGAATGTTTTAGATGTAGGCATAATGTTTGAATTGATATAATATTTTTGTGAGCTTCATTCCAAGGTCAAATTAACTCTTCGGTACATTTTTTTCTTTAATTGTTTTTTTTAACGGGTAAGGTCTGACTATAATGGTAATGAGTGAGCAGAGGGAGAGGGATCAGCAGTAGATGGAGGGGGGGGGGAGAGATTAAGGGGGTGATTGCCAGGGTTCTCACTAGAAAAAAATCCACACATGGTTCCCACTCTGCGCAAAGCGTGGAAGTTTCGGAAGTTTTACGGAATAACACCTTAAGTTAGGTGTGGCGGCAATATATGATATAGTAAAAGGATGAAAAATGCTTCTTGGTAAGCAGGAGTTGTCTACTAATGGCATAAAAATAAAAATACATTGCCAAAAAGCAAAACAATCTGTGACATTTATCATTATTGTTAGGAATATATACTCCAATATTTTTTTACCCTTGTTGCCACGCATGGTGCAGCAATTTCACACATGGTTCTTCCTTGTCTGAAACCCTTTACGCATGGTATTGGAACCATGGGTGTTATGTACTGGCGAGAACCATGGTGATTGCATATATGAGGGGGTAGGGTTCTTTCAAGGTCAAACTCACTTTCAAAGGCCTACTCTCTGTTCAATTTTATGAAATTGTAGTTACATGCAGTGACCTATTGAAGCTGATCTGTCAAAGTATGTATGTTAACATTGATTGTAAAGCACTTTGAGAACCCTTCCTGACTTGAACTACACTTATTTGAAAAAAAAAAACAGATAAAAATAAATTATTAGACAAGTAGATATTGGCATTTCATCTTAGATTAGACTGGATTGGATCTTCCTGTATTAGACAGACAGGCAGATATTAAAAAAAAACACTCAAGAATGCTTATGGATTGATGTTATCAGATAGAATTATCTACTGAGCAGATATTTTGCAGTTTTTAAATGCAGTGCATGTCTAGAATGCAGTAAGTCCTTAACCCAGTGGCACAAAGCATAGCAGTAGACATGTTTACTAATGTATCCAAATTTTGCACTTTTCTCTCCAGCACCCTTGCTTACAAACTATTCAGTTCACCTGTTATCATAATGGCATCTGAATAGTTCATATCCAGTTTGCATACATTAGTTGTTGCTCTGGCAGGCAAGTCTCAGACAATCCTCTTGTTTGTCTCAGGACTTTTTGTTCAAATACTCTGCATGAAAATAGTAAACAGGTCTATAACAAAACAAATTATTCGATTAATCGTTATAGTCCATATGTGGTATAAACTTTTATCTACGTAGGAAATTGCACATTACAGTCAGTTACAAAATGGCAATGAATGACTCCATTTGTTATAGACATATGTGGACATCAAGTGCTTGTAGAAACCAAGTTCGCCTATTTCATGGCCCTCCTCCTCAATGTTGTGGAGTAGAACCATTCTGTGGTGGGTTAGAATACATGTTGTGCTTTTCTTTCGCCAGATGTTATCTTAAAATCTGCCTCTATTCTTTCCGGGCCCTTTGTAGAGCAGCATGCAGATTAATCGGGTGTCGGGATCGAGGGCTGCAGGGACCTCCGGCTGTAAAAAAAGAGGGGGGAAAATGGCGAGATTTTTTCTTTCTTTGTTTCCTTCTGTTTCCCCTTTCTTTTTAAAGGTTCATGTAAGGATGCCTAGTGTATTAAGAATTTCTGCTCTATATTTAACTACATGGTGGTCCAGAAAAAAGGGGGAGCAAATGCTATATTTCAAAGCAATGCTCAGATTTGTCAGCTGTCAGAATGGAAGCCTTCAGAAACCTCATGCTTGAAAAAATGAAGAGGTTTCTCTTTTCTCTCTCTCTTTTTTTTTTTCTGTCTCTCTTTCTCCCCACCTCCTTCCCCTCCTTTTCTAATATTAGGGAGCTTTAGATACGCGACGCAGCTCAGACGATGCAGTATCTTACCAAAAATGCTGTTGTGCTCATGCGCGAGACAGCTCTTTTCCAGTCCATCCTGCGTCATCTGTTTTACACGACGGTTCTGGGGCCAGTTTACCGTCCTCCCCAATACGCGACGCGAGACCTTTGGTGACCCTTTTTTATGACGTAACAATGGTTCATATTTGAGCGCGCGTGCTTTGTTTGATTAACTGCATCCTCCCCAAATCTAAAGCCTCTTTGCAACGCGACGTGAGGAAAGAGGAGAACGTAAGTCAACTCAGCAAGATTCTGCGTCGTCTGAGCTGCGTCGCATATCTAAAGCTACCTGTTACTTCATTTGGATACACAGCAGTATGATGATGGCTATAGGATGGTCCAAAAGAAAATGATAGAATACAGCGACACTCAGCTTCATCAGATGTCAAAATTTGGGGGCTGCAGGGACCTTTGGCTGTGAAGAAAAACCTTTCTTTTTTTCCTCCACCCCACCCCGTCCCTTTTCTCAAAATGTCTTGTTTTCTTGGTTCTTAAGAGAATGCCCAGGCTAAGAAAATACCTGCCCAGAGATACAGAGTGGTCCAGTGAAGAGGGGGACCAGTCCTATATTTCAAAGCAATGTACAGATTGGTAGGGTGTCAAAACTGAGGACTTTAGAGACTCCAGGCTCTGGACAATTTGAACAGGAAAAAAATATGTTATTTTTGTTTGTTTGTTTGTTTTTTTTTTTATTTGTTTGTTTTGTGTGTGTGTATGTGTTTTTGTTGTTTTTTTTCTTTCTTTTCTATTTTGTTTATTTGAATATATATCTTTTTTCATTTCTTTGTTTATGCATTTAGTCATTCATACATTTATTTATTTATTTTTATTTTAGTCTCCTTTATTTTCTTTATTTGATGGAATTAAATGAAATAGAAATATTTCATTGTTTTCTCAACCCAGCTGTATGCAAAAAAGAAAAGGATACTGTATCATAAAATTGCATAATTATTAATTGTTCTGTTTTATTTCATGTTTTCCCTGCAGCTCTGCTAAAGCTCACCATTCATTCAAGATGTTCCACACTCCAACACCGCTCAGACAGTCGAAGGTAAATTTACATTGTCTTTAATATAGGATTGGAATAGAAAGAATTTAACCTTCTGTGTAGGTTATTGTTAGCCCAAATCTGCCACTGGATTAACAACTGGATCTGGTTGCAAAGTAAGGGTACAGCCGTTATCAATCAACGCTGAACCCTTTGAGACCAATTTCACAGATATTATATCGCAGATCAGGTGCAATTTGTAAGAATTTTCTTTTATCTTTCCTTGCTTTTTGTTCTTTAGTACGATGAAAAGTTGAGGCAAATGTTGAAAATGGAAGAAGAAGGAATATTTTCAGTCTAAATCTATACATACAGTCATCTCTGTACATGTAATTGTTCAACACTTGTTGCCTAAAGAACAGAGGAGGTCTACAAGTGCAATAGAATCTACATAGTTTATTAACTATCAGTGGTCCAAATTTACTGTGAACCAAAGGCACAGTTCAAATGCACTTTTTGGTAGGCGTGAATCCTCTTGTCACCCTACATCAATCACTATCAGACCATCTTTTCCGACGTTCTGAAAAGCGGCGCAAACATGGCTTTATCGCTTCCCACCCAGCACACTTAAGTCATGTCAACAGAGCGAGAATCAGGCAAATATTGCCGAAATATGCACCGGAAAATGATACATTTGTTGTGACTTCCCAGTCGGTAGGAGTTCATATTTGTACTTCCATGGGCAAATGTCGCTTTTATTGTGCAGAGCTGGTGGATGTCTTAGTTTTGTGGTGGGACTGAGCACAAGAGTGTGTAATGCTTTTCAGTCTTATTTTCTCATGGTCTGATTTACCTTCTTTGTGAGGTGAAGGCTTATGAATGGGCTGGTACACATTTTTCTTACTTGAACTTTTTGCGTGTGTGACTCATATAATGATTCAACCAGAAAATGAGCAGATTAGTTATTTTGGCTTTAATATCCGAGATGCTTTCATTTTTTTTTTTTTTTTTTCTCTCTCTACTTTTTTCTTCTTCTTCCTTTTCTTCTTCTTCTTCTTCTTCTTCTTCTTCCTCTTCTTCTCCTTCTTTTTCTTCTTCTTCTCCTCAGTTTTCTTTGCTGTTATTTTTTATTGATGTCTCTCTCTCTCTCATGAAAATTAGAATTTTCAAGCAAAGTTATTACCATTTCATGATATTAGTAGGGGGGATACATTCTCACAAATTATGTGGATAGGTGATCCAAGCAAAATGATACACATTTTTTTAATGAATTACTCCTAGTTTTGTGATATCTTTATTTCACTCCCATTAATGCAGCAATGGGAGGGGGAAAAAAAATTAATGGAAAAAGGAAATTGATATTCCCTACGGGAAGCAAGTGTTCCTTTATTTATCTTTTTTAAATCATTTGGTCAACATGCCTGTATTTCTTGAATAAATCAATCTGTTAAATATATATTGGAGTGGGTTCACAATGCTTCCCTATAGACTGCCACTCTGTCCACATGCTTGTCCAGTTCACATTTGGTTGAATTTGTAGCTTGGTCACCTTTGGATGGTGATAAAGGAGTCCTAATGAGAACGCTCTCAAAACTCTTGTACTCTGGCTGATATGGTTACATTGTAACATTATGGGTAACTGGCCTTAATTGGTGTTGCCTGGAACGAGGTCCTATAATTGAACAATAATATTTGAACCTTTCTATGGAAAACAAAATAACATTGGACATGCAGGTGTTCACTTTACTTGTAAAAAGGTGAAAAATCACCCAATGAATTTGATCAAAGCACAATCAATTTATTACCTTGTTAAGATGGAAAATTGTGAAAACATTTACCAGGATCGAGCTTTGTATGAAAGTCAGTGATTTGGGGCAGTACTGAACATTGGAAAATAATTGGGTTTTTAGCCTTTTAGACTGTCCATTGCATAGCAAATACCCTTTTCACAAGCTTTATAACTGCATGGTCCTTTTCAGAGGAAATCAAACTAGCTACATGTACACTGATCTACATACATTGTATTAAAGAATATTCATATTTACCGGCTTCTCACAAAGCCCTTAAAACAGTATGATCTGATCAAAGTGCTTACAAGACTTACCCTGGTAACTGGATTCAATTACTAGTACTATTTAGCACATTGCTGCACACATTATTCATTCTCTTGCCAACAGACGTTAGTGCCAGACTGGGATTTGAACCCTTGACCATCTGACTGAGAGTCAAGTGAATGAACCACTATACCACGACACCTCCAAAAATAGAATCAAGAAGAGCTATTCATGATTTCACTTGTTCTATCATCATGATTGTTAGATTCTAGATACAGGTCTGCTCTAAGTTTGTTCCTTAACCCATTCATGGCAGGAATTATTTAAAGCCTAATTTGATCAGCTTTTATTCTTCAAATTGGCAACACCAACATTTTTATTTTATTGCTACATTTTTCTTATGAAGCGTCATGTATCTGAAATGAATATAAATTGACAGAAATTATGATGAGAAGTCATAAAAGTTGCCAATTTGCAGGGGAAAACAGTGATTTTAAACCTTACCAATTTAAGGAATTTAATGCTTATTTTCCTTTTAAAAATTTTCAGCATCAATCAACAAATATTGACGCAACCAAAATGTGCACAGTTTGTGTAGAATTTTTTGCTCTTTCTGCTCATGTATTTGGTATGATTTTTAGGGCTTTGCATCAAAAGATATTAGGCCAAACCACAAAATGTGGACCTCTGTCACGAATAGCAAGACATTTTTGGTGAATGTGCAGCGGCCGTACAGTCTGTACCTATTTGCTGTAATAAATTGAGCATTTGCAAGTACATGTACTACCACTCCAAAATTCCAATTATCTTCCAACCTCCTCCTGCCCCATATCGCTCAGAATTCAGTCAATAGTCATCAGATCAAGAAAAGTGAGACACACAGGGAATGCTGAAATTTGTGGAGGAAAGTGTTTGCAAGTACATGTAATAAAGATAAAAGAGAGCAGACAAGGTAAAGAAGTACACAGACAAAATACAAAGAAGAGGGTATAAAAATCAAATGAGAAAGAGTGAGAGAGAGAGAGAGAGAGAGAGGGGGGGGGGGAAATACCAAATTTAAGCTTGGCAGAAAAGTAGAGATAAAGAGATAAGACCAGTAAGAGAATACAGGCAGAAAATACAGAAGAAACGTACCACAAAATGAGCAATTAAAATCCACTGAGCAAATTGTCAAACTCACAAAACGGACATCCACTCATAGATTCCATTTCCAGTTGCACTTTACATGTTAAAAGCTTTTTAACCACCAGAAAAGTGGTTCTTAAGACCCAGAATAGAAGAAAAAGCAAACAAAGGTAACCAATTCTCAGGGGGAGAGAAAGATTTGATTGTTGGTCATTTCTCACCCCTAAGGGTGATATCCAAATTCTCTTTATTGAGTCGTTGAGAAAATAGTTTCCTAGTTGGAAAAAGGGGGATATTTGTTAGGGAGCTAGAGACCCCTTTGGCCAATAGTGGTTGTCCGGCTTAATGGCTTTGTCCAGCTTTCACAAAAGGCATTTAACTCGGGCTAGACGTGTGCTTTGGGAAGGATTATCTACAACTGCCAAATGATGTCAAAAATTACAAAGAGGTACACCCATCAATTACTGATGTAATTGAATGGGAGGGAAAGATGCTAGAAATTCGAAATACTGAATATAAAGTGAAGAATTCGGAAAAGACAGAATTTTATTTAATGTAGTAGAAATCTAGATTTTCTCTACCAAAATTATTTACAGCAGCATACAAGTTATAAATTTTCATGTATCTACACACATATAACTGTAACATTGTACTTTTCTATACTACTTTTTGTGAGGTGTTTTGTAATGATATGGATTACCTGTGTATTCTTAGTGTACATGGGACATGTTATTCTAGATGTGTTTGTTTTTGTTTTTGTTTTGTTGTTTTTTTTTGGGGGGGGGAGGCTAGACCCCAGTTTCACATAAAAGGTTCAACTTGAATGACCTGTTGACTCATACATGTACATTTTATACGTAGTGAACAGAACAGACAAATCTGCATTGTGTACAAATTCTTCCAAAGTTTCCCATTTCTATTTCTTTGATTTTTGCACTTTTGTTAACCCAGTTCAAATTATTGCAATTTCTTCCATATTTTCCTTCCGAAGTAGTTGGCTTGTTGGTGTTTTTCTTGTCTTATGATTATTATTACAAAATTTAATTACAGATATTTTCATTACCTTTATTTCAGATTTGCCCAAACTTATTTCTTTAATTTTCACATATTTAACCCGATTAGCTTTGTCACAGTCATGACATGTGTTCTCTTTCTTTTTTTAATTATCACTTCTACGATAAAGAAACAACCACTGCTCTGGGATAATGGAAAAAAAGAAGGGGTTTTGGGCCAGGCTTGCTGTCTGTAAGTTCTCCCTGTATTGTGCCGGACAGTCTGGGTTTGCTATCCCCTGCAGTAATAGTGGTCCTTTGTAGAAAGGAATTAAGGCTCAAGTTAAGTCAATCTTATCTCGAGTGCTTGATGGATAGTTGGTTTTTCTCCAAACGACTGGTCTATTTGGCGAGGTGGCTGCAGTTTGGTATTGTGCAAGTTTTGGACCTTTTATGCCGTTTTGTGAAATGAATTAGTGAAGGCAAGGCTGATGGCATGTGTACTTTTGAAATGTTTCTCACTTAATTTACAGAGAGAGAAAGAGAGAGATGCAGTGTAGGTTTATGCTACTTGTAGGCATTTAACCTAAAATCTGGGCCTTTGGACAGATGTTGGTGCATACATTAGGTGGTCAAATTACCGGTGTATATTTTCCCCCGTTATCATGAATGTACATGTATATTTACAACATTCACTTCTTTGAATTTTATTTCATTATTAATAATTGAGATCTATTTTTATTATTTTCTTTTGTTTCTTTTTAAAATTCATTTATTTATCTATGTTATATGTATTTATTCATTTAGGCATAACAATCCCCAAACGCCAGAGGTTATTCGAATTCAAATACTGCGTAAAAAATTTGGTCATTCTGGTGATAGAGCCCGCCAAAAAGAAAACACAAAAATAAAGATTGGCAAATAACACACAATGAAAAACCCTTGACCATAAGTCTGTGAAAAGGGGATTTATTGTTTGTGATAAAAGCTTCACAAATGCTGTTTTCTTGGAGGTCTAGATCTGTGGAGATTATCCGAAATGTGATATGAGCAAAAATGAAAATTGTATAATAGGCCTATTCTTGCCCTGTTTTTAAGATTATGAAAGAATCAAGTCTTAAGGGTCTGAATTGTGGCTTGATTGATGATTGATTCAAAGTTATAAAGGTTTTTTTTTTCCTTTTCTTAGTCAACACAGTCTTATTTCCTATTTGTGTAGGAAGTGCAGTTTTGGGGGAAAATTATGGCATTGGCCGAGGGTATACTTTGTGGCAAAAGAGAAGTGCAAGGGATCTTTCTCTTCTATTAATTGCAGAAATTTGTATCTGACAGAGAAGACCTGGGATAAATTCATATTTGAATTGAAATTTTAAAGGATTGATTTAGATTTATTTCCTTTGACTGTATGAGAATTGAGTTTCATCTGGATAAATGAGATCTTCTAAAACTTTTCTTCGTCCTCTTCCCTCTGCTTCTGTCTTTCATTTCTCCCCCCCCCCCCCCCTCTAATTTATCTTGTTCCCTCTTTCATCTCCCTCTTTCTACCCCACACCTCTCCTCCTCTTTTTTTCTCTCTATTTTTCTCTTTCCCTATCTCTCTCTTTCTTCCTGTCTCTCTCCCTTATTCTTTTTTTCTCCCCCCCCCCCCCCCCCTCTATCCCCCTCTTGTCACAATCTTTCTATTTTTTTTTCCAGGTCCTGGATCTTCACCAGAGTCCCAACCTCTCCAGCCCAGAGGTGGAGCTAACTACCATGAGCATTGCTTCACCCTCGTCTACCCTCGACTTCAGTGGAATGAATTTAGGTGATTGAAATTCAGCTCAATGATTAAGTACAGTGGGAACAAAAATAAATTCTGATACAACAAGTTACTGTTACGGATTCCAGTTCTTTACATTCTATTGTTCTTCATCCTGACATAAAGCGATTCTTGTTATAACAGAGTAATTTTGGTGGTCCCAAGAACCTTGTAATTCTGAGTTCCCACTGTATACGCTGCTCTTCATTCTTATACCCCCTCCTTGCTCTTTTTTTAAATTTTATTTTCTCACGTTGTCGTTTGATCTCCTTTTCCCCCTCTTGCACTTATCTACATTTGATTCCTGTCTTCAGGCCTGCCTGTCTCACACCTTTTTCCCCTTCTTTTCTTCCCATTTTTTTCTTTCTGTCTTGTTCTTCTCTTCTATCTTCACATATTTTTCTCTTCTCAGATTTTCAGTTTTATCTCTCCCCTCCCCTCTTTCTCTCTCTCTCTCTCTCTCCTCTTTCTCTCTCAATCCATCCCTGTCTCCCTCCTTTGATCTCCTTTCTTCCTGTTTGTCCATAAATTACACTCCACTGATTAAGAGTTCTTTCAATCACTTTCATGCATATTGTCATCACTTCAGTTGAAGATAAAGAAACATTGCTTCATTGTTACATTAAAGTTGCATTAAATTCAGTCTTTACATGAAGGCATTTTAGTTACATTTACAAGTCGAAAATAATTTTTTAAAATAAAAAAGTGGTCCCCCAAGCGATTTGTTAATTAAAACTCAGAATTAAATTAAATTAATCTCTAATTATATGTTTACGTAAGGAACGACCGTGAGATAGCACTTTTCATTTTCCACCATTTTAATGTAACTTTAGTTTTAATGTAACTTTAATGTTTGTAAAGTTGATAGTCAACATGGTCAATGAATGCTGAGTTCTCTGCGGGGGTAAAGAGGTTCAAGCTAGGTGTGAGACTTTTTTAAAATACTACATTTTATGACCAAATATGTTTGTTTACGTGTTTCTAAAAAGAGTTATATTCATCTTCCAAACGACATATATCTGTTTATATTCAAATTTTTCTTTTTAGAATAGATTTATTTTCATTGTTAACAAGATGCAGCAGCTTTTTATAATCAGGACTGGTATATGTCATTATATTTTAGTATTTGCTTTAGCTTATGCTGATCATAGTGCAATGATATTGTTGTAAATGTCTGACTAATGTGCAAGCTTTTGAAATCTTTTTACCTGCATCCAACTTTTATTGGTCAGAACTGTAAATGAATATATTTTGGCTGTTGTTAAGATAGGTATTTGGCGACAAGTCTGTTGGATTATGACATGAGAATATATACCATTTGATAAGAGAATATTTTTTATGTTAAACAAAATTACTTTCTTTTAGTATAGACGCTCTTGTAATTCAACACAGGCATGTTATTGTGAATATTTCATATTTTGTATGTGATCACTACAAAAAAATATTCTTTGTTGGAAGCCTAAAATACAGTTTGAATTGATTGTCGCTGTTTCACATTGATATAATTGAAACATTTTAGAAAGAAACGGTGATTTTGTATAAAAGGGATAGATAGAGAGATAGATAGATAGATAGATAGATAGATAAATAGATAGGTAGATAGATAGATAGAAGAGTTGCATGTACTATACTGTACTGTATGATACACGGTCGTAATCACTAAACAATTTTAAATGAATGGATAGGAATTTATTTGGAATGGTATTTTAGAAATAAACTACATGCATATTTTCAAACATCCGAAGCAAAGTCCATGTCATTACTGGTATGCATATTTTGAAACATGTGGAAGTAAAACTCATTTTGATCAGTCATCAAATTCATGTTCGTGATGAATGTGTATGTCCGGTAGTAGGGTTGTTATTAAATTCATGCAAATAATTGTTATGATGGAAATTATTTGATGGTTAATTGTTTGACTTTGACATGGAATGTATGAATGATAATATCCATGTATCAGCTTCAAATTTTGTTAGATTATTAAGTGAATTAAATCAGTAGACTTCATATTATTTTACTTTTATCTTAAAGACTGCGATTGGAAAGGAAGATTAATTATGGCACAATCTGTCAAAGCATTTTCATTTTACGCGTCTTCACTTTTGCCTACATATTAAGTATAGACATATTTTAAATATGTATTTTGTTTTAAGCATTTAAGAAGATTGAATAGAGATGAAATATAATCATCTACATAATTGTGTGCCTCCAGTTTTGCCAAAGTAAGAACGTGTTGAATTTTATGAAATTCATAGTATGCTTAACGATCTCAAGTATTTAGATGACCGAGGACAATTTTAGATCGAAAATATTTCACGTACCGTATTTCATCAAGTCACACAGTATTAAAATAATATCAGATAATTAAAGGTCACCACACTTTTGCTTATATTTGAGGCGATTTCACTAAAATAAAAGCGAAACTAATCTTGCTTCATTTCACCTCATTTAACCATAGACGTTTCGTTTTTTGTTTGTGTGTGTGCGCGTGTGTGTGCGTGTTTTTGTTTGTTTTTGAAGTATATGAAAATTACAATGGGGGGTTGTGATTTTTGTTTTCGTTGATTTGTTTTGTTTTCCTTTTTTTGTTTTTGGTTGTCGATGTCCGTTTGTTTATTTCCTTGCCGGGGGGGGGGGGGGATAAGTGAAGTGGGAATAATCAGTAGCCGTGGAGCTGGATTTCAGTGATAACTTCGATCTGCTGCATGTCTTACCTATCATTTGCCGAATGAAAATAAAACGATCCAACCCTACACAATAATTGCGATAATCGCTTAGCACAGCTCCACTGGCTTACATGGCTTATGGTTATTCCCAGTTAAATCATACCCCCCCCCCCCCCCCGGCAAGGAAATATGAAAACGGACATCAAAGACAACCAAAAAAAAAAAAATCATCCCCCAACAAAAAACAAAAAAAATACAAAATACAGAAATTGATACACATGTGTTGTACACCCACCCATTCTTCAAACAACTGAAAATGGAATGGCTATACTGACCCCCATGAAAAGCTACTACATGTACATATAAACGGTTCCGGAAGTAGTTTGGGATGGGAGGAGGGGGGGGGGGCAAACATCGAGGGGGCTCTCCTTTTTAGGTCTCATGTCTTCTCACCCCTAATATAAAACATAAAGGTGGTAAATCTAATTCCATTTCCCCCTCCTTTTCTTCAAATGAAATGTTTTGTTATTATAATCTACATCAGGTTTTCTTTCTTTGACTTTTCCTCCTTGGCTTAAAACAAAAAGAAGGGATGCCATCCTCTTTTTTACTCCTTTACTGCTGAATTATGATTTTATTGAGGGGGGGGGGGAGCTTTGGGGCGACCGCCCCTCCCACCTCCGGAATTTCCTTGTCTTCCTTTTGTGTGTGTGTGTGTGTGTGCTGTATCACTTCGCAAGTTAATATTTTCTTCTTGAAAGTATGGATAATTATGGGCGGAGCATTGACAGACAGTGGCCAAGGCTTATCCACATTGCTTCCTTTCGTGGCGTTTCATTTATTACTCTTGGCCTTTTTACCTACTCTATTTTTCTTTGAGGAAAAATAAGTTAATCGATAGACATCGTTACTGTTCTTGCTGGGTTTTTTGTTTGTTTGTTTTGTTTGTTATGGGATTGGGGGTGATTTTGTTTTGTTGTTACTTTGAGTGGTTGTTTTGTTTTTGTTTTGATTCAATTTTTTATTGTTTTATAAGTTCATTTTCGGGTGAAGAAAATATTCGAATATAAACCCTTGTATCTATCACTTCCATAGTTTCCTTAGCTGCAATTTTAATTCTGTTCCCTCTCTCAACCCCCCCCCCCTCCTTTTTTTTTGTGTGTGCGTGTGTGTTTTGTTAGGCTTCTTCCTTTTTTTTTTCTATTGCAGGAATGTTCGAAAAAATGGCTTTGGAGGGAGGTAGCCCCGACCGTGACCCTGTCCCCATCTCGTTTCCCTAGCCTCTCTCGGCTAAGCTCGTAAATCGCTCGAGTTTTCCACAGCTTCGTTTGAAATCCAAATATCCCCACTGTTTTGTTTCCAAACACCGATTGCCAGAAATCCCACGCAGAAAGTGGAAAAGATCCGACGAGAAAATGGGTCCCCTTCTTCAGCTTTAAAGGGTCCATTTTCGCTGATGGGGTACATGCTAAAAAGGTAATGTCTTTATCGTTTATGTGGCATGTATTATGCACGATGACAAGCTAGACCGGAAATTTGCAGCGCAGCGATGGTGTATGCAATAGAACTCCGCTTCTTATTACAAAATTTAATTATTTACCCTTTTGAAAGCAAAGTGTTGAGATATCGTAATAAGTTTCTATACTGTGTGACAAACATGTAGGAAGGAGGTTAGGGCAGGGGCACGCTGGCCTTACAAAGTAATGATGAATAAAATTAAGAGACTCCCAGGATAAGAACATTGTATTTTGATTCAAATAGCTCCACACTTTTATTCTCTTCTCTCTCTCTCTCTCTCTCTCTCTCTCTCTCTTTAATTAATATCCGATGACTACACATTTTTTCTTCGTCGTCAATGCCGTCATTAGCAACAATATCGTCATTGTCACCATTCGAGGGGTGATCATCATCATCACCATTACTGTACACCATGCTAAATCACCACCATCCATCATCGTCATCATCATCATCATCACCACCACCACTATCATCACCATTACCGCCAGTATCATCAGCACCATCAGCACCATCCTCTTCCTCCTCCTCCTCCTCCTCCTCCTCCTCCTCCCCGCCCCCAAGGCAGGGCCGTCATGGGGGGAGGGGGGGGGGGGGTCACCCGACTCCCCGACTCCAACACACACACACATACTAAAAATTTCCGTCTACAAATGCGCCACCGCTTTTGACAAAAGGCGGAAGGGAAAAAAGAAAAGAAGAGGAGAAGGCAAAAGAAAAAGGAAGAGAAAAGGAGAGGAAAGAAGAAGGAAGAAAATGAGAAACCCTTGAAGAGCTCGCTCGCTTGCATTTACGCATTGCCGATAATTACTTTCCTTATGACAGGAAATCGGTTTGCATCTTGTGTCCCTATCTCATGTCATACTAGAATTTTCTGTATAAATAACCAGATGCAAATTGGAATGTCATTCATGGTTGAAAGAAGTCACTATGAACATGATGCACAAAGAAAGCGGACAAAATGAACAACCCCTCATTCTACCCTTCACAATGGTTCTGGTAGTCAAAAGAACTGCTATTGTCTAAAATATGTGAAACAGGTGTCACATGCATGTTCACCTGGAACTACATGATTAAACATAATAGCTGTGAAGGGATGTTCTTTTGACTACCAGAACCATTGTGAAGGGGAGAATGAAAGGTTGTTTATTTTGTCCGCTTTTTTGTCCGCCATGTTCATAGTGAGTGGACACTTCAAGTCTGCTTTTGATAAAAGAATGTAGTCGTGGTGGATCTTATTGAAGAGTTACAGTTGGTATTTGAAAGCTAAAGTTGGCATTGGAATAAACGGACACTGCAGGTTTGTTTACGTCATTGTAAGAGGTACGTGGGAGTTTTGCTTACATAAAACGATTAAGAGTGTACGAGGTAACTGATATAATTTTAGATTTGTACTGCATATTTAAGACAGGCCAAGTTTTATTTCAGTTAAAGGATAATTGTAGATTTTTATATACTTTGTTTTGCAAGATCTCTACGTAGAGTGAATCAATATCGGTGATAAATATTCATATTTGGTCAGAGAATGTAGAAAAATCCTTAAGTGGGTGGAATGTAAAAAGTATTAATGTGCTTAAAAAGGATTAATGTATAAAAGATACATACATGTATTTTTGTAGGCCTTTATAGAGAGGGTATTTATTTGATTTTATACCCTTTTCATTTCATATTTGGTAGTTCTTAACAACTTTTAAGACTTTGTACTTTCCTCCAACTCTTATGAGCGTTTTTATTTAGAACTCCGCAAATAACACCCGTTTTTATGGAAAATTCGGCGTGGACACCCATTTCTGTTCTTTTGCCAAGTCTCTCGGCGTGGTATATCGATAATTCACTTGCATGTTCCTGAAATGAAATGATTATTTCTTTCATAATCGTCATGATCCTTTCAACTGAAAGGGAAACAAAGGTTTCCACACGTCTGGAAATGCCATGCTTATCATCTTTATGACGTCACTGATCCCAACCCTTAATCTCTAGTTTTCCGTCGGATGGAGGAGTAGTATAATTATCAAGTTTTCTACCCATCCCCTCCTCATTTGAAAATGCTGGCTTCGCCCTTTTATTCACGCCTTTCACGGTCACATCGTTTACGCTTTCAAGAGCATGAAGACAGGAAGAAAGCTCATTATCCAGATCAAAATCTCCAGTTTTAGTAACCTATTAGAATTTCTATGATGAGAACTATTATTCTGTTTATGCTTGTGGCACTAAGATACATCTTGAGATCCCTTTCGCCAGTGTTTGAAAGATCATTATAAGGTGTTTTCCGTCATTACCTCATGGTGATAACACCGCAGTCACAGGGACGGGTCGAACACCATAATGGCCAACACTAGAGCAAGAAATCAGATAACCCCCGGATACATTCTTTCTACATGTATTAGCGATCGCTTTCGAGTCGCTATCTTTGGCGGTCCGACACGGTTATGTAAAGAGAACTGAAGAGGCGATAACGATTTTCAACAAGTCCTTGAAGAAGCACGTACACAGTAGTAATTATTTCTAGATAGCAAGTGATTCTTCGAGTCTACTAGTCACTGCTACCACCAACGACTACAGTCGTATGTGTCATTCTCTGAATTCCAGTCAGAAACATCTGGTTGCTTAAAATTTCCTCCACTGAAGGATCGAACCGTTTTAAAGTTGTTTTTTTTTTTTTGCAAACAAATGTGACGCATTTTTTTGTCTGTTTCTTTTTTTAATATTCAAACCAGTCAATGCATGATTGTTTCCAGTTACGCTGAACTAAGAACTTATTTGGAAAACGCTTTTGCTTTTCAAACGACGAGGGAAATACGTAAAAGGAAGGTTCTAATTTTTCTGTAATTATGGCGCCGACTCCTGAAACAGAGAGCATCTCGACACTATCAAGTATCGATGTATTCTTAGCATGCATCGAAATTGCAATGACATCGCTAGGTTTGATAGGAAATAGTCTCGTGGTTGTAGCCGTAATTCTCTCAAACAAACTTCGAACGAAAACGAATGCCTTTATCGTCAGTCTGGCCACAACAGATCTTCTGTTCTGTTCGTTTTGCCCTATCCAGACTATCGTTTATACAACTAGCCGAAATGGTCAACAACCGAACGGGATTCTCTGCCGCGCCGCCGGGGTAGTCTCAATCATAAGTTTACTGACAAGCATTAATAGTTTGACTCTGATTGCTCTAAACAGGTGGTTCAAAATAACGAAAGCACCAACTACGTATAACCGAGTGTTTAGTCGGAGGAACACTGCTTTGATGATCATCATCGGGTGGGGCGTCCCATTGTTGTTCACAACCATCCCTCAGGTTGTTGGGATTATCGACATTGGTTTCTCCTATTCTCTCAAGCTGTGTACTGTTTCAGACGATAATCAAGTCATGAACTTAATGATAGCAATTTCACTGATAATTGCCTTCTTCATTATCACAGGGCTCTACGTTAACATCGCCTGGTATGTCCGCAAGAGGAATCTGCAAGTAGCGCCTGCAGTCGGTGGTAGGCCTACTGGTCGAGAGATCATGATCACCCAAACTCTTGCAATCGTCGTATGTGTATTCTTCATATGCATTGTCACTACTGAAGTGTGTTTTATAACAGTTTTTGTCTTAGGAGACCCATCCAAGGGAATCATTGCATCATATTTTATGCTTCTGTTCATTTGCAATGCAATGATCAACCCGTTTATCTATGGATTCAAGCACCCCAATTTCAACCGAACTTTCCGATGCATGCTGACATGTAGATTGAGAGATGTTGAAGAACCATCGCGTGAGCTTAGATCTTTCCTCCGTCAGTAGTCAAGTGAAGATGAATGAATTAAATGGCACAAAGTCAACGGCATTTCCCTATTAGACAATAGAACGTTAAACAGTGTTGTTCCTTTTTTTCGAGACGTTTAGGGCAATTCTACGATTAGTAACGTTACATTTAAATAAAATTTCATATCCTTTGATACAGCTAATTCAATATCTATTTCATTTCAAGTCCTAATCTTGTTACAACATATTGACCCACCCTAGGTCTACAATACATTAAAAAATAGAAATCAATTGAATAATTTCGGAGCCGTAATGAGAACTTTTATTCTTGGTTAGTAACGTTACAAAAAATGACACGAGAAAAAAAAATCAATGTTTGGGGAAAAAATCCCTCCTTACTGTGGCGTAGCTCAAACTCAGAGCCATATCAGTTTACTTTTTATACGATGAAAAATGTTTACCCACAAAGTTTAAAAGTTTACCTATGTTTTTTTTAAAGTAGACTTCAAAATCTTGGTTAGTTACGTTACGGTTAGTCATGTTATATCTTGTCTAGCACTACATATTTCGGATTCTTGTACCTTTTTTCTAACTTGTTTTTTAATATTTTCTTTTCATTTGGTGTGACACAATGACCTTCAGATTATCCAGCTGAAAAATATACAAAAGGAACAATAGTTTTCTGCCCAAGTCTAAAAAGCTCTGTGTAGTCCCATATATCTATGTTTTGTGTGGTTCGGATTCTCATATACGGAAACATAATGGAACCACAAAAACAAAACACAAAAAAAAATGATGAGTATGAACTGCTTTGCATTAACAACTTCTATATGAATTTTAACAAAAATTATACGAATAAGTTTGACGAACTGGCATTTTTTGAAAACCACTTTTACAGTGTACAGTCATGTATACTGTAGTGGTCTATGTCATCTATGATGAAAAAGAAGGGCTTCTGAAAAACAAATCAGAAGAGAAGAATCGGATACCGATCCCAAAACTCAGTCGCAAGGTTGACATAAGGTCCACATGCATAGGAAGGTTGTGGAAGGAGTTCAGTGGAGGGAATGTCACTTTGCTCGCATGTAAATCTAGCCTTTTACACAAGTCTGGAGGAAATAGAACAGGGCTTCGCCCACGTTCATGCTGAGCCATGTCGCCAAGACATGCAAGGCAACACTAGCAAACTTTTTTCTGAAATACGTCCAGCATCAGGCCTATACCCATGGAGGGTACGAGTGTTGCAAGTCTCTATACGACCAGCATGCTGAGCATGTCTGGATGTACATGTATTGGAACAGGGCCGCGCCCAGTCCATAAGCCGAGTCACAAAGACAAGGCAAGTTGAGCCGCTGTTCTCTAGCCACCATTGTGACTATACCTACCTGGGGAGAACAGTCAACTGGCTCCAGTTTGTTGAATTGTAGAAGATACATCTGGTCTGGTCTGTCCGTCACTGCCTGCACACAAGGAAAAGATGAATACCACTTGAGACGCCGGCCTTTTATAGGGGTTCCGCCAATACCTCATTTCAATTTTAAATTACTTTGAATTTCTTTGTGTGATTCCACTGCCTGAACACCTGGGATATGCTAACCTCTGAAGACTTGTACGAGTGTTATGTAATAGAATTACTTTTCCTATGACAGGAAATCGGTTTGCATCTTGTGTCCCTATCTCATGTCATACTGTAATTTTCTGTATAAATAACCAGATGCAAATTGGAATGTCATTCATGGTTGAAAGAAGTGGACACTTCAAGTCTGCTTTTTGATAAAAGAATGTAGTCGTGGATCTTATTGAAAAGTTACAGTTTGGTATTTGAAAGCTAAAGTTGGCATTGGAATATACGGACACTGCAGGTTTGTTTACATCATTGTAAGAGGTACGTGGGAGTTTTGCTTACGTAAAATGATTAAGAGTGTACGAGGTAACTGATATAATTTTAGATTTGTACTGCATATTTAAGACAGGCCAAGTTTTATTTCACTGAAAGGATAATTGTAGATTTTATATACTTTGTTTTGCAAGATCTCTACGTAGAGTGAATCAATATCGGTGATAAATATTCATATTTGGTCAGAGAATGTAGAAAAATCCTTAAGTATAGTACGGAGTGGGTGGAATGTAAAAAGTATTAATGTGTTTAAAAAGGATTAATTTATGAAAGATACATACATGTATTTTTGTAGGCCTTTATAGAGAGGGTATTTATTTGATTTCATACCCTTTTCATTTCATAATTGGTGGTTCATAACAACTTTTAAGACTTTGTACTTTCCTCCAACTCTTAGCGTTTTTATTTAGAACTCCGCAAATAACACCCGTTTTTATGGAAAATTCGGCGTGGACACCCATTTCTGTTCTTTTGCTAAGTCTCTCGGCGTGGTATATCGATAATTCACTTGTTCCTGAAATGAAATGATTATTTCTTTCATAATCGTCATGATCCTTTCAAATGAAAGGGAAACAAAGGATTCCACACGGCTGAAAATGCCATGCTTATCATCCTTATGACGTCACTGATCCCAACCCTTAATCTCTAGTTTTCCGTCGGATGGAGGAGTAGTATAATTGTCAAGTTTTCTACCCTTTCCCTTCCCCGGATGCTGGCTTTTATTCACGGTGACATCGTTACAAAGTGACTTTACGCTTTCAAGACAGGAAGAAAGCTCATTATCCAGATCAAAATCTCCAGTCTTAGTAACCTATTAGAATTCTGATTACCTGATAAGAACTATGATTATTATTCTGATTATACATGCTTGTGGCACTTAGATACATCTTGAGATCCCTTTCGTCAGTGTTTAAAAGATCATTATAGGGTGTTTTCCGTCATTACCTCATGGTGATAACACCGCAGTCACAGGGACGGGTCGAACACCATAATGGCCAACACTAGAGCAAGAAATCAGATAACCCCCGGATACATTCTTTCTACATGTATTAGCGATCGCTTTCGAGTCGCTATCTTTGGCGGTCCGACACGGTTATGTAAAGAGAACTGAAGAGGCGATAACGATTTTCAACAAGTCCTTGAAGAAGCACGTACACAGTAGTAATTATTTCTAGATAGCAAGTGATTCTTCGAGTCTACTAGTCACTGCTACCACCAACGACTACAGTCGTATGTGTCATTCTCTGAATTCCAGTCAGAAACATCTGGTTGCTTAAAATTTCCTCCACTGAAGGATCGAACCGTTTTAAAGTTGTTTTTTTTTTTTTGCAAACAAATGTGACGCATTTTTTTGTCTGTTTCTTTTTTTAATATTCAAACCAGTCAATGCATGATTGTTTCCAGTTACGCTGAACTAAGAACTTATTTGGAAAACGCTTTTGCTTTTCAAACGACGAGGGAAATACGTAAAAGGAAGGTTCTAATTTTTCTGTAATTATGGCGCCGACTCCTGAAACAGAGAGCATCTCGACACTATCAAGTATCGATGTATTCTTAGCATGCATCGAAATTGCAATGACATCGCTAGGTTTGATAGGAAATAGTCTCGTGGTTGTAGCCGTAATTCTCTCAAACAAACTTCGAACGAAAACGAATGCCTTTATCGTCAGTCTGGCCACAACAGATCTTCTGTTCTGTTCGTTTTGCCCTATCCAGACTATCGTTTATACAACTAGCCGAAATGGTCAACAACCGAACGGGATTCTCTGCCGCGCCGCCGGGGTAGTCTCAATCATAAGTTTACTGACAAGCATTAATAGTTTGACTCTGATTGCTCTAAACAGGTGGTTCAAAATAACGAAAGCACCAACTACGTATAACCGAGTGTTTAGTCGGAGGAACACTGCTTTGATGATCATCATCGGGTGGGGCGTCCCATTGTTGTTCACAACCATCCCTCAGGTTGTTGGGATTATCGACATTGGTTTCTCCTATTCTCTCAAGCTGTGTACTGTTTCAGACGATAATCAAGTCATGAACTTAATGATAGCAATTTCACTGATAATTGCCTTCTTCATTATCACAGGGCTCTACGTTAACATCGCCTGGTATGTCCGCAAGAGGAATCTGCAAGTAGCGCCTGCAGTCGGTGGTAGGCCTACTGGTCGAGAGATCATGATCACCCAAACTCTTGCAATCGTCGTATGTGTATTCTTCATATGCATTGTCACTACTGAAGTGTGTTTTATAACAGTTTTTGTCTTAGGAGACCCATCCAAGGGAATCATTGCATCATATTTTATGCTTCTGTTCATTTGCAATGCAATGATCAACCCGTTTATCTATGGATTCAAGCACCCCAATTTCAACCGAACTTTCCGATGCATGCTGACATGTAGATTGAGAGATGTTGAAGAACCATCGCGTGAGCTTAGATCTTTCCTCCGTCAGTAGTCAAGTGAAGATGAATGAATTAAATGGCACAAAGTCAACGGCATTTCCCTATTAGACAATAGAACGTTAAACAGTGTTGTTCCTTTTTTTCGAGACGTTTAGGGCAATTCTACGATTAGTAACGTTACATTTAAATAAAATTTCATATCCTTTGATACAGCTAATTCAATATCTATTTCATTTCAAGTCCTAATCTTGTTACAACATATTGACCCACCCTAGGTCTACAATACATTAAAAAATAGAAATCAATTGAATAATTTCGGAGCCGTAATGAGAACTTTTATTCTTGGTTAGTAACGTTACAAAAAATGACACGAGAAAAAAAAATCAATGTTTGGGGAAAAAATCCCTCCTTACTGTGGCGTAGCTCAAACTCAGAGCCATATCAGTTTACTTTTTATACGATGAAAATGTTTACCCACAAAGTTTAAAAGTTTACCTATGTTTTTTTTAAAGTAGACTTCAAAATCTTGGTTAGTTACGTTACGGTTAGTCATGTTATATCTTGTCTAGCACTACATATTTCGGATTCTTGTACCTTTTTTCTAACTTGTTTTTTAATATTTTCTTTTCATTTGGTGTGACACAATGACCTTCAGATTATCCAGCTGAAAAATATACAAAAGGAACAATAGTTTTCTGCCCAAGTCTAAAAAGCTCTGTGTAGTCCCATATATCTATGTTTTGTGTGGTTCGGATTCTCATATACGGAAACATAATGGAACCACAAAAACAAAACACAAAAAAAAATGATGAGTATGAACTGCTTTGCATTAACAACTTCTATATGAATTTTAACAAAAATTATACGAATAAGTTTGACGAACTGGCATTTTTTTGAAAACCACTTTTACAGTGTACAGTCATGTATACTGTAGTGGTCTATGTCATCTATGATGAAAAAGAAGGGCTTCTGAAAAACAAATCAGAAGAGAAGAATCGGATACCGATCCCAAAACTCAGTCGCAAGGTTGACATAAGGTCCACATGCATAGGAAGGTTGTGGAAGGAGTTCAGTGGAGGGAATGTCACTTTGCTCGCATGTAAATCTAGCCTTTTACACAAGTCTGGAGGAAATAGAACAGGGCTTCGCCCACGTTCATGCTGAGCCATGTCGCCAAGACATGCAAGGCAACACTAGCAAACTTTTTTCTGAAATACGTCCAGCATCAGGCCTATACCCATGGAGGTACGAGTGTTGCAAGTCTCTATACGACCAGCATGCTGAGCATGTCTGGATGTACATGTATTGGAACAGGGCCGCGCCCAGTCCATAAGCCGAGTCACAAAGACAAGGCAAGTTGAGCCGCTGTTCTCTAGCCACCATTGTGACTATACCTACCTGGGGAGAACAGTCAACTGGCTCCAGTTTGTTGAATTGTAGAAGATACATCTGGTCTGGTCTGTCCGTCACTGCCTGCACACAAGGAAAAGATGAATACCACTTGAGACGCCGGCCTTTTATAGGGGTTCCGCCAATACCTCATTTCAATTTTAAATTACTTTGAATTTCTTTGTGTGATTCCACTGCCTGAACACCTGGGATATGCTAACCTCTGAAGACTTGTACGAGTGTTATGTAATAGAATTACTTTTCCTATGACAGGAAATCGGTTTGCATCTTGTGTCCCTATCTCATGTCATACTGTAATTTTCTGTATAAATAACCAGATGCAAATTGGAATGTCATTCATGGTTGAAAGAAGTGGACACTTCAAGTCTGCTTTTTGATAAAAGAATGTAGTCGTGGATCTTATTGAAAAGTTACAGTTTGGTATTTGAAAGCTAAAGTTGGCATTGGAATATACGGACACTGCAGGTTTGTTTACATCATTGTAAGAGGTACGTGGGAGTTTTGCTTACGTAAAATGATTAAGAGTGTACGAGGTAACTGATATAATTTTAGATTTGTACTGCATATTTAAGACAGGCCAAGTTTTATTTCACTGAAAGGATAATTGTAGATTTTATATACTTTGTTTTGCAAGATCTCTACGTAGAGTGAATCAATATCGGTGATAAATATTCATATTTGGTCAGAGAATGTAGAAAAATCCTTAAGTATAGTACGGAGTGGGTGGAATGTAAAAAGTATTAATGTGTTTAAAAAGGATTAATTTATGAAAGATACATACATGTATTTTTGTAGGCCTTTATAGAGAGGGTATTTATTTGATTTCATACCCTTTTCATTTCATAATTGGTGGTTCATAACAACTTTTAAGACTTTGTACTTTCCTCCAACTCTTAGCGTTTTTATTTAGAACTCCGCAAATAACACCCGTTTTTATGGAAAATTCGGCGTGGACACCCATTTCTGTTCTTTTGCTAAGTCTCTCGGCGTGGTATATCGATAATTCACTTGTTCCTGAAATGAAATGATTATTTCTTTCATAATCGTCATGATCCTTTCAAATGAAAGGGAAACAAAGGATTCCACACGGCTGAAAATGCCATGCTTATCATCCTTATGACGTCACTGATCCCAACCCTTAATCTCTAGTTTTCCGTCGGATGGAGGAGTAGTATAATTGTCAAGTTTTCTACCCTTTCCCTTCCCCGGATGCTGGCTTTTATTCACGGTGACATCGTTACAAAGTGACTTTACGCTTTCAAGACAGGAAGAAAGCTCATTATCCAGATCAAAATCTCCAGTCTTAGTAACCTATTAGAATTCTGATTACCTGATAAGAACTATGATTATTATTCTGATTATACATGCTTGTGGCACTTAGATACATCTTGAGATCCCTTTCGTCAGTGTTTAAAAGATCATTATAGGGTGTTTTCCGTCATTACCTCATGGTGATAACACCGCAGTCACAGGGACGGGTCGAACACCATAATGGCCAACACTAGAGCAAGAAATCAGATAACCCCCGGATACATTCTTTCTACATGTATTAGCGATCGCTTTCGAGTCGCTATCTTTGGCGGTCCGACACGGTTAGAACTGAAGAGGCGATAACGATTTTCAACAAGTCCTTGCAGAAGCACGTACACAGTAGTAATTATTTCTAGATACCAAATGATTCTTTGAGTCTACTAGTCACTGCTACCACCAGCGACTACAGTCGTATGTGTCATTCTCTGAAATCCAGTCAGAAACATCTGGTTGCTTAAAATTTCGAACCGTTTTAAAGTATTTTCTGCAGACAAATGTGACGCTTTTTTTGGGGGGGGTCTTTTTTTTTTCTAATATTCAACCCAGTCAATGCATGATTGTTTCCAGTTACGCTGAACTAAGAACTAGTTTGGAAAACGCTTTTACTTTTTCAACTGACGAGGGAAATATGCAAAAGGAAGCTTCTAATTAATTCTGCAATTATGGCGCCGACTCCTGAAACAGAAAGCATCTCGACACTATCAAGTATCGATGTATTCTTAGCATGCATCGAAATTGCAACGGCATCGCTAGGTTTGATAGGAAATAGTCTCGTGGTTGTAGCCGTAATTCTCTCAAACAAACTTCGAACAAAAACGAATGCCTTTATCGTCAGTCTGGCCACAACAGATCTTCTGTTCTGTTCGTTTAGCCCTATCCAGGCTATCGTTTTTACAACTAGGCGACATGGTCAACAACCGAACGGGATTCTCTGCCGCGCTGCAGGGGTAGTCTCAATCATAAGTTTACTGACAAGCATTAATAATTTGACTCTGATTGCTCTAAACAGGTGGTTCAAAATAACGAAATCAGCAACTACGTATAACCGAGTGTTTAGTCGGAGGAACACTGCTTTGATGATCATCATCGGTTGGGGCGTCCCGTTGTTGTTCACAACCATCCCTCAGGTTGTTGGGATTATCGACATTGGTTACTCTTATTCTCTCAAGATGTGTACTTTTTCAGACGATGATCAATTCATGAACTTAATGATAGCAATTTCACTGATAATTGCCTTCTTCATTATCACAGGGCTCTACGTTAACATCGCGTGGTATGTCCGAAAGAGGAATCTGCAAGTAGCGCCTGCAGTCGGTGGTAGGCCTGCTGGTCGAGAGATCATGGTCACCCAAACACTTGCAATCGTCGTATGTGTATTCTTCATATGCATTGTCACTACTGAAGTGTGTTTTATAACAGTTTCTGTCTTAGCAGACCCATCCAAGAAAATCATTGTAACATATTTTATGTTTCTGTTCATTTTCAATGCAATGATCAACCCGTTTATCTATGGATTCAAGCACCCCAATTTCAAGCAAACTTTCCGATGCATGCTGACATGTAGATTGAGAGATGTGGAAGAACCATCGCGTGAGCTTAGATCTTTCCTCCGTCAGTAGTCAAGTGAAGATGAATGAATTAAATGGCACAAAGTCAACGGCATTTCCCTATTATACAATAGAACGTAAAACAGTGTTGTTCCATTTTTTACATCGAGACGTTTAGGGCAATTCTACGATTAGTAACGTTACATTTAAATAAAATTTCATATCCTTTGATACAGCTAATTCAATATCTATTTCATTTCAAGTCCTAATCTTGTTACAACATATTGACCCACCCTAGGTCTACAATACATTAAAAAATAGAAATCAATTGAATAATTTCGGAGCCGTAATGAGAACTTTTATTCTTGGTTAGTAACGTTACAAATAAATGACACGAGAAAAAAAAAATCAATGTTTGGGGAAAAAATCCCTCCTTACTGTGGCGTAGCTCAAACTCAGAGCCATATCAGTTTACTTTTTATACGATGAAAAATGTTTACCCACAAAGTTTAAAAGTTTACCTATCTATGTTTTTAAAAGTAGACTTCAAAATCTTGGTTAGTTACGTTACGGTTAGTCATGTTACATCTTGTCTAGCACTACATATTTCGGATTCTTGTACCTTTTTTCTAACTTGTTTTTTAATATTTTCTTTTCATTTGGTGTGACACAATGACCTTCAGATTATCCAGCTGAAAAATATACAAAAGAAACAATAGTTTTCTGCCTAAGTCTAAAAAGCTCTGTGTAGTCCCATATATCTATGTTTTGTATGGTTCGGATTCTCATATACGGAGACATAATGGAACCACCAAAACAAAAAAACAAAAAAAATGATGAGTATGAACTGCTTTGCATTAACAACTTCTATATGAATTTTAACAAAAATTATACGAATAAGTTTGACGAACTGGCATTTTTTTGAAAACCATTTTTACAGTGTACAGTCATGTATACTGTAGTGGTCTATGTCATCTATGATGAAAAAGAAGGGCTTCTGAAAAACAAATCAGAAGAGAAGAATCGGATACCGATCCCAAAACTCAGTCGCAAGGTTGACATAAGGTCCACATGCATAGGAAGGTTGTGGAAGGAGTTCAGTGGAGGGAATGTCACTTTGCTCGCATGTAAATCTAGCCTTTTACACAAGTCTGGAGGAAATTGAACGGGGCTTCGCCCACGTGCATGCTAAGCCATGTCGCCAAGACATGCAAGGCAACACTAGCAAACTTTTTCTGAAATACGTCCAGCATCAGGCCTATACCCATGGAGGTACGAGTGTTGCAAGTCTCTATACGACCAGCATGCCGAGCATGTCTGCATGTATTGGAACAGGGCCGCGCCCAGTCCATAAGCCGAGTCACAAAGACAAGGCAAGTTGAGCCGCTGTTCTCTAGCCACCATTGTGACTATACCTACCTGGGGAGAACAGTCAACTGGCTCCAGCTCGTTGAATTGTAGAAGATACATCTGGTCTGGTCTGTCCGTCACTGCCTGCACACAAGGAAAAGATGAATACCACTTGAGACGCCGGCCTTTTATAGGGGTTCGGCCAATACCTCATTTGAATTTTAAATTACTTTGAATTCCTTTGTGTGATTCCACTGCCTGAACACCTGGGATATGCTAACCTCTGAAGACTTGTACGAGTGTTATGTAATAGAATTACTTTTCCTATGACAGGAAATCGGTTTGCATCTTGTGTCCCTATCTCATGTCATACTGTAATTTTCTGTATAAATAACCAGATGCAAATTGGAATGTCATTCATGGTTGAAAGAAGTGGACACTTCAAGTCTGCTTTTTGATAAAAGAATGTAGTCGTGGATCTTATTGAAAAGTTACAGTTTGGTATTTGAAAGCTAAAGTTGGCATTGGAATAAACGGACACTGCAGGATTGTTTACGTCATTGTAAGAGGTACGAGGGAGTTTTGCTTACATAAAACGATTAAGAGTGTACGAGGTAACTGATATAATTTTAGATTTGTACTGCATATTTAAGACAGGCCAAGTTTTATTCCAGTGAAAGGATGATTGTAGATTTTATATACTTTGTTTTGCAAGATCTCTACGTAGAGTGAATCAATATCGGTGATAAATATTCATATTTGGTCAGAGAATGTGGAAAAATCCTTCAGTATAGTACGGAGTGGGTGGAATGTAAAAAGTATTAATGTATAAAAGATACATACATGTATTTTTGTAGGCCTTTATAGAGAGGGTATTTATTTGATTTCATACCCTTTTCATTTCATATTTGGTGGTTCATAACAACTTTTAAGACTTTCTACTTTCCTCCAACTCTTATGATGGTTTTTATTTAGAACTCCGCAAATAACACCCGTTTTTATAGAAAATTCGGCGTGGACACCCATTTCTGTTCTTTTGCTAAGTCTCTCGGTGTGGTATATCGATAATACACTTGTTCCTGAAATGAAATGATTATTTCTTTCATAATCGTCATGATCCTTTCAACTGAAAGGGAAACAAAGGATTCCACACAGCTGAAAATGCCATGCTTATCATCCTTGTGACGTCACTGATCCCAACCCTTAATCTCTAGTTTTCCGTCGGATGGAGTAGTATAATTGTCAAGTTTTCTACCCTTTCCCTCCTCATTTGAAAATGCTGGCTTCGCCCTTTTATTCACGGTCACGTCGTTATAAAGTGACTTTACGCTTTCAAGACAGGAAGAAAGCTCATTATCCAGATCAAAATCTCCAGTCTTAGTAACCTATTAGAATTCTGATTACCTGATAAGAACTATGGCTATTATTCTGATTATACATGCTTGTGGCACTTAGATACATCTTGAGATCCCTTTCGCCAGTGTTTAAAAGATCATTATAAGGTGTTTTCCGTCATTACCTCATGGTGATGACACCGCAGTCACAGGGACGGGTCGAACACCATGATGGCCAACACTAGAGCAAGAAATCAGATACCCCCCGGATACATTCGTTCTACATGTATTAGCGATCGCTTTCGAGTCGCTATCTTTGGCGGTCCGACACGGTTATGTAAAGAGAGCTGATATACATAACGATTTTCAACAAGTCCTTGAAGAAGCACGTACACAGTAGTAATTATTTCTAGATACCAAGTGATTCTTTGAGTCTACTAGTCACTGCTACCACCAACGACTACAGTCGTATGTGTCATTCTCTGAAATTCAGTCAGAAACATCTGGTTGCTTAAAATTTCCTCCACTGAAGGATCGAACCGTTTTAAAGTTGTTGTTTTTTTTCTGCAAACAAATGTGACGCATTTTTTTTTTTTTTTTTGGTCTTTTTTTTTCTCTAATATTCAACCCAGTCAATGCATGATTGTTTCCAGTTACGCTGAACTAAGAACTAGTTTGGAAAACGCTTTTACTTTTCAAATGACGAGGGAAATACGAAAAAGGAAGGTTCTAATTAATTCTGTAATTATGGCGCCGACTCCTGAAACAGAAAGCATCTCGACACTATCAAGTATCGATGTGTTCTTAGCATGCATCGGAATTGCAATGACATCGCTAGGTTTGATAGGAAATAGTCTCGTGATTGTAGCCGTAATTCTCTCAAACAAACTTCGAACAAAAACGAATGCCTTTATCGTCAGTCTGGCCACAACAGATCTTCTGTTCTGTTCGTTTTGCCCTATCCAGACTTTCGTTTATACAACTAGCCGAAATGGTCAACAACCGAACGGGATTCTCTGCCGCGCCGCCGGGGTAGTCTCAATCATAAGTTTACTGACAAGCATTAATAATTTGACTCTGATTGCTCTAAACAGGTGGTTCAAAATAACGAAATCACTAACTACGTATAACCGAGTGTTTAGTCGGAGGAACACTGCTTTGATGATCATCATCGGTTGGGGCGTCCCATTGTTGTTCACAATCATTCCTCAGGTTGTTGGGATTATCGACTTTGGTTACTCCTATTCCCTCAAGCTGTGTATTATTTCAGACGATAATCAAGTCATCAACTTAATGATAGCAATTTCACTGATAACTGCCTTCTTCATTATCACAGGGCTCTACGTTAACATCGCCTGGTATGTCCGCAAGAGGAATCTGCAAGTAGCGCCTGCAGTCGGTGGTAGGCCTGCTGGTCGAGAGATCATGGTCACCCAAACTCTTGCAATCGTCGTATGTGTATTCTTCATATGCATTGTCACTACTGAAGTGTGTTTTATAACAGTTTCTGTCTTAGCAGACCCATCCAAGAGAATCATTGCAACATATTTTACGTTTCTGTACATTTGCAATGCAATTATCAACCCGTTTATCTATGGATTCAAGCACCCCAATTTCAAGCAAACTTTCCGATGCATGCTGACATGTAGATTGGGAGATGTGGAAGAACCATCGCGTGAGCTTAGAGCTTTCCTCCGTCAGTAGTCAAGTGAAGATGAATGAATTAAATGACACAAAGTCAACGGCATTTCCCTATTAGACAATAGAAAGTAAAACAGTGTTGTTCCATTTTTTTATCGAGACGTTTAGGGCAATTCCACGATTAGTAACGTTACATTTAAATTTTCATATCTTTTGATACAGTTATTCAATATCTATTTCATTTCAAGTCCTAATTTCGTTACAACATATTCACCTACTCTAGGTCTACAATACATAAAAAAATAGAAATCAATTGAATAATTTCGGAGCTGTAATGAAAACTTTTAACCTTGGTTAGTAACGTTACAAATAAATGAAACGAGGAAAAAATATCAATGTTTGGGGGAAAATCCCTCCTTACTGTGGCGTAGCTCAAACTCAGAGCCATATCAGTTTACTTTTTATACCATGAAAAATGTTTACCCACAAAGTTTAAAAGTTTACCGATCTATGTTTTTTTTTCAAAGTAGACTTCAAAATCTTGGTTAGTTACGTTACGGTTAGTCATGTTACATCTTGTCTAGCACTACATATTTCGGATCCTTGTACCTTTTTTTGTAACTTATTTTTGAATATTTTCTTTTCATTTGGTGTGACATAATGACCTTTCAGATTATCCAGCTGAAAAATATACAAAAGGAACAATAGTTCTCTGCCTAAGTCTAAAAAGCTCTGTGTAGTCCCATATATCTATGTTTTGTGTGGTTCGGATTCTCATATACGGAAACATAATGGGACCAAAACAACAACAACAACAACAAAAATGATGAGTATGAACCGCTTTGCATTAACAACTTCTATATGAATTTTAACAAAAAAAAAATTGACCTGAATTTTAGATAGAACAAAAATAAAGCTTGGGGCGATATCCACATCATGGAATTACCCTGCGACAAAGTTCGGCAGCCCTTGTAATTTTACTCCTAATTAATGCCTGATGAGGGGGATGGAATACTTTATCAACCTTGTTAACCTGCTCAAGGTATTGATTTTAATGTATTACAGAATGCATCATAAAATCTGAAAGAAAAGGAAAATTTGGAATTGTGATGTAAATTAGCTAATTAATGTTACGTTGTAAGAAAAAAAAATGAGGCAGGAAAAAAATAAATGAAATCCTGACTTAGCCTTATGTCACATTGAAAAATGCATAAAAATCTATTCGTATCGAAATTCTCTTTTAATGTAGAATGCAGAGAGGTCAGAAAAGCGAAAGAGAGAAAGAGAGAGAGGGGGGGGGGGGTAGGTGAATGTGCATCCGACAGTCGAGCTATTAATATGGAAATATGTACAGTGAGGGCTCCATTGTTGTCTCGGTTATGAATTATGTGAAAAGGGGTGATGTTTGCCATTGAAAAGAAAGTGGGTTTTTGTGTGTGTGTGTGTGTTGTGTGTGTGTGTGTGTGTGTAGTGAATCTCTTAAGGTCGTATCTCACCAACAGAGACGTCGCCTCGACGTCTCCATTTTTTGTCGCAAATATGTCTCCAAGACGTCTCCGCGACAAAAAAATGGTTTGCACTCTCACCAAGGCCCGATTTCTAAGAGACTAATCGGAGACGTCTCCAAGCCAGGTGTCAGTCACTTTGTTTGGAATTCGCGGAGACATCTCCAAGACGTCTCTAAGACGTCTCCTCAGTCACGGCGACCTCTCTGAGATGTCTCCTCAGTCGCGGCGAAGTCTCTGAGACGTCTCCTATAGTTGCAGCAAAGTTTCCGCGACCTCGCAGAAACAAATAATCTCCGCAACTGATGGAGACGTCTCCGAGATCTCGCGGAGACTGGAAAAAGTCTCCAAAATAAATCGAACATGTTCGAATTTCTTGCGACTCCTCGGAGACTCCATAATTTTCAGGAGACGCCTCTGCAACTAGCAAATCTGGAGTCGCAAGCTAGTCGCTAACTAGTTTCAAGCCCAGTGAGATACCCCCTTTACATGTAGGGGTGGTAAGATACACACACTAATGAAGCTTTCGTAGGGTGTTAAGGTGTAGCAGCTTCGTCATACTTGCTAAGTTCGGTTCTTGTCTGGTGAAACTTGAAAAGCTGAGAAAATGTTAAGTTTACTGTGAGAAATTAGCTCAAAAATTTTGCAGCTTGAATACACAAACCTATATTACCATCGATGGCACGTTAACAGTGGTTAATATGATATGGGATGGACTGATGTCTCTACGAGACAGAAATTGAACACGAGGCAGGGCATGACGAAGTTTTATTCATCGGAAACATGGCGCTCTCGGTAAACACGGTAACTGGACATGAGTACGGTGAGCGGATGTTGCGAGAAGGTTTTTGAAACGCTTTTCGAGTAACTACGGTACAGGTGACAAAACAGTGTGAGAAACTACCTATGAGACAAGATAGCCGAGAAAATCAAAGACAGTTGTGTTGACGAACTTGGTTTCCCATGTGGGCAGTTCTGGGGAGCGTTTCATGAAGAGTTTTGTCGGTGAAAATCACCGACATTATGTTACAAGCTACTGAAAATCCCTCTCATCTGATTGGCTGACAGCAAATTAGTCGGTGAAAATCACCGACAAAACTCTTCATGAAACGCTCCCCAGATCTGCTGGTAGTACTGATGTATACGTTTAGAAGACGAGTGTACTACTACACAGTACTATTTTCTCTACTCACAGGAATGTTAGTTATATAACCAGACTTGAATATAACTACAAGGAATCTAGTGCCAAGTTGACCTAAGAATACACATTCAGTAGATAACGGCCGAGATAACAAAATTGCAATATTTTTCGGTCGTTCGCTACGATCGCTCTTAAAATCTTAAAACAAGATGAATTCGGGCAGAAAGCACTCCTATTCCATCTCCGAGATGCTATAATATCATACTATTTAGGCAGCGAGGTGGATGACAAATTTACAAAAACCATCTACTGTATTTTGGAATTTAAAAAAATCATATATTTTTCTCGGTCGCTGTCTTCACTCGCTCTTACAAACATAATGGTTTCGGATGGCAATTGAGATTCCTAAATGAAGTCATATTTAGCAGGTAGGTGATCGAATAATATCGTTTAGGTATCTTGTAGGGTTATAGTGTGTTTTGATCATGAAATAACACTTCTACCGTAAAAGAGAGTATATTTTTTCCTCGCTCGTTGCTCGCATAATATTTTGAAAGATGGTTTCGGAAAACAAACAAATTCGGCAAGGGAGATGACCGAATACATATCATTTTGATGCTTCATAGGCCCAAAGTCAGATAGTGTAATTTGCAAACGAGTAACAGGTATTTACTTATACCATGAAAAAGAGTGTTTCCTCGCTCGCTTCGCTCGCTCGTAATATTTAAGCTCACCGCACACTATATGATCCCACTGCGACCCAATTTTCGAACAATTGGCATTTTGCATTAAATATGAAAATTTAAACAAGTCAAATTATCTTTTTTGAAGTTCGGAATAATGATAGGAATATTAAAATCGTAACTTTGTTTAACTGCAGGCCTAATTGTGGTCGGAGTAAAGGTCAAATCGGCTTCAAATGGTAGCAGATTGCTATGGCGTCACTACGATTTGGAATAGAGTTCGCTTTTATTCCTACCGGGAGGCTTGCAATAGCGCGGGATTTCGAATTTGAAAAACAGTGCTCGTGTGTGTGCGCGTGTAGGGGATTATTGCAGCAAAACTGTTGGTCGACCAACGACAAATTTGTCGGCAAATTTACTGGTCTTAGACCCCCCCCCCCCCCCCCCCCCATCGAAATGTTGTAGCTACTCACCTGCTTCTCCTCTTCATAATGTCCACCATCAGCAGCACGCCCTCGTCATCGTCGTTGTTTCTCACTTCTATGCAGTGAAATCATTTGTCTTGTGGAGTGAGGCGGGGGGGGGGGGGCGCAGATGTAAAAAGACGCTTCATAGTCACCACCTATTGAAGGGAATGAGCAAGAATATTTACCGGTCATGACGGTGACGTGCTATTCATTCCAGTTTCATTTCGTTTATTTCGCTTCTGCGACTTCCCTTCCTAAGTCCCTTTTCTTCTCCCCCTCTCTCTCTTGACCCATGCCATGTTTTGTTACCTACGCCCCCTCTCTTCGCCCACGTACCCTATTTTCTTCATCCATTGACATGATGCTACTGGTACTGACCTTTTAGCAGTTTAGTCAACTACACCCATTTTTTCTGACAATTTCCATTTCCTCTCGTCGTCTTCTCCCCACCTCATCCCCCAGCCTCTCTCTCTCTCTCTCTCTCTCTCTCTCTCTCTCTCTCTCTCTCACACACACACACAACACACACACACACTCTCCCTCTGGCAGTAGCGTACTTAAGGGGGGGGGGGCTGCGGCCGCTAAAGTTTCACGCGACAAGAAAGGGAAAAAAAGGGGAAGGGGAAAAAATGAAATTAACAGAGTGAAAAGATTTTTTATGCAAGAAAAACGGAGTAAAAATTTCCACCCGCTCGCTTCGCTCCCTCGACCATGTCGTGAGACAAAAAATTGGAATTTTCCATTAAAATTTTGACGCATTACGCCACTGCAACCTCTCTCTCTCTCTATCTCTCTCTCTTTCCCCATAATCATTCACTTGCCAAACTGATCCTTCGCCTTATCCATTTTTTCCCTATTTCACCCAAACACTTTTTTCCAAATTTTTGTTCCTTTTACATGTTGCATCTATTCTTTCTTTTTTTTTTTCTTCTTTTTTTTTGTTACCATGATTATAGTCATGACAATGCTTTCTGATATTTCATGGTTATCATCTTCCCCGCCTATCAATAATAATGCTCAGTAATATTGACACTTTTATTGACATTTTCTCCTATCCCTTAACCTCAATTCTTGTCGGCTCTGTGTACTAACCAAATAATAATAACATTTAAACCTGTGCAATATCCTGCTTCTTTCTACAAATCCCACAATATGCCATTATATCCCTTCATTTTATTCCTTTATTTGTGTAAGCTAGCTGTCACTCATGTTTTCTACGGTTTTCGGAGCAACTGTTACCGGAGAGTTGCGGGTTCACGCTACTTTTGTTCTCCGTTCCCCTCCTAAGCCGCTCTCAAAGCGGTCCGGATGTTTTTAGAGCGGCAAGCGTCTGACACTTTGTATCGAAATGTCGTTTTTAAGTGGTCGGTTTTTCTCTTTTTCTTGTTTTCCTTTATTCCCTTCTTTTTTTCTTTTTTTTTCGTTCTTTCCTCTAAGCATTCTACAGAATAGCCTTATCATTTTGAATTCAGACTTTCATTTTTTCTCCACATCTATATAAAAAAAAACCTGCTGCCTGGTTAATCCCCTCCCCCTCTTTCTTCATTTTCTTATATTTTGTCTACTCTATAACATCTCTGTTTCCTCTAAACCCCCCCCCCCCCCGTGTCTCTCTCTCTCTCTCTCTCTCTTTCTCTCTCTCCCTCTCTCTCTCCCTTTCTCTCACTCTTTTTCTATTCCGCCAGTTTCATCGCCATTTTGAACGAATTACATACACAGCGTAAGACATACCAGTAACTGCACGTCGTAGAATGAAAACGCCAAACGAATGTCATTTAGTCCATGAGATGAACATTTTTATCGCGTCATAAGTATATAGCTCTTAATCGACAATGAAATAAATTATTACCACCTTATACAATTAACAATCAAGTACATTCCTGATCTATGTATTATAAACTCACTCACAACCATAATTAACGCTCAATTTGCAGTGGTTTGTTACAGGGTACAAGTCTTGTCTTAAAATCCTTTGACGTCGTAATGGCGCTGTGACTTGTACGCCACATTATCTACCATATTCTGCAAGACGAGACCCATGTAATACTGTAAATAAATTGGGGGAAATGGAAGGAGTGTGTCATTCTTTGGTTAGACTGGGTTTACTCTTCGCGACCTTGATCGATTTCTTTGCCTAGTTGCTGGTCTCTGAATGGCCCAGCTGGATATGCCAGGTAGTGTATTATCCACCGTCTTTTAGTCTGGTCCGCCCTCCTGCATTCACGCGACAATGCAGCACTTGACGCGTGACAATCGCTGAGGAGTCACACAAAACTTCTGCCGCTCTATGTCCCAGCCCACCTAACCTGTCGAACCCTCCTCAAATCTTACCAAAATTAATATCTAACATGTTTAGTGCAGTCAACAATCGTTGTGCAGGGGTGGTGAAAAATTTAAAATCGAAGGGGGTGGAAGATAGGCGCGGGAGCGAAGGACACATTTCGGAGCATTTTCTGAAACAAAATTGAAAGAAGGGTCACTTTTGGAGAGATCGCTTGTTTAAAAAAAAAGTACCTACCTCTGGTACCCTGGTAATTTGAAGAAATTACCATCAAATCATGGTAATTTGATTGTACACTGTCCTTTCATAGTACTTTAATGGTTTCGATGGTAATTTCGTCAAAGTACCATGGTACCTACAGAGATCGGGTAAACATCATGAATTTGATGCATCTTGGTCATGTTGGTAGGGAATACGTTTTGCACTAAAATGTTTTGTTGCCAAATGCCGAATATTGTCCAACATGTCCAATATTGCGGGTTCTATACAGAATTTCAGCTTCTTAATTTCCTGTGTCGAAGATTGACAACAAACTATTTGTTTGTTTGTTTGTTTGTGTATTTGTCTTGGTTTTCATCACGTAGCCTACACACCTGAAGTGAAAAAGGGGGGGGGGGGTGTAAGGGTGCCACCCCATCTCACCCATCCTTCACCATGTTCACACACCACTGTGGCGGTGCTGTTGACAATGCCTGGTCTGCAGTTTTGTGCTGAGTCAGTTGTGTTCTTTATGAAATCATCCAAGTAATGAATGAGTAATTTTTCAAGAAGAGGATGAAAAATATTGCTACAGTCCACAAAACAACGTACCTCCTCCCGTTCCAGATAGAGAAGGCCAGGCCTAAGGAACAAAAGACTGACTTTTTGGAACTGCGGGGGGGGGGGGGGACAGAGAGCGCGTGTAAAGGGGAAGGAAGCGATGCTTTTCGTTCTAATTGAGGACAAAGAGTGTGAATTTTGACACTTTATTATCCGACAAATATTTAGATTCCATCCCTGACAACAGTGAAGGTTGATAATGGAAGATACGGAGCGTGAAATAAGATTTTCAGAGGCACACAGACATGATGCGTTGTGCGTTGACTCATGAACTTATGCAGACCTGAGAAAGATTCTCAACGAAATGCACTGGATTTTATCTTGCAGGTTCCTTGAACATGTTGAATGCTGACTGATAACTGCATCTCCATGAAGGTGAATGAATATGTTCTATGTTTCGGCATGCCTCTTAAAACTTCACTTCCGACATGTTCAATTTGTCCAACTCTGTTTCAGTTTCAGTTTCAGTTTTAGTTTATTTCATATTTCACAATCATTACATAACACGGCATGAACAATAAAAATACATAAATTGTTTATTACAAATGTTAACAAACATATTTTATACGGTCGAGTAACATACAGAAATGAAACTACAATTGCATATGGTGTTTTAAATGGAATCAGACAAGTAAATTTTTGTGGTGAAATATGCGGGAATATATTTGAAAAGCTTAGCAGTTAGAAATACCCTTCCAAATAAATTCTACATATATTATGGGCGGACTGGAACTCAGTGGTGGGGGAATTTTAAAGTGACAGGCCCATTCAACTTACGTCAACATGCAGACAGATTACAAATCGGCCGGTCCTCGAACCAAAATATGGAGCGGCCCGTGTAGGAAAAGCTACGATCCCAGTCTGCCCTCGTGTCCAATGGCATGACTGGGACCCTTGTGGCCATTGGACATAAGGGCATTGTGTCCAATGCTAAATTATTCTATACGTATAGTCATGATAGTAGTGGCTGTTAAACATTATGGCTAGACCTCGGCTGGCACTCCGAATATATGCCTAATTACAAAAATCATATAACGCTCTTGCAAACTTATTGTCGTTTCGTAGCACTTTACATCAATTTACAAAGAAATAAAGAAAAACTAAAGGAGAAACAAAACAACCCTTCCCCCAAAAGAAATGATATTGTTGATTATTCATAAGAAAAAACTTGAGAGGTTTCTTGAAAAACTCCTTAAAATGGATAGACGAATAAATCTTGGGAATTCATTCCAAAGCCGAGGAGCACATGGCTGGCATGGGAAAGCATAGTCACCAGCTGTTGTGCATATTCGAGGAGCATGGAGCAGGATAGCTACGTAGTATCGGCCCTCATTGGTAGATGAGATATCATTCCTTACCAAGGGGCACCAAGACCACTGACCCAATCTCGAATCCATGACCGCAAACCTACACTGTCCATGCATGCCACTTGTTCAAGCCAGGCGCCATTGCCTAGAGGGGATAAACTAGGCACCATCGTTGTGGTTTCGAACCGATGTCTCAAGGCTCCGAGACCACTGCTTTGCCACTAAGCCCCGCGTCCTGCTCGCATGCCAAGTGAGACGACAATGCCCAGCGGATAGACTTATGGAACGCCATTGTGAATACATTATCCGTTGGCTACTGGAACGGGGCGGCAGCGACTGTCCCTCTATAAAGCCTATGGGGATGACAGAATTCAGTAGACAACGGGTTGAAACTCTAACAGTGTCTCTGCAACGTTCATCAAAGTGGCCGGAATAAAATGATGCCATTTTCCAGTGTACCCCTAGACTTTAATCCCCCATTAGAATTTGTTTACCGCCTTTTGAGAAATGAGATGAAAAATTTATCAAAGACAAAATTTTGGGATTAAAATGTTTCTAGTGGGTAATACTAAGTCATTCATAAAGGATTAGCAAAACCGGGTCATTATCCCGAGCTCTATGTCCAAATTGCTCTTTTAAGGACATTATCGATTCGATATGACCTTCTTTGCTATGTCTGCCTGCTATAATCTAACAATAGAGAAAGGGAAATAAATAGGCCCATGAGCAGAGGGAATATTTTAAATGTCATAATCATCATCATGCATGCCCTGTAATGAGGTTTAACTGATATGGGAAAATATACAGTACAATGTGAGGAACTTCATGCGGTAACACATTGGGGTTGCCTGTCTCATGATTTGGCTTGCAACCAGATCAGTCGCGACATGCTTATAACATATACAATCTTTGAAAAAATCGTACGAATTTGGGTGGTTATAATTGCTGTTCAACTTATCATTTCTTTCACTGGGAAACTTTCTTTTGGTGTCAAGATTCCCAACAAGGACTTTCAAAACCAGTGGTGGGGCTACAGGGGGCAGGGGCGGCCCCACGATTTTTCAGGTGATCAGGGAAAAAAAGGAAAAAGGGGGGAAAAGAAGAGGAAGAAGAAGAAGAAGAAGAAGAAGAAGAAGAAGAAGAAGAAGAAGAAGAAGAAGAAGAAGAAGAAGAAGAAGAAATAGAGGAGGAAGAGAAAGAAAGAGGCGTATGCAGGAAGAGAGGACAGGGTAATGCTAGTCCTATAAACTCACAAGTGGGCCAAGGTTAACAAACCGAAAAATGTTTTCCCCTCCCCTATCAAAATACCCTGGTGTCGCCCCTGTTCAAAAATACACCCCAAATTTATAATCCCTCCAAAATGACACCAAAAACAAATGGTTTATGACAGTAAAAGTGTCTTCATTTTGCGAGGTACTTATTAATTCGTTTATACAGGTAGCCTAAAGCACAACTAACTCTAATGGACATTTCTAGCTAGAAAAACTTTTTCTTTTTTTTTTAACACAATACGATTTTAATTAAACTATGAGAATAGTCTATAATATCATCCTCATCGACAACGTGAATGATTTATTAGATACCTTACTTTGTCACAGTCATACTTTCATTTTTTTTTCTATAATGATATTACTCCTCGCAGAAAATAATGCATCTGACATGTCTGATGAAGAGGTTGTAATATAATGTCACACTCGCATACGTTCGAGGTATAAGGAAGGATCAGGATGATGGAATAAGGGAAATATTAAACCATGGCTCAATGTGTCCGGCTTCATTACAAGGATTTCATTTTTTAAAGGATTATGACGGTTTATTAATTCTCTGTCGTGAATTAACTTCAGAATGCTCAGCCTAATCATGCTTATAGTGCCGATTTTTTTTTTTTTTAACGTTGGCAATTTAATTTGTAGAAACAGAGGTGCTACCTGAATAAACTATGAAATGTGATTGACTGTGTAGAACACTTTCTGTTTCTTCCAATGGACACGATCGACATGTGTCCGCTCCCCAACCCTCGATTGACGCCTGTGTTCATAATGTTATCCTATGAAGATTCTCGGCCACTGTTGTTGTACATGTTGTATGCTGTAATTATGCCTGGCAAAATTTAAGAACGGCTCTTTTTAAAAATGTGTTGATGTTGCTCTGCTGCTGGCTTTGTTTGTTGGTTGTTGTTTTATTTTTTTTTTTTTTTATTTTTTTTTTTTTTTTTTGGGGGGGGGGTCTTTTTTCGGTTTGGGGCTTTTTGTCGTGTTTGGGGTAACCTAGACGTGCAACCTTCCATTACCAGTTAAGGAATCGTAAATCCATCCGACTGCTTACAGTCCTACATGTTTTGCAAGAAATGCATATAAACAAAATCTACAAAGTTAACATATCATTCCTGATTCATTGATTTTCTTTTTCAACAATTGATATTATACAATAAGTTGTATTTATTTTCTTTCCTTTTTAGCACAAGGAACAAGAGGTACATAAAATCTTATGAATCTGTTAGTCCTTCATATGCCACTTACAAGTAACATTCCTTCCCCCACTTTTGTATATACCAACACTATCAACAATTCAATCTTCTAGCGCAATTACCATTATTTTGCCAGATCAAGATGTCTCACTTTGGAGATAAAAAGCTCCTGTTTTTGTTCAAATCTGTCATGTTGACACCGTCTTGTTTGGCGAAGAAGAAAAGGAGAAAAGAAATTCTGCAACAGATCTGTGGAGCGTTTCATGAAGTGTCTTGTCGGTGTTTTTTAGTGACAAATTTGCTCTCAGCCAATCAGATGCAAGGATTTCAGTAGCTTATAACAGTTGTCAGTAAAAATCACTGACCGGACACTTCATGAAACGCACCCTGATTGATTCGAGAAAGAACACTCAGGCCTGTCTTGGAACCGTGTTGTATTATGATAGCCGAGGCTATAGCTGCAATTGTAACGCCACGGAGCTAAATTTTCGCCTTTTGACATGTTTGAAGGAAAATGCGGATTGTTTGCCTTAGTCAAACCTCTAAATCTTCCTCGGAAAAAGGTGTTCTTTTCTTTCCTTTTCTCCGAGTTCAATTTGCCTGGAGTTGGTTAGCAAACTGAAGTAATCTCGACTCTCCGTGTGAATCAAGACCAATTAAGAGGGGAGAAGAATAGAAAAGAATAGTTTTCAATCAAGTGGGTCTCGAGATGTAATTTCTTTCGCTGATCCTTTGTTGCATGGGGGAAATTAGGGTCATTTGTGAGACGGATGGGCTATTATTACGTCGTCAGTTTTCGTGATCTCCTCCGCAAATAAGGTGACCTCGTATGGATTCAGTTCCTGCCAGAACACACAATCGTTTTGCGTCAGAAATTTGAAATAAATGCAAGATGTGAACGTCCCTGGCTTCGTATTTCACTATCGGATTATGATTTCAGAACTTTTTTACGGAGTTATAATTTGTGCGTGCGTCGCTCTCGTTTCGTCGCTCGTTCGCTCGCGCCGCTCCGAAATATTCGCCTCGCTTGCGTGCGCACTTGTCATAAATCGCAGGCGATAAAATAATTTGTGAGAATTTGTGACTTGGCGCTCTGGAAAGTTAGGACCAATTACGGAGCTAAGTTTCGCTCGCGACAGGTGTATTCTTTCCAACTTGAACTTGCTCATGTTAGGAGTTCCCAAAACTAGTTTCCTGATAGATGCTCGTTTTCAGCTAGAAGCCTTCTCATGTTAAGATTGGACATCATTTTCCTTGTGCTTCACCCACCCATTGACTGAGTATTAAATAAAGACTTTGTGTTAGTTTTTATTTGATTATCAATCTGCTTAGGAACTGTTAAATAAGGACAAGAGAGAGTGTAAATTGTCGTTAGATCAACTTCATCACATACATTGGTCGGGGAAGATTTTCTTTACATCGTGAATGATATTTAGAGGAGTCGCATGAAACATGGAATTTGCAAGAATTCTCGCGGTGTTTGTCTTGACCGTGGTTCTACTTGCCACCGCTCCCGAAACTCTGGCGGCGAGACGTGATCGACAACAGGAGCAGCGCTGCCAGCGAATCAAGGCCTCACATTGCAAGGACATGGGACTACCTTACGAACGGACAGTCTTCCCGAACATGTTTGGACAAGACAACCAGAAATCGGCCAAAGCGAGCCTGAAAAAATGGGAACAAGTTATGTTGACGGGCTGTTCGTCCTACATTCGACCCCTACTCTGTGCCGCTTTCGTCCCGGCGTGCTCACGTAAGAGTTCGCAAGCACTTCCTCCATGCCGAGAACTCTGCTTGAAGGTAAGAAACTTCTCTTCGATATTTTTGTGTCAAACAATTTTTCCTCGGTAAAACAAGCTTGGCACTAAGTTTGTATTTTTGAAAAGATTATTTCAGAAAATTATTGATAAAAACATCTCGACGGTATAGCCTGATAGCTTGCTATGTCTGTTTTTTTACAGACATTGTTAGTACTAGTTAGGTCATTTTTTGACAGGGAAAACAGTCAACGTAGGAGAAAACATGTGTAATCATCGAAATCGCCGAGCACTCAACTAATGACAACCTACTAACATGGCTTATACTCTAGTTATGCATCTGTGAACATAATTTATTCAACACACGATTTCATGAACGTACCATGGTGCTTGAACATGTTGAAGGCTGTGATTCTTCGCTGGCGTGTGCGAGAATTTCGTTTCCCTTTTACTTCACTAATATCACAAAAGTGAATAAATGCTCTGTCAGTACGTTTGATGGATATCAGCAGTTACCACTAACACTATAGATAGACCCGAACCTGGCACATTAAAAAAAAAAAAACTATATTAAATGGCGCTATCTAAGTATTACGTTTTATGACATGTTCTTCACATAATAGTCAGCAGCTGTAAATGATTTTGTTTCCCCTTATCTACAAAGAGAATTTTGTTGTTTTGTAGTACTAGTATAATAGTTGTTTTTCGTCTTTAACATTAAATCATACCGTGAAATTTGTGTCGGTGCTACTATTGTCAGATCATGTTGCAAACTAGCCATTCTAAGTCATTCGAATATTGCTTGCTAACTTTCATTTTCTCCTCGACCTGCAGTTATTTATCCAATAAGAAACTGGGAACTAAAATGAGCAGTCGTTTGATTTCTATGGCTCATTCTCCCTCTGGTTGGTTGAAAGTTTTGCTTTAAATGGGAGGGGGGGGGGGGGTGTTCGGTGCTAGATGATCGTCATGCAAATATTTTCGGTCAATGTTTTCCTTCTTCTTCTTCTTCTTCTTCTTCTTCTTCTTCTTCTTCTTCTTCTTCTAAGTTCGTCGTCTTCTTTTCTCCTTCTTCGTTTTCTTGTGCTTTCTATTTTTCTTCCTTATTTCCTTGGGGTTTGCCACTTCATGTATCCTTTACATTGAACAACACATTGGAATGACGATTTTGGGGATGTCATTAGAATATGATTTCAGCTTGGATGTAAAGTGCGATACATATCATATGGAGGGATTTACCTGGCATTGTTCAAGCTTATTCTACTATTGACTATTGTCTGCGGTAGAAATCGCCTGTGGATAATATTGACAATGAGACAAGAGAGAGCAAGAGACATCGCATTTTCGTTCTTATGAATAGCTCGCCGCATATAACCTTTTCCAATTATTCAAGAGCACAGATTTTTTATGCATTCATTACACTGTATTTGTACTGTTTTGATAAGCCGTTCCTCCGCCACTAGAATACGCCTGTTCATGTGCTTAATTGGCCATTTGAAGTGTTTTGAAATTTACGTTTACCTTGAACGTTCAATATTGTGAGAATTACACGTTGCATAAAATTATGTGTTTCTATGGGGGCAAACATTTTCGCTTCATTATGAATCTATTTTAATCATTTTCATTCGATTTTCACCCTTGCTCGTCAAACATTTTTTTTAAAAGTCAAGTAAGACTTCTTTCATTGCTCCCAGTTCAATCCCTTGTAAATCTCGCTTCACAACAATTCATCATAATTTCCATCATAACATTATCCCCTCAAGTGCGTACAGGTCAAGACTGTGTTCTCCTTTGTCATGTTTGTAGAGATCTAGTCGATAACGCCTAGTAGTTTTGCCGTGTTTCCCTAGAATGAAAACCAAAGTCTCCCCAGCAATATCGTATCGATAAATATCATTTATACATGATACTACAACCTAAATGAGAATTTCTTTTCAAGTTCTTTCAGTTGAAACTAAATATGTAATGATGAAGCGAGATCATTTATCTTTGGTAGTATAGTCTTCATCTTTTGTTTTATCTGGTTTTGGTTATACAATCACATTATTCATTACTTTAGGGCGCAAACTATTCTCTTTTTTTAACCTTACTCATGTATACTACCTGTCAAGCTGCATTCATTCATATCAAGTAATCATGGTAAAACCGTAACATACATTATATTGGGGGTATTTTTTTAAAAAAAATCGCACTTTATAAATCTAGTCAAACTCACGAACGATTTTGGTAAGTCCAACACAAGGCTGTTTCACGAAGTCACTCTGTGTGTCAATGCATGTAGGTATGCATTATTTGGTACTTGTACATGATTTTAAGTCAAACTAAAATCTCTGTGAAACACCCGCTTGGTCACCGTTGGTATGATAAGAAAAATAATGAATTGATGTTTGACATGAATATGAAAATATTGTCAAAATATAGTCAGTTCTCGAGTAATTGATGAGGAAAGAACGGGTTTCCTTTTTTATGATACACACTGTCTATACCTCTTCTACTTCACTTTGTACTGTTAAGAAACGGAAGGGCATTGGGACAGCCAGTTTTCTGTTCTTGTTCAGCAGATATCAGAATATCAGTAACATCTCGTATATTTTGCTAAAATGTTACTGATGTCTAAACAATCCGTGCCATCCCACAAGAGCGACCAGAAATTAAATCGTTCCTATTTAAGTTCGGCGTTTTACAAGTGAGTCGCTTTGCTTATAATCAACTATTGCTCTCGTTTGTTTGAACTGTTAATGTCAAGTCGAAATCAACACCTATGGGGGTTTTAGGAGGGCATGCAGGGGTATATCCAGGATAGGGAATCGCCCCTCCCCCTTTACTTTTGCTGCAGGAATAATGCTGTCAGTATTGCAGGTTGCCCTGGATCTATGACAGACATGGTGCCCAGGTACTGTTGCCCCGTCCCCCCTTTTTGTCATTATTTTTGAACACCTATTAAAATGCTTTAAATATCTTACGGATAACATCGCTATTCAATGAAAAAGAATGTTCTGCCGTGCCAGACAGGCGTCCTACCTCTGTGAAAGTTCAGAGGGGTAATAACAGTCTCAGTTTTATCATGGATAAATGGAATTTTACCGCACACTTTGAGGATCAACAACTTGCTTATTTTTATTCAGCATGTTCAGTTTTTTTCGAAGTCCACTAATTGCAGTAAAAGAAAAGAAAAAATCATACAAGTAACTGAATATAGGCTATAATGATTGAAAAAAAAAAAAAAAACACTGATAGAGGTAGCAAGATGGCGTCTTTTAGCGTCGCCAACCCACTTTCCGCATTTTTCACCATTCCGCAATTTGACACAAATGCACACATTAGAAGATATTGTTTATTGATGATATTTTTTTTTCTTCATTTTCTACTTTATGTACTCAATTGAGCAGAACCGAAATGGTGCACAGTATATGCATTTGAACTCATCTGAGCTGACAGAGTTTAGAAGGAGGGTGTTTTGTCTCGAAGTATTTTAATACCGTTTAACCCCAAAGTACAAGTTTACTATCACGTGATCTTTCATCAGAGATGAGCTGCTCCCAACACTCATCAGAAATCAAGGCGATTACTTTCACCCCTTGTCATCACCGTAGAATGCATGCTTTAATGCGCGGGGTTGAAGGCTGAAGTCAGCAATCAACTCGCGTGTCCAATTTGATGAACATTTACAAACTGGAGCGCGCCGACAGACGGGGATTGAAATTGTTCGGAGATCTCCATCTAAAAGGGTATTGAGTATTAGTTCACTGGTGTCTCAGAGGTATTGGAAACGTTTATCTTTCTTCTCCACAGAGGACGGAGTTTGATTGGAGGAGAGATAGGCACTTTAAATGCAATTTGCGTACATATCGAAACTGGATTTGTTAAGCTTTTCCCGAATTGTGCTATTGTCTATATATCAACCGTGATAATGATTTGACCTTCAGACTATAATATGGACGCGTTAAAGTGAAATACTTTCCAACAATTATTCCAAAATTTAGCGTCTGTTTATGAATTTCTCCCTAAATTGATGTTTTTATGTGTTATTAAAACCAATAATACGAGGAAACTTTCAATAAATGACTATCGGTGTAAGGCCTGGAGCAAAGCGTACATACTTGTTTATTATTTGAGGATGACAAAATCCTGAACATTATATATTAGCTGCGTGGAGAAAATTATTCCAAAAGGTTATGTACAATATTCATTCTTTTCCCACCCCAGTGACCCCTCCTTCTTCTTTCTCATAATTATGAATTATGCATTATATTGTCTTTATACCGCTTCTTAAATTCGTATGGAAGTGAAGTATAATTGTTAGAAATTTTTAATCTTGAAATGTTGAGTTGACTCATTTTGCAAGGGAAGTAGTTAAGGTCAATTACAGACCTTTAAACGGCATTAATGAAACGATTCCTTTTCTTCTCACTGAAGAAACGACCATTTGAGATAAAATCGCGCCACCTGCCTTGGCATTTTTTTTTTAAATTCTCCCCCTTCTTTTTTCATGTTTTTTTGGTTGTGCCAGTTTGCCCGTTTGCTTTCATCGCGATCCCATTCATGCCCTACAGATTAAGATCTTGATTCGTATTAATAACGAAAATAACGAACAAAGCACCTTTTATTGTCCTTTCTTTCCCTTCCCTGCCACCTTTTCCCCTTCTCTTTCCTCATTGGACATGCTGTCTTGCTTTCTTCCTGTGTCACACCCCTTCTCCCTCTCCTCTCTTACCCCCCCCCCCCTCTTTCTCTTCTTTCCACTTGTCTATTATATGAATATATCCCTCTCTCTTTCCGTCCTCCCACATCACCCTTCCCCTCCCCCCCCCCCTTCTCCTACATCGCAGAACTGTCTGTATATGTACGTTTCTATCTTTCTTTTTCTACCTTTGACTGTTATTATCTTCTCTTTCTCCCCACTTTCTCCTCACTTTTTATTTGCACTATAATAGACATGATATAGACACCATGCCAATATGACACTCAGGAGATTTGAAGAAAAAAATCAAATTTGCCTAGAAGGGTTGAAAAAAAAAAATCTTCAAATTTGATTTTTCCCAACCTTGAGGCATGGCTATGAAGGTGATGGTAGCACTGAGAGGTAATTTTCCTCTCTTAATCAATATCTTTCAGTTCCGTCTACATTTTTCTTTTGTTTTAACTCTATGAACAGAGTTGATGAAGGGAGATGGAATCGATAGGCTGGAACGAAATGAATGATCCTATTGAATGATCTCATCGCAGACATATTTACTCGAATTTCTCCCCGTAATTTGATTGTCGAGATTCCTGAAGCGAGGGTGATGGGAATTTGTACAGATATCACGGGGTGGTGTGGTATCATCACCGTTTGTCGACATGAGAAGGTCAAACATTTGCAAAGCAAGAACTGTGACTTGAACCAGTCATGCATATTATACATGAACAGGTATAAAATGATTGAAGGTGACAAATAACAGGGCGAGTATAATGTAACTTGCTTGAATTTTTTATTTTTTATTTTTGGGTGTACATTTTCTTTTTATCATGCCAACTGGCACTAAGAATCCATTTTATAGTAGTTGCACACATTTACATATTATTGATTTGATCAGTCTCCAACCAGTTTAAAATTTTCATTAATCTGGTAGTGCATTTTATGGTGTTTTGGTTGTTATTGTCCTACGCTTTGTAAGAAATCAATAATCTTTTTATTTTATTTTTACTTTGCATGTTAGTCTGTTTGTTTCTCTTTTAAAAATAAAATGATAAATTTAATTCAGTTCATTTCACTGTGTAACCAGTGGGCGCAATATTCAATTTTCATTTATTATTTTGAGGGGCATACCCAATGGTGTTCCCAACCCCAACCCTTAAAAAATCGGGGACGTGGCCCCCCCCCCCCCCCACACTGATGCCCATGTGTTCTCATACAGTCATTACAGGGGCCCCCGGTTCCCCTGGCCAACATTTGGCCAATGAATTAATACTGACCACCTACAAAAACATATTTTTATTTGCAGATGAGAAATTGGCCAATGCCATTTCAGGAACACAACATGTTCTTTGAACGTGTTGAAATGCAGTTTCCGGGGTTGTTAGATTCTATTATTTAAATTCGGAGTGCGGTGATTATTAGTTCCATACAGTCACGTGATATTATGAATAATCAGAACTTTAGAAGTGATCGCGGATTTGCTAGACACTCTCATTTTAATTGAATTGCATCGTTAATATGAAATAAACTCAAAATTAGGGTGAGAAACTTGCTTGATTTGCCAAGTTGATGCCACTTCACAGTACTATAGTTTGTTTCTATATATTCACGGAGCCCAGATTCCTTTTTAGAGTTACTATGATAGCTTGTGACCTTTTATAAGTCCTTAGAAAGCTGCAGAAATTTAAGTGTGCAAACAGTACCGTATACTTGAGTGATAATGCTGCACATTGAAATGATTCAGGACTGTAATCATTCGAAATGATGTTGATAACTGTACTCTTTTTCTTGTACATTGCGGAGGGGTTTTTTTTTAACGAAAGGGCTCTTCCATGTCTTCGGAAGGGGACAAAATCAAAATCACATAATCTGTCCTTCGTGCAAGACTCAGCTTCTTTCAGACTTTCAGTGAGCTGTATTTCTTTCAAGGCATACTATTTTGTGTGCAACTTTAGCAACTTTACCTATAGCAATGCCCGCTGATAGTTATTGCCATCATTGATATCATCATTATTATGACTTTTTTTATCCCCTCCCCTCCCATTGTTTGAAAGTCACTCTTTACATTGTTCTCATCATGAGCACGATGAGGCCCGATATACCATTAGTGTGGGGGGGATGATTAACCCATTTGTACATATTTTTGTACACACATTATATGAGACCACCTCAAAATGTAGGGGGATGCATCCCCCCCCCCTATCTACGCCCCTGCATATACCCTGTGGATACATTCCTGTGTAGCGTGAACATGCAGATGAATACTAGCCAAGTGAATAAAGATTGCCTTTTATACAGGGGGCGAATTCATTCTTGAATCATTTTTATTTTCTTCATTTTCCTTTCATTGTTGGAAATCAAACTTTACATAGTTCATAAAAGCCTTACACCCCTAATGTGTACATTGCTGAATTGCATGTACGATTGCTCTGTTTACACTGGATTGCCTGTTGTGGGGAACAGGGTTATTATTGAATGATATCTATTTTTTCCATCTCTCTTTTTTCTTTCATTGTTCGGAAGTCGCTCCTCACAATGGTTCATACGGCCTGGCTTGATACACCTTGTGTGTACATTATTGAATTGCATGTGATGTATGTCAGCTATGTGAACATAAAATTACTTTTTTATAGAGCAAATATCTCGAATTTGACTGATTGGAAGTAGCACCAGCATGAACAAAGGTCATCGACCCTCACCCACGTCTTCAACAAACAATTATTGGGCAGGTGTGACAGCGAGAGAGTGGAGGATTTAAGGGGGACGTAAGACTAGGAGAGACACAGGGTACCCCCTCACCCATCTACCCCTCCATTTATGGTCAATTACGCACATTGCCCCCCCCCCCTTCCCGTCGACACTTTCAGTTGTTGATAACTATAAACGGGGGAAAATGGACAGATATGGCAACGAGAGAGGGGTGGGTTGTGGGGAAGAGGGTGTGGCCTCCCCTGCCTTTTCTGCCAATTACACACATTCAAACATAGTGCGCCTATTGCCCCTCCCCCCCCCCCCCCCTTCGCAACTCACCTATTTGTGCGGATGATAATTAATTGTATCATCTCGATATACACCACGATGTCTTGTAATTTTCTGAGCTTGCCCACATATTTACTCAAATGATATTTACTCCCGTCACAATTTGAAAGTGCAGTCCAGAATGACGAAGACGGTATCGAAAGTTCGACTTCGAAACCTAGAACCGCCAGTGCAGCGACTTCAACACATTTACACAACCATCACAACGCAATCCTCTTTTTTATATTTAAGAAAAAAATACCCAGTACAGAAAATCCAACACAATTCAAGAATTCATTCTGTTTTACTAAAGTTTGAAGATGATATCAGAAGACCGTTTTGAAACCTAATCTGCCACTATAAGTTCAACAAAGCATTTTTTTTTCCATAAAGAGATATAAATTACATTGTATAAGCAACACGTCTACTGCTGACAATTGTCAAATTCGTCATCATCAGCGTCAACAACAAAGCCGTCAAATCGAAATACACGCCCATATCATTTGATGGGATTTGTGATGCTGAAAGAGAAATAAATGGAAGTCACACCGGCTCAATAAACATATTCTTGTCAGAAGTAATTTGTGTCGACGGCTGTTAGATTCAGCAGAGGAGATGCTGCCTGGAATTTGATGGCCCGAGACAGAATTTTTGCACGTTTAAGAGGAAAGGGTGTCAGCATATTAATCGTCAATGTTCCAAGAAGTATGAAATATCATTTGAGAAAGGGGACAAATTAAACCGTGATTGCCTGGTCTGGTAAATGTTGATGAAGGAAAATTTTTAGTACATTCATGTTAACTAGTGAATGTTTGCTCCAATACAATACAAAGCGAACGATCGTTTGCATTGGAGTGGTGAAGATGGTGGTAGTCAATGGCCGTTTGTGTTGCCAGAAATGTAATTTGCCAGTCTCTATACGAAATCCTGTTTCTATCACTTTACATGGAAAGAATATTGTTTTTCATTGTAGTCAACTCTTTTTTCAGAACTCTGACGATTTTTATCCAGCAGAAATCAAGAAAATGTATTAGTAAAAAGTGAGGGTACCAAAATGAGCGAGAGTCAGAGTGAAAAAGTAAAAAAAATTGAAATGTTTCAAATATGTGCTTTATTCTCATAGTATGGGTAACCATGGTTTCACATCTTGATTTCCTTTAGGTTGCCAAGTAATGCACTTTAACTGAATTTCGTCACCTGTTTTCAACTAGCGTAAATTACATTTGCGTGAACGAAACGAATTCGCGTTATTAGATGTGGGAGATTTAGGACTAATGACAAATGAAGGTGTTGATAGTTGTTATAAGTCACTGTTACATGTGTTACTCAACATGATCTAGCACGCTGCTTTCGTAAGCTTTAATTGTCTTTCTTCAACATCCCCCACCCATGTAGCCCCCCCCCCCCCACTTTTTCTGAGTGTTTATCACGTTTTACATGTTGTATGCTCACCTTGATATTTTTTTCCATTTCTCCCAACTCCCTTTTCTCCCCCCCCCCCTCTCTCTCTCTCTCTCCACCCCTTCCTCTCTTTCTTTCTTTCATTCATTCTTTCTTTCTTTCTTTCTTTTTTTCTTTCTTTCTTTCGTTCTTTCTCTTTCTCTCTCTCTCTCTCTCTCTCTTTACCTGTTTACCTCTCTCCTCCTCTCTTTCTTACTTTTTCTTTTTTTCTTTCTTTCTTTCTTTTTCTTTCTCTCTCTCTCTCTCTCTCTACCTGTTTACCCCTCTCCTCTTCTCTTTCTGCCATTCCTACTCGTGGCCACATCTCGCCTCTCATTATTACTTCTCTTTGAATGCTTTTACCGCCTTTCATAATGTATTTTTACCTTTCCAATCTGTCTTCTTACCTTTCCCGTTTCCACCGACACAGTCCCGCTTTCCTTTTCTCTCCCTCTCATTCAGTTCAATATCTCTGTATCTGCACCCCCTCCACTCCTTCATTACAACATATTTCTATATCTTACACGTCACTGCGTTGTCTCCCAAATAGCCCTGAACATGTCAATGCTGAACATGCCCATGAAACAATTTAATACATAGTTTCGTGGGCATGTGCTTTAAACTGCAGTGTTTCAGTGCAACAAATCTTCATTTCAAGATTTATCAAAATTTCCAAAAAATGCAGATAGCCCTTCGTTGCACTGAACCCTCGGTATATATTGAGCATATCAAAGTACTCTTTCACGTTTCCTGATGCTTCTTTGTCGCTTTCTCCTCCTTGCCGTTTCAAACTAGATTCTTGCGCATTAGAATATAATCCTCATCATTTCCTAATTTTCATTATGTGTCTTTATCTTCACCTTGAGCATGTTGAGTACTCTGAGACTCCCATAACTACCAGCTCCACCCCTCCCCCTCCCACCTTTCTCTCCGTTCCGCCCCCTTCAGTCACCCTTCTTCCATTCCGTTGTCCCCTCCCTCCCGCTCTCCCTCCACAACCGCAACACATGGCATTATTTCACTCGTCACTGAGTTGTCAATAAACATGATAAAAGATCTCGATATGGCTGAATAGATGCTCCCAGATCACCATGAACATGACCATGAAATAAACTGTGTTAATACACTCTCCCACAGTCGGATTCACACAAAATTAAATCTATCATGTTTGTATTTTTGACATCAAAGTAGGCAAATTACATTTGTGGAAAGAATATGCAATTGGAAACATCCCTCTGTCATATCATTCTCCCACAACAAATTCACAGACAGTCATGACTAGGGGAGTCAATCCGTTTCATCCTGTATGGGGGGGGGGGGGGAGACACTCTACAAAGGTCTTCAGCTTAAAAAATTCGGGGAGACGCAAAATTGGGGGGGGGGCATACACCCCCAAAATTGCCGACAAACAAGAAGGAAAAGGGCCCTCAGATTTTTTTTGGGGGGGGCACAAAAAAATGTTGACGATAAACAAAAAGGACCTCAACTTAATGGGAAATGCCCTATTGTGTTTCCCACCCTTGAAAGTTTTAGGGACGTGTTCCCCGCCCCCCCCCCCCCCCTGACGCTCATGATTATGACTGCCTTTCGACATTTCAACCGTGGTTAGGTGAAAGGAAGAACTTGTATTTGTTGTAGTTGTTTTGTGACGTATGTTATAATCTATCACAGTGTGTAAAAACATGTACAGCCGCTAAACGTCACTGACAATAACCATGATTGAACATGTTGTTTTGTGACATATATTTTGTGAAGATGTTTATGACAGAATGATCAGAACTGTGCTGTTTTGTTTATAATCGCTTTATCGCGTATCATGTAAATCATTTTTGACAAAGTTTCTCATTTTCCCCCACAATTTTTATGTTCTCCCTTTGTCAGAGAATATAGATAATAGGAAAACATGATTTGTTGAAGTGTCCGATGCACTGAAATATGGATTCCCCAAAGAGACATTTACAGTTTCCAACCAAGGCGATCTCCAGTTGTTTGCGGAAGCAAATGGCAAAAACTTCGATTCGGGGCTGTTGAAAGAAGTTTTGAAAGAAAAAAGAAGGGGAAAGGAAAAGAAACTGAAGAAAGAGTATATGAAAACCTGAAGTACTCGGGTTATATTTTACTTGTCACGGTGCTGGCTATAGTCCACAGTTCATGGACAATTGTGAAAAAGTTCACAGGTATTCAAGTGCGATGGGTAAGGGTTATTACAGAGGCTCGAGGGACACCTTACGCGCTAAGTCGATACCCTTTCTCCGCTCTTAGAATCAACATTTTGGCAGGAGTGAATAAATAATATTCCGCATATCTCTTGCTCCGAGCGAGTGTCAATGTTTCACTCAATTGGTGTGAAGCGGGACCCCTTTTGACAGGTGGCATGGCCATTATGTGGTCCGAATGCTCCTCATGGGGGTGGAGTCTGGGATTTGAGGGGGGCAAATTTACCCCTATTGAAAACCATTAAGATCATTTTCTTAATGCATAATGAAAAATCTCTATGTTTGAAAATAAGACAAAGGGGCTATAAATTTTTTCCTGCAAGTACAACAACAGCAATGAGCATAAACAGAATGAAAAGGAAAACACACAAAAAAGAAGGTTAGAATTCAGTGTCACATCTTCATGGGGCGAAGTCCTTGGTGCAACACCCCTCTCACTTTCGTGAAGTCTCTTTGTTTGGTAACCAGAGTGGCAGTATCAAGAATGAATAGAAAGAATGAATAGAAAAATGATGAAAATGACCCGATCCTAAAATGAAGCTGAGGTCCAGAACGAAGGGGGGGGGGGGGGTTGTCCCTCGTTTTTCTTCATGAACTTTTGACTTGTGAATGTACAAATTGTCTGTCATATAGAGTATACGCAAAATAATAGCAGCCTTAGCAAACTGTGCGAAGAGTGAACTATCTGGTTCTCTTCAAGGGGACTATCCTCCCCTTACTTTTTAATTCATGGGGTTTTGACTATACTGAATAATGTAATGTGTCTTTCTTTCAAAGAAGCAAAACGTGAATACACAATGTTACTGTACTGCAGCATACAAAGCGCCGCTCATGGTAAAATAATTGCAGCAAAATACCGATGATTACCCTATTAAATCCCGGCGCCGGGGGGGGGGGGGTTATGTCATATAGAGGTCTGTACATCATCCGCGAAATCACTTTCTGAAAAGCAACCTAAGCGTGGATTTAAGTAGGAGTGGTTTTAATACCATAAACAGGGGAACTCTGATGGAGACATGTCCAACAACTCAAAGGTGCATCATTACCTCTGAATTTTCTTGATTTTTCATGTTTTGATATCCTTAACGGGATCCCCGTTTTCCCCGCCTGGTGCTGAAAAACAACCCTCTTTATACGTTTTCGTTAACGCGGATGATGTATAGGCCTCAATGAGACATACCCCCCCCCCCCCCCTCGGATTTAAATTATATCTTTACCTCTTCGTAAAGGGTATAGGTTTTATGTCAAGATTTACGTTCTCATTTGAACCCCCGTTCAGAATAAATTTTGTTTTTTCTCTCTGTATTTTTTTCCTTGTTTTTTTTTTTTTTTTTTTTTTTTTTTAGCTTTTTGTTTGTCTGTTTGTTGAAGATGTCATAACCAAATGTAACTGGAAGTTCACAGATTATCAAATGCAGTCAGAGAGTAGGAAAGGTAGATATAGCTTTGCACATTTTTATTCATTTTTTTTTTATTTCTCTGTCCCTCTGTTCGTTTGCTTTAAATATTTAAATAATGTATCTATTCATTTATTCCTTTATCTATTCATTAATTTGTTTGTTTGTTTTATAGAAGTAAGCATAAGATAAACTGGTCTTCCTCAGAGCCCTGATATACAAAGATACATTGAAATACACAGAGAAGCCATAAATTAAATGAAAACCGCTTTATGAAAAAAATAAACAAATTATATAAAGCTCCGCAAAAATCAGGCAATATCCCTAATAATAACAACAATTAGAAAAAAATATCGTCAAACAAGATACAACGTTTAACAAAAATAACGAACACTAAGTATATCTGGAGGTGAAGAATTTGATATGAAGTTAGTGACATGATTGATGGTTTGTTTGATATAATTGGTACAAAGATAAGGAAATAGAAAACAGAAATACGGCGTATGGATTATTTTTTCAGTAGCCTATATATATTTACAAATTCAAATATGTTTTGCGAGATCTTGTGATAAGCGTTGAACACGGTAAACAATAGAGTAAACAACATAATTTTGGTAAACCTAAATAAGCAGTGGGTGCGTTGAAATGGTTCTCAACAGAAATAATGATATATCAATAATGATATATCATTATTCTCCCGAATGGTTGGACTTTTCATAAGTTTGGTAACATGTACTATCTTCACCGTTGTTTGTTTGTTTTTATAGGCCTATACTTTACTATTTCTTAACCATGTTAACGTTACGTTTTGTCCTTTCATTTATGTATACTATTTTCAATATTTTTAAACAACTAGTAGTGGTGATGTACGTCTTTGGCTCAGTTAAAAGCGATAATAGGAAATGGGAAGAAAGTATTTTTACTGGCTTGAAGGTAGGCTATATACCTCTGGGGCCGAAACAAGAATAATATACGTACAATTTGTCTATTTGATTGGCGTTTTGCAAGCTGAAACTAGCACCATCCGCAAGGAATTGTTGAAAAAGCATGAGGGATATTCCTTGGAGATGAGTAAAATAAATCAAACTTGTTATGGGTTAGTTTTGAAGTATATAAACAGCCCGGTGGCGGTAAGAAAACTGTAGGAAAGTGTTTTGGAATGGAACAGAATCGGAGTTTAAGTTCACCAAGGAACAACAAGATGGCAGGGGTGGGGGGTTGACAGCACAAATCTTATGGATGATGAAACAAATTGGCTTATATTGATAGAGAGGGAGTTGTTCATTTACATAATTTTGAATTTAATTTAGTATAATTTCCTAAATTTGACTTTAGATAAGCATGGAGTAAAGACATAAAAGGAGAGGTGGAATTGAAAATATAATAAACCGAGGGGAAAATGCAGTATTTCGTTATCTTTATGCAATCATTCAGGAAAGAAGGGTTTACACAAATCTGTTATGTGTGCTCATACGTATATCGACGAATTCTGGTACGTTACTGTGGGATTTCATAAGAGGTGGTTACATCGTGAAAATCCGTGTACAAAATAATATTTCTTGTGAGCCATAAACCTAGTCGTCGTGACACGGAGTGTCGAAACGACGCATGCGGAACGCAAACAAAACGGTATATTTGCATACTTTATACGGGGAAATTATACTTGTCTTTTTGTGCCGCTCCGTGTCGCTATTAAGATACCTCACTCTTTATTTCCCATTGTGATAAAGATGACACTATAACACTGAAGGCACTAGTTTCGTCAACTTTAAATGCGTACAGGCTTACGACTGTGAACAGAAGCATGTTCCATACTGTATTTCGTAAATAGGCCAGTTCGGAGTTAGCTCATGTCACAAATGACCCCCAAATATCCACAGATATTGTAAACATGGAGACGTCCTTCTTATACACTTGAATAATCACTCCCAAAGTGACTGAGGTGCCTCATGAATAGCTTTTATTTTCCCTTTTGAAAAGAATGCTTCCACCTGTGTATCATGGAATGCATCATGGGTGCACAATAATTAGCACATGTCAAGAATTCATGTCAGCGGGTTTTAGATTTTTCGTACAAATGACCTTGATCTGCTCGTGCTCAGATTGTATCTACGAACTGGCTTATTACCATGAAGGTTCAGCAGTCAGTGTTCAGTATAAATTGTTTTCTAAATGCAGAATCTTCTGATATTGGGATGCATCTCGCTGAGAATGTTCTCCCCCCACCATCCTCCAACCAGAAAACCTAAAGTAACCGAAGGGCGGGGGGAGGGGGTTGTTTCGCAAAGCTGTGCGTAAAGTTACGCATGACTTTAAGAACGACTTAACTATATGAACAGCCAAATGGACTGCCCAAAGTTGTTCCTCTTGACATTGAGACTGTATTTCCTTTAATTTCAAACAAATTGTTGGCAAAAAGTTATACTATACAATTAAAAATGGGTGTTTTGTGTGTGTGTGTGTCAATAATGTTTATTTCCATAGAGATTTCAACTTTGGCGATTAATTATAACTGAGAATCCCATCTGGCTTTGCATATTCCAGTCATTCTTAAAGTCATGCGTAACTTTGCGCACAGCTTTTGTGAAACAGTCCCAGTTCTCGCAAAAATAAAAGATTTCACCTCCCAGTGGAGTCTATAAGCAGGTAATACTGGGCTCTTAACCTGATATGGAGCGCTGAACGAAATCAGAGAGGAGCGACAAATTTGCCGAGTATTTTAGTCCGCAAAAATCCCCGAATAAACACGGGAGAAGGAGAAAAGTTCCCAGGGGTAGCTGGCGGATTGGAGAGGCAAGATGAACCGGATGACTGGTCGGGCGAGGCTAGGACTAGAAGGAGGTTGTCCTCTGCTGGGAAAGACTTTCTTTTTATATTGTTATGAAACTCATCTGTGCAATATTTGAAATTATTTTAGATATTAAAGATATTCTGCCTGCGCAGACTTCGCCCCCCCCCCCTTGAAAAATCCTGGATCCGCCGCTGGATTTAGGAACATCATTCTGTTAAACATGCATGCTATACTTGCATTATCATGATTATTGACTTATCAATGACTTAAGAGGCCTTACATACGCATTAAAGGACAAGTTCTACAATCATGCAAGGAGTGTCGTCATTTTCGCGATATATTAGCTCTGGATGTAATGACTACAGACAACTTTCATTTCTTTAAATCAAATGTATAGCCAAGATAAAGATGTATACTTAGAACTTACATCTGAAAATGCTGGAAAAGGGTTGCTCTCGGTATGCTCAAAACGCGATCGGTGTTTCAATTAGTGTTTAGGTTCCTTCTATTTGTAATATTTTCATCTTTAACGAAAACCGACTTTGCACATCCTAAGTCAGTGGACATCTACCCAATAAAGACGAGCCTGGAACATCATGCATTGACAATTAAGGAAAGCATGAAAACCTAAACTTCTTGCGAATGTAGGTCACCAGTTATATCATCATTCACACCTAACAAAATTACAAATAACTTTGAGTCGTTAACAACATCGTGAACAGCTGATGAAACCTCAAAAACCTTTGCTTGTTGTTTGCACCAACGAAAACAAGATGAAGCCACATAGCAAAGTCACCAGCTGTGTTGTGAGTGGAAATGACATTGAAATGACATGGAGGCATGGGTAATGTTGTCATGACATTGAGATGTCATTCATGTGGCATTGATGGCGCACCATGAAATGGTTTGTTTACATGTTCAGCGTGATTTGATTGCTATAATTTTGATAGACTCAGATTGGCCCGTGGTCCAGGAACGGGAATGACCTCTCCGTCCCGGAAACGAGGGAGAGAGTGATGAGGACCGACAGAAATGGCTTCAGAATTGTTCTTCCTTCTTAAGATACCAACAAACATCATTCAACATTGTATGAAGATATTGGCGTTATTTTTTATTTGTTTGCCTCTTTCCTTATTTCTATTACTTTATCGTAAAATGCTTGAACTAAAATAGAGTCAAAGTATCGCTCTGGTGGAGATGGGCGGGGGGGGGGGGGGGGGGCAAAAGACACGCGTGACCAAGTGAGGTAAGAGAGAGAGGGGGAGAGATATACAGAAAGAGAATTGAATGGGAAATGATAAGAGACAAAGGAGCAGCATGGATAGGGGCAAATACTGAGAGATATGCAGTGAGAGAGTGAGAGGGAGAGAGAGAGAGAGGGGGGGGGGGAAGGGGAGGGGAGCGGCATCAACCAAGTAAAGACTGGCGCTTTTTCCAATGAATTCAGTGCCCCCTCAACGGGCTGATAGTATCAAAAGCTTATTGTTGCATGGACGGAAAATGGTGGGCAAGGACCTTTCTTTTATTCCATTTTTTTTGCGCAGAGTGTCATGTTTCTTGAACAAGTTCACGGCTCTAGCCAGGCAGAGACCACACATCCCTAGCCGGTAGTGGTCTGCGGGAGGCATAGCCCTCGGTCCGGTGAGTGGCGGTTGTCGATGACAGGGGCGACCCTCGGGCATGCAGCCCGCTGGTTGTCAACAGATATAGTGTACCCCAGACGCTCCAACGGGCGGGAGCCCATCAATATCAATTAGACCTGGCAATTTATCATGGTTCCAAAATATTTTGATGATGACCTGTAATCGTATATTTCCAAATCATCTCTCATTTCCTCTAGTAGTTGTGGTGGCGGTTGAGTTGAAGGGGGGGGGGGCGCTTTTATGAAAATGGTTGTTGATGTTTTGTTGCACGTGGACATGGAATAAGCAGAAGGAACCATTACCATTTTGACGATAACCCAATCTCTAATCTACATTATTTGAGGTGGTGATGGTGGGAGGTGGGGGGGGGGGGGCGGCGGCTTTGTTATGACCATTACTTCTCTACTGACATCATGAAACAGAAGAGCACATAATGGTCCAGCGCTTATCATGGTTAATAGTGCAACATAGCCATGCGATGACAATATTTTGAATATGCCCTGTTATAGTCATGGTAGTCATGATAGTAGATAACCAAATCATCTCTCAATAGTAAATGTTTAGCAGTTGTGGTGGTGGGGGTACTAGATTACTAGTGTTGTAAACTTGTGTTAATCAATTTATGACCTGGAAATGCCATATTGATAAAATTTGCAAAACAATATCCCGAAATATAGGCATCATAAATAGGTTGAAAACGTTTATTCCTGTTACTTCTCTACTTACATTATATTCTTCTCTTATACTACCATACATCAACTATGGGATCCTTGTTTGGGGCAATACCCATCAAAGTCTACTTAACAAAATATTATTATTACAAAAAAAAGCCCTTCGTATTATTTCATTCTCGCACCCCCGTTCTCACACTGATCCGCTTTCCTTGATTACAAAATTTTAAAGGTTCAAGACTTATACCAATTTCAGCTTGGGCAGTTTATGTTTATGTATAAAAATAGTATGGTTCCTTTAGCATTTAATCATTTGTTTTCTCAAAATAACAATTTTCATAGGTATCCTACCAGGCAAGCCGATAATTTTCATCTGCCTATCTTAAGAACTCGTTTTGCGCAAAATACTTTTATTTTCACCGCCCCCAAATTTTGGAATTCACTCCATAAAGATGTTCAACAGGCCCCCTCTATCCACTCCTTTAAGAGAAAACTAAAAATAATTCTTTTACTGTCTTACCAAAGTAATTAATTAGTTTGTATATTTTTAGTACTATCTAAGCATTGCTATTTTTGATTTTTTGATTTTATTGTTTACTTCTGCAATTACATCATTCTGCAATTACATCTATTGAGTCACACTCTCGTTGATCCACGTTTGTACTCTCGGTCTTGCCCCCCCCCCCCTTTTATCTCTCTCTTTTTCTGACCCTCTCTCTCCACATTATCTGTGTCTGTCTGTCTGTCTGTCTGTGTGTGTGTGTGCATCCATCTCTCTCCCTCCCCCTCCCTACTTATCTTTGCCCTTTCTCTCTCCCTCTCGCTCCCCTTTCAGTACTTTATTCCTTCTCTCTTCCCTCTATTCTTTCATGTCTGTTTTCTTTTTAGTTTTTAGTATCGTCCTGTATCTCTGTCATCTTTTTATCATTTCTCGCTATCACTCACCATCTTGTTATTATTTCCAATATTCTATTTTAACTTATTGTATTTACTCCTGCGAATGAGCCCCATTTCTCAAATGTTTGATATACTTTCTTAGGGGATCCACGCTCTACAAGCAATGCTTTTTAGTGGATCCCCTCATTTCCATATCAGATTCTGTTAAAACTATTTTACAAATATTTTGTAACTTGTAATTGATTTGTAATCATTGTTATCACATTTCATTTGTTTCTGTCTATATTTATAATGTATGTTTGATTTGTATTTGCTTGTAATGTTGATAATGGAAATGGAAAATAAACTTGAACTTGAACTTGAACTTGAACTTGAACCCACTTCCAATCCAACACTCTCATATGCGATGTAATAACCAGTTTAATACTAAAGTTTCCATGGACTATTGTCATCCCGGTTCCACTAGGCAACATGTTAAGTTTGATTTCATCAGAAATTTGGGCGTACAGGAAAGCCGTACATGATTTTGAAATCATAATATGGCGTTTATTTTGCGTCTACATTTTGTTGCCTCGATACTCTCACCCTCGTCTATTCTTTCTTCTCGTCCTATCATTCTTTCCTTTCAATCTCCATCGTTTTATTTTAGATATTCGTCGTCATTCAAGGGAAGGGGTAGGTATTCTTCTCCCCCCTCCCTTTAGTATTGTCCATCCGTAGCGTGTGAATAAGAAAGTAGTCAACCAGTATCACTCTAGCTCAAACAACATTATAGACCCTTCTACATACTTTTGATAGCGGAAGACCTTTGCGTTTTTGATTGGAATGTTTGGCAATTCTTTCTCGCAATTTCGCAGCAATATACAACCATAAACGTCACTCCAGGTACACTTCCGAATCCAGACAACTTTTTTTCTTCTATGTTCTGGATCATGTTTGCTCATGATATTCCCAAACGGTTTTCGCGAGTCGAATTGAGGACATATCTCCAGAGATAAGTCGTGTGGGGGAAGGGGCACCTGTTTCTATTGTCTCTTCTGTAGAATCGGGTCAAATAGAATAATGTTGTTTTGAACTTCAAGCTAGACACAAAACAATATCCACACAGACCTACCCCATCCCTTTTCTCCCTTATAGGTCGACCTTACACGTTGCTGTTTTTTACTTGCCAGTGGAACCAAGAATGCGAATTTCATCCACCATGTCCACTGTTTCTGTAATTTCTACTGCTCTGCCATTTACTTGTGTCAGATGTGTCCATGTGCAATTGATTTTGATCAGTCACAACTGATGTTACTGGCAGTTGTGTACTTTAATAAAGATAAAAGATACGATTGATTGATTAATGATGTGCGACAGATTCGGATCAGTCGCAGAGCCCTTCCCATTCCGAAGTAAGTTTTAAAACGTATTGTCAAAATTATTAGTAGTTCTTTGTCAAATTTAGACATGAATTTGTGAACTCCCATGTCGTGATTTGAAGCGTCTATCAGAAAATGCCAAAGCATGACCCCTGAGAATCCCTTTTGAGAGAGTCATGTCAAGTTGATCGCGGAACCCGCGGGGCATGTTCGTGAATCGTCGATTAAATAGTCATTGCCGAAATCGGGTAGAGTTTCTGATCCTGCTGATGAACAGCGTGTACAGGGATGTACCAGGTTATATTTGGTCGTGCAGTGATGAGATTTGTTGGCGGGAGGGGGCAGGGGCGTATCCGTATTATATTTTGGCGAATACAGAAATTTTTCCGACGGAAGTCTCCTTTATCCCCCAAATTCGCTTACAATAAAAAAAATGAAAATTTGCTTTAAAAATGTCCTCGGCGATAAACATGTGTCTCTTTTTACCCGAAAATTTCAGTGTGCTATTTTACCGAAAAAACAAACTTCCATATATATATATATATATATTTTTTTTTTTTGGGGGGGGGGGGGGGACAAACCTGATCCTATATTATCCCTACCCTTTAAAATTTGGGGGACATGTCTCCCTGCCGCCCCACACTGATTTGTTGAATGGAGGAGAGTAAAAAAGAAATCAATCAATCAATAAAAACACACAAAAAACTGATCTTAAATAGAAATTGTGTCGTTGCAAAACCAGCGATCAATAATTTATTCGAGGAAGTTGCAAAGCTAGAAACAAGATTCGGTCCAAAAGAAGCTTTTTTTCTTTTAGTGGGAATGAGCATGATGAAGGGCTGGTTTTCAAAGGCTAATACTAAAAGCTAAAGGCTGAATGCGCCAGCATATATGCCAAATAAACTTTTATTTGTTCTTTCTAGCTCTCTCTCTCTCTCTCTTTCTTTCTCTCTCTCTCTCTCTCTCTCTCTCTCTCTCTCTCTCTCTCTCTTCTCTCGTATTCTATTTATTTTTGCATCTTGCATCTTTCTACACCCCTTCCCTGTGTTGAGATTATCATTGTTGTAAACTGGTGTCAATCAATGTACAATCCGAAATATTCAAGTTCTGACCCAACGCTCCCAAATATGGTCTAAATTGAATTTTATATATATTTTCTTTCCATAATCCAAGTTATACAGCAAAATATGATTTAAATATTTTGAGCACATGTATGCACGAGCTTTTCCACCCTACACCTCCCCGTATATCATTGGTATCAATGAACTCTCTTATGGGGGTAGTTTACGATGCTTGGGGTAAATTCTTGCACCCCTGGTATACGGGAGCAGTCATTGAAGTCCTCTTCTCCGTATTTAGTATCGGCCATTAATGTCAAAATTGTCACATTCCGACATGTTAGCGCGCTTGTTGAATATCGAAAATCATCAAAATATGGTTATATAGCCCGGATCTTACTATCATGACTATGTCATTATAAGTTCATCACACCATCAGCATGATCAGCTGAGGAATTTAGTAGTTCTGTGGTCGTAATTTATTTTATCGAGACCAAGTTCATTTCCCTATTTCGTACTCATTGTACAGTAAGTATGAAACCATTGACTACTGGTTGGGTCGCCCTTGCATTAAGCCTATGTGAATGAAATACTTCAGCAGTAAACGATTAATTCAATATATAATTACTTTGGGTTTTTTTTTTCAACGTTCATCTCAACTTCGACTAAAAAATTGTATTTTTGCCCTCAGAGGGTTTCCGCCTTCCGATATGATTTATGATTATGTTATTTCGTAAAATGATATTATATGAATATTTCATGAAATATGAATTACTGGAAGAAATAATTTTTGCTGTGAACTGATGTACGTGAAAGTAAACAGACATGACAGGTGAGAAAAAAAGGGGAAAAAAAGATGTTGCTCTATGGCTCTCACTCGGGATTTGTAATAGGGCGGCCTATTTCTTGTCTTGACCTAAAGAAGGGAAGGGGTATTAAACATCTTAGCAAACCTAGATATCTAATCAGTAAAGTTATTCAAGGTCATGAACAACCCCCACCCCAAAATATTTTGCATTTTGCAGTAAACGTTGCATGGGTAGCAAGATCTGCGTGTGACACAACAAAAGTCCTTATTTCCGCTGTCTCTGTAAAGAAAAAGAACAAAACATAAGCATGATTTTAAAAAACACCAAAACTAGAACAATAGATATTTGAATAATCAAAAAGGGGGAAAGGGGAGACATACTCTATATGTACTAATGTAATTATTTCATATTGTGACATGACAGAGATAGTAGGATGCATTAGCCTACTACGGAGTATACTTCACTATTTTTTTTCTTTTATTTTTCTATTTTTTATTTTTTGGTCTGAGCGAGAGAAGATAATTCCCGAACCGTTTTTATTGAACAATACCTATTTTCTCCTTTTTTCGGGGGGGGGGGGGGGGAGGTGGGATGTGGATGGGGGTAGGGGTCTTGTGATTGCTGACATTATAATGATTGTGTCTTATATCACTCCTAAATAAGAGGGTGAATGGCCTCACATACCTCAGCTAGCGCACTTAAATCATATCCATAAAGGTTCCATCCAAATCCTCTGACTTGGAATAAATAACCCAGATGTCAGGTCATCACGTCCATCAAAAAGAAAATGTGTCATCTGTTCCATATTTCACTTTTATCGAAATATAAACACGAATTTGTTAAAAATAAACTGGTTCCCAAGACGTCTCCATTTAGGTTGTGCTGGCTAGGCTGGTTGCCAGGCTGATTTTATTTTGCTACAGATGAATGAAAATGCGTAGACTTGGTCCATGACGATGATCGTGATAATGATGATAGTGCATGGTGCTGGTGGGGGGGGGGGGGGAAGTGGTGGTGGTGTTTTTAGGTGTAGATTAATGGCCAGGGGTGAGCTAAGTCTGCAAAGTTTGTTGCCCCATATATTACATACCGCTCTGTACAAACTGCCCGAGGATTACCGCTAGACCAACTCCTGTTCCCTAACAGCGATCAAATCCATTGTTTTATGGGAATATATTTCACCAATACATGTAGCAAAAGCTGAGTATCCGTTAATGCATAATATTACGAAAAATAGCAAACAAACAAACAACAACAACAACATCAATTTCTTTCTGGGAGTAAGCCCATCCCAGTATTTTCACAACAGTGTAGCCTTAAAAACTGTAAGCTTGATCCTCACGGCGCTATGTACATTGAACCATTTGACAAATGTTTGGAAACATTTCTTTGTCGCTTGCTTAGGAAGGTAAACTGGCAAAGAAACATTGACATATCAAACATATCTGATATGGAATGTATTCATTTCAGGAGTGGAGTGGAGTGTATTCATCAAGCCATTCAGAAGACAGCACGTAGCAGCAGATTGTCCTTAAGTCCCATATACATCCATCCATGTTATGCTGAAATCAATATTGAGAGGTTTTAGTTGCAGAAGGTGACATGTCACGATTGATGATAATGTAATGCCAGGCATTTTTAGAAAGAGCACACGGAATTCATACTTAATGCAGAATTGTTGGAGTAAAGTGTGATTTGCATTCCCCATAAATGTAGTAGATTATGAATATGACATCATCTTTGAAAAATTAAATCTATGCCCGAGTCTTTTCTTTAATCAAGAGTCGAAGGGCTCCTGTACATGTTTACTGAATGTGAATATGCGATTCGTTGATTGGGGAATTGATGCTGTTTTCATGTAATTGAAATATTGACTTAATGCTTTATGGCAATGACGTCACCCCCTGCATAGTTCCTTTATATGCCACGCAGAAGGGGTTAAGTGCAGGTATGTCGAAGACGAACAATGCAGGTCCGACCAAGGAGTTACTATAACTCCTTTGAACTGTCCTTGGTCCGACTGCCTCCATCGATTTCAAAATGGATTGAGTACCTTATGGTAATGACTGTAGTCAGTTAATTAATCAGTGTTAATAACCATGATAACATACTAGCTTTTTTAGATATATACGCAACGGTAGGGTTTAAACGCAGTAATGTAGGCCTTGAAACTTGCTTCATGAAACTATGTCAGAAGAGTCCTCTTTGAAAATGTATCAAAACGGCAGAAAGGTTGTATTAATGCCGTTCATGCGGGTCTGTACCGATTTCTTCAAGCACCCCCCCCCCCCAAAAAAAAATGGACTAAGTGCCTTATAGTACTCCTGATAACACAATTTAGAATACGAACATATCACTTGAAACGCGGAAGGATTTAAGTGCAGGTAAGGTGAATGCGAATCACGCAGATCCTACTTACTGCTTAACATTAATAATAATTGACGTACGGTTTAATGTTCGCAGCTTCATCGCTTTATTTACCGGAATATCATAGCCTCTAAAATATGAAACGTAGGAGGATTTAAGTTCACGTCGAACATGTCGAATACGAATCGTGCTAGTCCAAAAAGCAATGGTTAACAGTCCAAAGAACATCTCAACTCTTGGAGAAGCAGTTTTTATTTCTGCAGCATCATCTCTCTGGAATGCTCTTCCACTGAGGAGCCGATCAGCTGAATCGCTAAAACATTTTAAAAGAGTCTCAAATTATACATGTTCACATCTTATTTGTTAGATATACAATTATATACGCATGCATTGTCATCCTTTCTCTATCTTTCCATATCTCTTTTATCCCTCTTTGCCTCGGAATAATTTAAAAGATCGATGGCGCGTTACAATGCTCTATTATCTAATATTTGAAAATGAAAATAATGCCTAATGGTAGTGACATCAACGTCTGAAATACTGGCATATCCTTATACCAACTAAAAGGATCTAAGTGCAGGTATGTTGAATGTGAAAAATGCGAGGTTTGGTGGATTAAGGGATGAGGAGGTCGTAAGCCAGGTGTGAGCCCATGAAAGTGCACCTGCCCTGCCCTGTGATGTCTTGCTCTAGTCCGCCATCACCATGATCACGTGAAGTCTAATGTCAGTTCCTCATCACGTGGATATAGCTTGTGGAACTTTTCATCTTCTTAAGGGGCTCCTCGGGCGACGTTAACACATTTTGAATAAGCGGGTGTCGGACCACATTTATCGACAGCTTATTCAGGTGAACTTTTCCGAAGGAAATGATTTTCTTTATCCTTTTTTTTTCGACTTGACGATTAAACTTGAAATTCGGAAAAGAAAATGACGTTTCCATAAGATACGGATAGATGGGTTCATAACTTGCACATGAGTGGTTTCACATCGCTTTACAAAGGTCTAACAAAATAATTATAAAATATATTAAGCTCAGTCTTGAACATATTACCTCTGTAAGTTTAACTAGTCAATTAAAATCTAATCACCCCCGTTAATTGAGCCTTGGGATACCTCCATTGGAAAAAGATTATGTTAAGCCAGTGCCGATGCAGTTTACTAGGCTTACACAATAATCAATGTGTACACATCTGGCATGTCTAAAGTATTTTTCTTCTTCAAATATTCCAATCTTTATAATCATCTAAGATAATACTGTATTTCAAAAGGAGTTTATCACTGACGGACTTCATTGATCATGATTGTTATTGATTTACACAGACTCATTCTGAGGAAAGATGATCATACTTGTCCTTAATCATAGAGTCTTTTAATCAACCTGGCTTGGTTCCTTCCTAAGTTCTCGTAGTTGAAAGGTGACAGGGCCTAAAAATATGTTAAGAGGCCGAGACACATTCGAAACTTTGTCAGAATTCGTCACGATCGTAAAGTTGTCTCGGAACATCATTTCAGGACATGACCCTCATGCCCTGTTAGAAAATCAACGATCAATGTCGACTAAATCCTGCCTTAATAGGTACCTACACTGCTGGCAAACCAAAATATCGCGGGGCATTCGGGGGGGGGGGGGGGAGGTTAGTAAATGAAAAAATGCCGGTTTTTTATAATCACAATTATGCATGAATTAAAGATATTCATAAAACAGGGATCACATGTTTCATATTAACACTGGCGGTTTTTTTCTTTTCTGTGTATCGTTTTGTTTTTGTTTGTCTTTCTTTCTATGTTTTGTTTTTTTGGTTTCGTTTGTTCATTCGTTATGATTTATCCAGGACCATCCTGTTTACGTCACAGAAAAAAAAATGGGAAATGTTGATTTCTAACAAACGACCGTACACATGACAAGATGTGTTTCCACAAAACATTAATACTGGAAAGAAAAAGTGGACAAGGTAGCAGCCTAGCGAAACGCGTCCGAACGCAAACAATGAATACAGACAAAAATATGTAATTTGTGTTCTTTACGCATCTTTTCGCACCAAAACGTTCATATGAAATTACTTCAAAAGAAAAAAAAATGGATCAAAAGTTATGGCAATAATATGCTTTACGATGCACATTTAATGGAATAACCCTCCAAATATTGGTGGGTTTTGGCACCGTGTTATGGTATTTGTCAAAACTATAAGAAGTACTTTTCTTGCGATATCATCATGTTCTACAAGTTCCTCATCGTTGACAGAGTGACAGGCTCAGATGTTAAGAGATCGAGACACATTCGAAACCATGTCACCGATCGTAAACTTGTCTCCAGACATCATCGTTACGGACATGACCTGCATATAGATTTGTATATGATACTGTTTTGATATAGGAACCAATTCGCATTTGATCTATTGGTCGGGGTTTTGGCCACTTTGGTGTCAGGTAACCGTTAATGCTCCCCACGAAAAAGGTGTTTTGAACCACGTCTGTTGAGGAGGAGGATGACCTGACCTCAGTCCCCCTCCTGCCCCTCCTGCCCTTCCTCCTCCTCTTATTTCTCCTCCTCCCCATCTTCTTCTTCCTCCTTTGAAAAAAAACAAAAACAAAAACAAAAATGGCCGGGAACTCTAGAAATTTTAGTACGGTGCTTAACTTTAGAGAAAAAAAAAAGATAGAAAAACTCAAGTAAAGAAGGTATTAGAAAAATTCTAATAAAATCAGAATGAATAATACCCTCCCGTGCCATAAGTATTGCAACATAGCTAAATTGCGTATGCATTTGTGAGTTGTAAGCCTGTCTATATTTTGTGATTTTTCGTTTACAACCATTGAAATTTGTGGACCATTTGTGTATATCTTAAAAGGGAGAACTTGTCTTCTTCTGTCCTGAGAGCAGTAGATATCTTGACCCAGTCATGTCTGAAATCATGGAGCAGACAAAAGACCAAATGAAACAAATCGCCATAATTATTGGGAGGTGGGAGTTATCAGTGAATGGAATCATGATACACCCCCTTCATATTTCTCCCCAACTTGTTTACAGAGTTTGTTTACACTTTTCGCAAGAAAGTGATGCCCATGACATATCGAGAAAAGAGAGGAGGAAAATAACCACACTCAGAGAAGATGTATTTCTGTGAGCCGTTGCCAAGACGTTGCCAAGGAAGATGCACTCCACAATCATTATCCAGAAAAATATAAATATAAGAATTCGCATATGGAAATTAATGTCAATATATTCACCACCCTGCCATCAGCGAATTCTTCACGAATTTATTATATTTTGCTTGATAATGATTCTGGCCCGCATCCTCCTTAGCAACGCCTTGGCAACGGCCCACAGAAGTCTGTCCTCTCTGGGTGTGGTTATTTTCCTCCGCTCTTTTCTGTAAACATTATGGGTATCATTTCCTTGCTAAAAGTGTACACAAACCTTGTAAACAGGTTGGAAAGAAATACAAAAGGGGAGTATTATGATTTCGTTCACTGATAACTCCACCTTCCCAATAATTTTATGGGCATTTGCTTCCTTTTGTCTTTTGTCTTCTCCATTGTTTCAGACATGACCGGGTCAGGATATCTACTACTCTAAGGACAGAAAAGGACAAGTTCTCCCTTTGAAAATATACATAAATGGTCGACAATACTCATTAGTTATAAACGAAAAATCACAAAATACAGAAAGGCTTATAACCCACAAAGGCATACACAATTTAGCTATGTTGCACGGGAGGGTAGTAATAGGACATAAGATGCGCAGCTATTGCGTCTTTCGGGAAAAACGCAACACCAACATTTTTTTTTAGTGATGGAGATCTGTCTTTGAATCTTACTTTCGCAAACTCTATTATAAGAATTTCGCTTTTTAAGTCGCATTAAAATGTTGAAGATTCTTAATTAAAAAAGAAATAAGAACAAGGAAATAGGTGTCTCTTTACATTCTGCGACACTACAAATCTAGATGGAAATTTGTAGATTTGGACCTCACATTATCCTCAAATAATGGTCAGAAAGGAAAATACACTTCGCAGAAGAAAACGTGATTTCCCTACCTCAACCATCCATCGCACTGTCCCTTTTCTCCTTGATCATCATCATTTTCGGCAGAGACAACAAATATTAGAGGGGTTTGTTTGACGTCTGGGCTAACGACGAGCACATTGCCTGTCACACGCGATTTAAAGGATTAAACCGTGAAAGCGAATTGTTCGAACTGAATCTATTAATTTGGCGGTAAAGCATGTATTCATTGCCAAATAGAATGCTGTTTAGCAAGATTAAGTATATGGCAAGCTTTATTTCTGTTTCTTTCCTTTTTCATGAATGTATTTTTCATATTTTGTACTTTGCTTTCCTTTCATCACTTTTTTCTAGAAGATAGGCCTAGAAACTTACAAATCGTACAGACAAAATAAAGAATGCTTCATATGTATATAAGGCTTAAGCTATTTCCATCTCTACTATTTCCATCACTGGTTTGAAATTCAAAACAAACATGCAAAACCAAAAGCAAACAGGAAAAATAAATATTGATTCATTTAATTATGCGTTGTGTTTATTCATTTGTTAAGGTAATGGCTTACAGGTATTAAAAAAAGAAAAAAAAATCAACAAAATTTTTATCAACAACATAAATAAATTAATTAAAACAGAAAAAAAAAATCAAAGAAATCAAGAATCTGAGGTGTGGAAAAGATCCTGCAGTTTTAAAGTATCACATCATAGTGTTTCGGGGGCCTAGTTTTTGTTTCTGTTTTCGTTTGCTGTTGTTTAGTTTTATATTTCTTTGTTACGTTGGAATATTACTACAAAACTGTTTATTGTCTCGTATTTGTGTTTATGCTAGTGTGGAAACATCATTTTATCAACTGAAGCACCTGAAATCAAGAACATCTATACCATCGGAAAGAAATTAAATATTTTTCATGTTATTATGAAATTTCTGAAAATATCAGATGATGTCTTTAATCCGGGCTCATCACAGTTTGATGTAGGTCCCAATGGTCTGTGGTATGAATGATGTTTGTATCGCTCTTAACATCAACACGAAACTTTGATGACAAGCATGCCATACACGATGACAGATGTAACTAACCGTAGCGAATTCTGTATCCTTTTCCCCTCGAAACCCGCGAATTTACTTCTGTTTTCCATCTTAACTCTAGTTGGCTTGCATGACTCAACGTTTTGTTGTATAAGCATTTTAGATATGGCAAATTTCTGTGCAGGAATTCAGTCAATTCTGTGAATATAAGGACAACGAGCACAGTATTTATGAAGTAATGAATTTATTTTGTAACTGGTAATCATTAAAGTGTACATCATGGTATTCTATCAAAAGTATAGATTTTTTCTTCTTTTTTTTTTTGGGGGGGGGGGCATTGTTTTCCTTTCTTATAATTTTCTTAATCGTAACCCTGATTTTCTACCCATATTTAGATCATTTCTTGCAGTGAAGTGTAATTTCTTTTATTATCATTATTATTATTATTATTATTATTATTATTATTATTATTATTATTATTATTATTATTATTATTATTATTATTATTATTATCATTATCATCATCATCATCATCATCACCATCATCATTGTTATTATTATAATCATTATTTTTATTTTTGTTGTGATGATAATGATGACAATTTTATTTCATGTGTTTTTTTATTCATTTTTTATTTTAACTGTTATTATTATTATTATTATTTTTGTTATTTTATTTTTTATTTTTTGCATTTCTTGTTTCAAACACAAAAGTTCTGTGATGTTTGTATTTGTTCACAGTTATCACTTTTCTTCGCATTATTTTATCATGTTTATGGTATGGGTTTGTATGTTCATGATGCTGATGAGAACATTTCTTTGATCATGCATGCAGGCTATAGGGAACACATTCCTGCATCCGTGATGTCACGATGCTTTGCAAATGTACATGTTGCGTTACCCGATGACAGATTAGCGAACGAACCGTATCCTTTTCAAACCCAAACCCGCCATTTTCTACTTCTGTTATTGATCTCAATTTGCGAATTGCCAAAATGACTCAACTTTATCCTAAACTTAAAGTTAACTGTTTCAGATAAATCAGATATATCCGCAGGAAAAATGCGAAGGTTTATCAAATTGGCAAGAAACTTGAGTTTCCTGCAGTAGTGTCTTAACAGAAAAGAAAACCTCCTTCAACATGTGTTTTCCAAATTGTTTGAGAAACCTTGCACTTTGGGTTAACAATTTGAAATAAGATAATGAATTTAAACGTATTAAACGAATGCAGCAGATTAATAAGGTAATATGTCATGACAAAGCTTCCTTGCATTTTGCATTGCATCATACCTCTCTAAGTGCATTTAAATATTTCGAAGTAGTTTTGACTATTCCTCATATTTGAGGCAGTCGTGAATCACAATTCCGTTTGTCGTTACTACCCAATGCTGAAATATCAGGATGTCGTAAACGGTGCTCGACACGATGTTGTACACCGCATAATGACATATCTAACTAACCACATCGAGATCTGTATCCTATCTCTATTCTCCTGTTGCTGGGGTTGATTACGTCTCCTCTGTCTCGATCTGTGAATTGCAAACAGATTCAACATGCATTCATAGTTATTGATATATTCACATATATTATCATATGTAAAGATACTCTTCAAACTATTAACTAAACATTAATCATAACGAAAGGCCGGTAAAATAACAGCAATTTGGCCATAACAACAGTTTGATAAGAATTGTTTCTCCTGTTGCTGGGGTTGCTTACGTCTCCTCTGTCTCGATCTGTGAATTGCAAACTGATTCAATATGCATTCATAGTTATTGATATGTTTACATATATTATCATATGTAAAGAAACTCTTCAAACTATTAACTAAACATTAATCACAACGGAAGGCCGGTAAAATAACAGCAATTTGGCCATAACAACAGTTTGATAAGAATTGTTTCATTTGATTTGTCAAGTACAAATACATTACATTTAAGATACTCTTCAAACTACTAACTAAACATTAATCATAACTCTGCAGAGTAGATTTGGCGCATTACAAATCCCATCTATTATTATTATTATTATTAAAATAACAGCAATTTGGCCATAACAACAGTCTGATAAGAATTGTTTCATTTGATTCGTCAAGTACAAATACATTACATTTAAGACATCCTTACAAGGAATAGATATGACAGAAAACACGGACCAAATAAAGGTAACCCTTGAATGCCGGTAAATAAGTTTCTCTAAAGAGTACCTAGGACTAATAAAGATTTGGACCTTTCGATTACATTTTCCGAACATGACACATGTAGAACTGAATACAAATCAACCACGGAAAGTACATTTGCCCACACGTCCTTCCTAATACTCATAAAATTCGAAACATTTCCACCTCTTTCCCTTTCGTAATATCGAACCCTTGAGCGATTGGCTGCACAGATCTCCAGTCATTACACTTCAAGTGTTTTTGCACATCGTCTTCATGTTTTGCTCAGGTATAAATATTTCAGATTCCTCCTCCATCCTCGGTTTGATCTCGTCAGTCATCTGATAAAAGATCCTGCTTCTCATCGAGTGAATTGCCATTTGGGCCCCGTTTCATAAAACTGGTTATCAATAGCAAGTTGCAGTAACTGTTATATGCTACTGAAATCCTTGCATCTGATTGGCTGAAAGCAAATTTGTCATAAAAATGTGGCATTTGTTACTGATAACAGGTTCATGAAACAGGGCCCTGGTCTGCAACCAGTGCATGCAACGCTCGGCCTCTTATATGATTTTCAACTAATCAGATTTCACAATCATCTACTTTTCCCGTCCATTCTATGTGTTGTTTAAAACTAGGTCACTATATAAATCATGCATGCTAATTAGCACTTTGTTATGAAATTATGTTGCTGCTTAACACAATGACCAGGTAGCTTGCGTATCCGGGTAACAGAAAGTACTAATTGTCAGGCATTAGCATATTCTCTCTCTCTTTTTTCTTCTTCTTCTTATTTTTTTTTATAAAACAGATGCACACATTGGTATCAATATGCATATAGCACATCACTTTATTTGATAAACGATAAAACAGCAATGTAAATAAAATGCCTTGCTCAGGGGCATAAGTGCCGTGACGGGAATGGAACCCCGGACCTTCGCGTCTCCAGTCAAGCACCTTAAACCACTTGACTACGGCACCTCTACATTTTTTTTAAAACAACACATGAACACGTTGGTATCAATATGCATAATCACTTTATTTGATAGACGATAAAAAGGCAATGTAGATAAAATACCTTGCTCAAGGGCATAAGTGCCGTGGTATCGAACCCCGAACCTTCTCATCTCCAGTCAAGCGCCTTAAACCACTCGACTACGGCACCATATTCTAATGACCGGCCGGGTTAACTCACTATATCTAGCACCCTCTTTTTTGTATTTGTTCTTGTTTTTTTTTTTTTTTTTTTTTGGGGGGGGGGGGCGGTGGGTGACTCTCCATCATATATATTTTGCTCAGAGTGCCGTTGCATAAAACTTGCTATTATAGTAACTTTGCCATCAATGGTAACTTTCATGGAATACTGGATTTTGATTGGCTGTTGAGCAATGTTACCATGGTAGTTACCATGGTAGTTACCATTGATGCCAAAGTTACTATAATAGCAAGTCTTTATGCAACGGCACCCAGGTATGAATACATGTATTTTCCTTTCTTTCTCCCTTCTTGGTCTTACCTCATCTATCATCCAAAACAAAATAAATAACAACAACAACAACAAACAGCCTGCTCCTACATGCCCTAGTGATCAACTCAATTGCCATGTCTACCATTAAGTCGGTGATACCGGTTTCGTGCAATAAGACATTTGTTTACTTTTTCGTCTATCTTTACTATAGGTCGATATTTGAATGCGGATTCTAACTACAGGTTATGTTATAAAATGATTTACTAGATTTTAATCGAATGATAATGCTGACAGTAAACATTTTGACTACGCATTTGATTGATTGATTTATTTCCGTTTGAGTGTGAACATAATTATTCAAACACGAACAAAGTAAATAGGATTTTAAAAATAACATTATACAACAATACAATGTATTAATATATGTGGAGGACAAATTTGACCTAACTTTAAAACTATAAAACGATCGGGGATATGCTAGAAGCAATGCTTGAAAGGCGCATGCCCCGGGATGGCCCGGTTTTTACGGGCACGTGAACTTTTTGCGAAGGATGCGAATGTCGAAAAAATTGTATGCATCGAAGATTCGCCAATTTGGGCGGAGGTTCGGATTCATTGTCAGTTATTGTTCGAGGGATGCTGGAAAACGTTCGCAAAAATTTCATTTTTTTTTTTTTTTTTTTGAATTCTGCCGAACTAAAAACGAACAATTGGCGACGCTTCCGAACCTCCGCGCATGTTTGGCGAATCTTTGGAGCATAAAATGCGAATGTTGGACTTAGCCATTTTTTTCGACATTCGCATCCTTCGCAAATCGTTCGCGTACCCCGTGAAAACCGCACTTAACAGCACCTTGCGTATTCTTATAATGCCCCTTAGAACTATTCTCCACTTCCTTTTAACATCAGGTTTGTAAAAAAATAATGCTTGTTGGGTAAATATGTTATCAAAGTTGATTATGTCAATGAATAGCATGGATAAGAGGCCTGAGGAGTTTCACTCAAGAGCCCATGGGTAATAAGCCAAATAAATTTGCCGATTACCCTGAATCTCAAGCAAAATGATCATGAGATCTTGTACAATATTGACTGATAATCAAACCATATGACTACCAGAGAAATGTTGCTAAGATAGTTTGAATGTACTTGAAAAAAAAATCACCTCGACGTGATCATGGTGAGAGCTAAACGCGAACTGCATGCCGAAAACTAGTGATTGGACTGACTAGAGCTTGGTATTGTAGACCAAATGGAAATAAACTGCTTTTATCCCGTCACTCATCATGTAAAACACCCTGTTTGCGATCAGAACCTCGTATACACGTGTTTAATACCTCCCTGACTGATTGACAGAAATTGATAACACGGGGCGCCATGAGTTAACTGTGGAGCCAAACACTGGTGGAGCTGCCATGCCACCATGGTTGCCTATCGTATTTTTAAGTTGTTGCAACAAGACGGAGACGTCTTTCCAAAACGAATATGAAGCGCCTATATTTTCCTATTATTTCCGTTCTTTGCACCCCCTCTTTTTTGCTACTATTCTCACACTGTATAGCTCTGTCTTCTAGGCTTATATAAAAATTCACGTGCATTGTAGTCATGTCAATTAGGCCTTATGATTAGAAAGAAGTGACTTTTTTCAACTTAATGCCAAACCTTGGAAGTGAGATGCTATAACCATGACTAGGACCTTAAACTTTATTATTTTGATGTGCGATCTTCACTCTTTTTGTATTAATTGGAATTGGCATTGCTATGTTCTTGTTTGTCAAACACCGTGCCCCTGCGTACTGCAGTGCGGAGTAAGGCCTATGTGAAACGTGTTTTATTTGCTCCTGACAACATAATTTTTGTAATTGAAGAGGATCGTTCTGGGCACCCTTTTCGTCTTGGGGTTGCTCATTGTGTTTTACATGTTTTAATGAATCGAAAATGAAAACATAATATAGCACTGCTTTTCGCCCTAATCTCTTATTATTAAGGTTAGGCTGCGAATCACTTCCCACGCTTTCACATCTGTCTTAATCTAAAGACTTCATTTCTTTTATTTCATTTTATTTTTTTTAAAAGGGGGAAATCGAATGGAATTGTAGGAGGCGTAGGAGACCAATTCTAAGAAATGACCATGCGCACGTTTTCTTCTTTGTTTTCCTTTCATATTGAGTGCACGCCATCTTAGGCAAACATTGTGCACTGCAAAGAAAACCTAGTAGTCAACAACCAATCATCGCTTCCCATTGCGTGGCTTCCATGATCACGTGATAATAGAGCAGTTTCGTAATCATTCTTCGCCGAAGTGTCGAGTGGCCTATTCAATCAAATGGTTACGTATACCCCCCCCCCCAAACGGTCAGGAGAGGAGAATCGGTCTACCGGTATGGTATAGTTTTAATGTAGTTTAACCCGAGACTTTCACTTAAGGACGTTAACCGGATATTATGCAAGAAAATTTAATTACACATAGTATACGATCGTTGAAAAAAAAAAATCCCGCGAAGTCAAACTCATGTCTCCTTGGACCTATACTCATCAGAATATCACTGTCACACAAATAATTGATTGGCAAGCATTGACACAACTTGAAATATTTTAGGTTTTATTTAGAATCATCTATGAAAGCAGTGATGATGTATATTGCGTTTGTTTATTAAGGTCAGGCAGTTTGCCAGTGATTTTTAACGGTCAATGACAGGCGATTACTATGCTGACTTTGTTACCATAATTATTTCAATCTCTTTACCCCTCTCTTTTTACGTTTATGAAATCATCCTATCCATGTTTGTGTTTGTTTGCTTTTCTTTGCGTTGTTTTCTTCTTTTCATCATCATCATCATCATCATCATCATCATCATCATCATCATCATCATTTCTTCTTCTTCTTCTTCTTCTTCTTCTTCTTCTTCTTCTTCTTCTTCTTCTTCTTCTTCTTCTTCTTCTTCTTCTTTACAGTTTGCTAGCTGAAATACATTCAAGATACTAAACATGCTAAACGCTTGTTTCTCTCATTTTCACTTAAATTTGCTTCACGACAGAGGGATTCATTATACTTTTTCCGTTTACTTTCTCTTCCTACTTTTTGTCATATCGGAATTCTGTAATTTGAAATTGCATTTCTACCATTTTATTTTTCATTTCTGAAATGAATAAAATTTCATTTATTTTCATCTAAATACAAAAGCAAAACAAAGAATCTTCGCTGTTTGCCATTTAATCATGATAATCATTATTTGTAAAGAGTTAGCATAGTGTCATTTCGTTTAGTTGTTTATCGTTCGTTTTCTCTTGGGAAATCTTAAATCCTAAAATCAGCCCACTTCTTTGATGATCCGGTGGTCCCTTTGAACTGAAAATAAGAATAGTGATAATGCATAATCCCTCCATTAGAATTTGACATTGTATTTTGATAAGAATGATTAGGGATTTAGAATAAATCCCCGCATATATTAACTCGTAGGAAGCATCAACAAGAGAGGCTTATTGAAATCGATGACAGATCAACTTTAGTTAACTTGACTTGAGATTTCGAATTAATTGAACGAAATTGTGTTCGCGATGGTATTTTTATTTCATATCCGTATACTGATCGGCAGCAAGTTATAAATAGAAAATGTCGGTAGTTGATGCTGTTACTTTTTAAGACTGCCCTAACTAACGAAATAGCTGTGGTTTGCCAAGCGAAGGATGTTGCCGGTGGACCCCCCCCCCCCCCATCCCCGCTTGATGGCGAAAAAGTAGGAACAAGTCATACGATGTCAGTAGAGCTTTATTGCTGGATATATATATACCACTATATTTTTTTGATATCTAGATATGAGGTTTATTTGTTATATAATCATTCTGTTATCCTAATTATCATCATCGTCATCATCATCATCATAATCATCATCATCATTAGTAGTAGTAGTAGTAGTAGTAGTAGTAGTAGTAGTAGTAGTAGTAGTAGTAAAGTATAGGAGGAGGAGGAGGATGGGTATTGAGTAGTAGTACTTTCCGGCAGTAATTTTGCAACAATAAAAAAACAACAACGACAACAAAGGAATTTCGCCTCGGACCCCCCCCCCCCCCTCCCCGGAAAAAAAATGTTATGCAATTGGGAATAGTAATGGGGATTTCAACTTCATTTTGTTAGAATAGCAATAATAGCGTCTCGAGATAAGCCGATATGCATTTAAGAAAGTATGGTGCACACTGTGATCCGTCCTTCTTCATGTTCTTTCTTTTTCTTCTTTAATTTTTTTCTTTCCTTTTTTTCTTTGCTTTTTGTTGTCGAGAATCCTTAGAACAAGAGAAAGTTTTGTTTACAGAAAGGTTTCGATCGTTTTATTTCATTTTGTATCACGATTCCGAATGATTTAGTGGATAAATGGTTACAAATCCAGTCTCTGTTTACGAGATCACTCAAAGTGACCAACATCAATTTTTTTTATTTGCCGTAAGTAGATGAATGTGACTGTCTGAATAATTGATAGGGCTATATCATAATATTGATTTGCTGACATTCTCAGTTGCCCTTTCGCTTTCATTTAGGGTCTTTTGACTTAGTAGGCTGAATGTTGTGAGTCTAGATCATTGAAGTGGATATCATGAAAAGGTTTAGCGGTTGACCCCCGCACCCCTCCCCACCCCCTCCCGGGATCGCTCTTCTCTCCCATCTATCGTAACCTTGTGCCCTGCCAAGTGTCACAAACTTTGGTTTGATTTGATTTGATTTGATTTCTTTTTTAGTAAACATATACAAAACAAAATATATACATTCAGTAGTCTCGTAATTACATAATTGCATTGTGAAAAAAAAAAGAACAGAATTACTGAGGAACTGAACGAAATAAAGTTGACCTTACTGAAAAACAGTAAAACGGAGGGGCAGGCTAAAAACAAAGCTTGTAAGGTGCAAGCCCCATGAAACTTAGTTACATGATTGTATACGGTCAAAAACACATAAAATTATATATAAATTATTGTATGTAAAACAAAAACAAAATCAGAAGTTACAAAATTACAATATGATCAAGAAAATTAAAGTAACGGAGAGGGGTGAGGGTGCATAAAGAGACTGGTGTAAGTTCACTGTTTTGCTGTCCATGCACATTTTCATTTTGTTTCATCGCAACATTTTAAGCGAAAGGCTTTGACACCTTCATCTTCCTCCCCCGACCCTCCCCCCCCCTTACCTCTGCACTCCAAATTATTGGCACCCAATGTCAACTATAGCCTACGCCCCATAGGGACAACCAAGGTCAACGTATAATGCAGGGCATATTTAAAGGAAAGGAAACCCTGGAGATAACATCAATTTAAATGAAAAGAAAGGGTAGAGAGAAGCAATCCAAAAAGTTAAAACAAACTCGGTTACGAAAAGAGAAAGTTATGAAAATTGATTTAATAATAATAATAATTATAATAATGATAATGATGATAATAATAATAATAATAATAATAATAATAATAATAATAATAATAATAATAATAATAATAATAATAGTGGGTTCTTGTATAGCGTTCATGTCCATCAGAATTGACGTTCCACAGTTATTACCCCGGCTTTAGCAAGGCAGCCATAAAGGCGCTCTAACATTTCAAGGAAATTCATCCTACCAGGTACCCATTTACTACACCTGGGTCGAGTGTGGCAAATGTAGATAAATGTCTTGCCAAAGGACATTAGTGCTGCTTACTATGGTAATCCTCAAATTGGCGATATCGCTTCAAAATGGCAGGTTTTGTGGACAACTCTCAATATAATTATTTTGTCCACAAAATTTCAGATTTTCTCCATTATCTCTCAACGTGCAGCTTCTTGACTCAAGATGTTTGAGAAAATATACTTCACACAACATATTTGGAGTTCACAAAGAGAAATTGTGTGTATAAAAGATATGGAGAGTTGTCTCCTATTTAGAAGCAATATTGCCAATTTGAGGATCTCCATGGAAATTAAACCGAGACTTATAAAACTTTCATAACTTTCTCATTTTGTGATTAAGATTTAGCTTTCTTTTAATTGGTTCTCTCTATCCTCTTTTCTTTTTATTATTATTATTACAAATGACTTATCTCCAGGGTTTAATTTCCCTTGTTATTTTTCATCCTTAAAAATACAGGTAAGGTAATACAATGAAAGTAGTGGTTAGCCACGCCTCACACCCTTCTCCCCTATACCACTGGGTACTATCACACGCCAATAAGGGTGAAAGCCTCCGAGTTGCCCCTTCCATCCTCTCGCTTAAACGCACCATATTCGCCCAATAGGGGCAATGAAGGGCTGCTCAATCTACCGTTTTTATTTATGTCAGAGAATTAAGATAAATGTACGATGAAAGTAGTGGTTATAACCCTCTCAGCCCCTCCCGAATATACCAAAGGGTACTCCTACGCCCCCAACAAGGGCAGCCAAGGTCAATGTCAGACATGGTGTATGTAACTTTGTTTCCATCCTCTTAAAACTTTCACGGAGGTAATGTTCCCAACACCTGCCTCTTTCAATCTTCAAAGAACGAAAGACGAGAAAAATAAGAAGGAAAGATGTCTAAGAAGACTTAACCGGAACGACCTGACTGTCTTCATTAAATCTGAAACCTTAATCCATCATAATGGTATTTTTCGATTATGTGGTAATTCGCCTCGTGGATTGTAGGGCCGCCCAGTTGCTGCATTTTTGGATAGATACATCTCAAGAATTGTATGGGACAAATTGCAGTGCGTGTGGCACTCGTAAGTAAAGTTTAATTTTACAAGCGATGTTGTTTTGAAAGTTCATACTCCACGTCAGTGAAATGCCTAGAAGAATACAGAATATCAATGTGTTTGGAAAGGTATACAATCATCTTTCTACGCGGCTTAGAAACATTATATTTGATAAGCGCTATATAAATGTTACGTATTACTATTTTCATTATTGTTATTTTTATTATCATTATTATTATTGAGATGTTACGATAGCTCAAAGAAATCAGGAAAATCCACTGAAGTAAAGTGATTAATCAAGAAACAGACCAAGACACTCAATACAACATAAAATGATTAATAGTGACTAAAGGTGCAATCACCATGATGATCGCACATCGCCGATTTAGACGGCGGTTCAGAGCTGTTTGGCAATCCGCCGTGAACTGCCAAAGAGCGTGTTAACACCGTATACTAACCCTAGTCATCCATCACCAAATTCGCTATGAACCCCAATGTTCACATCGTGTTGAAAACGTATTCAAAACGCATTTAAAGGATTTCGGCCATCGCTTTAAATTGGCGATGTGTGATTGCACCTTAAAAGACCTTGATGCTCCCTTTCCTATGGTGGCCCTGAAGTACGCTCGACAGCAGGTCATGTGCGTCGTGAATTTCGCATCCCAGGTCCTGAACTTTGCATCCCAAGTCGTGAAATTCACGACCCGCGCTGCGAAATTCATGCATGACCTGTGGCGCAAACTTTGCATCCCAAGTCGTGAAATTCACGACCCGCGGTGCGAAATTCGGGACTGGGATGCAAAGTTCGCGCCACGGGTCCTGAATTTCGCACCGCAGGTCGTGAATTTCACCACTTGGGATGCAAAGTTCAGGACCTGGGATGCGAAATTCACGTCGCACATGACCTGTTGTCGAGCGTACTTCAGGGCCACCACACTTTCTCCTTTACGAGATGATTGCGTTTTATCGTGTTTCTGCATAATTCTTATCTTGTTCGTCTCTTATCGGTATGAAATAAAGAGTAATGTTTTAGTAGTTTTCTTGATGTTCTTATGCCTTACCCGATCTCACCATATTTCATTATCGTCTTCCCTTTTTTCTTGTCTGTTTGATATTTTTTTTCATATTTATCTCATTTCTCTCCCCCTAAGGGTTTGTTTCGATTGCTAAACAACCTTATAAGTATAGTGTGCACTTGTACGGTATTAACCAGTATAAACATTGTTCATGTTTTTGGACAGAACAGACAGATATGACAGAGGTGGGTGTGTTGATGCTGAATGGGCCTGAAATGCTTGGTCCGGATTTCCTCAGTAATTGTGTTGGACAAATACCAATTTCTCGGACTTCTGTCTCCAGTTAAATCGTAATAACTTCTTTCTTCAATTTCAGGTCCATCACTGGTTCCCTTTATTCAAGACACACATGTAACATCCCCTAAGGGAGTATCAGTTTCTATGAAAATCATTCTCCTACGAGCCAACGCCTTAAAGGCCATGCCTATGCATGTGCACAGCACTGTGGTAGCTTGTTCACAATATGGTGAAGCTCACCAGTCTCCCCCCCCCCCCTTTCCCGGGCCCCCTCCCTCCCTCCCTCCCTAATCTGGAAGACCTTAGAAGCAGGAAGAAAATCTTCGAAAATTTTCCACTGGTCTACGGCACTCAACCCGGTCTTATACTTTCTTTTTTTCATCCATGCAATATTTTGCCCATCTTTTCAAGACTAGGGGCTGAGTGTTGGTAACGTTGAGAATATAATGTCAGCCTCCTCATTCGTGTTTTTTTTTTAATTGTTTAATGCAAATTTAAAAGAATTACTTGAAAGATATGCGTTTCTAGAGAATCCAAGAAAGACAATCTTTCATTTTTCAACCATACATGTAGGTTGAAGTTTGTACAAAGGAATAAAAACGGTTGACAATATTTTACAATAAAATTACAAAGATTGACGTTTACAATACCTAAAGCATTAGCAAACTATAGAAACACATACAAATCAAGTACAAAATGAGGCGAAATGAGAGTGCATACAATTTTCTTTCACATTGTATTAATGTGAGCAGAACTCAGCCCAATATCGAAGGATTTCGATAAAATTGCTCCAAAATGCGTGAAAATATTATCTTTTGATAAACAATTAGCTCTACGCAAGTACAATAATTCGCAGATATAAACGATCATAAAAAGCGATGTGAATGGGTGAATAGCATTTTGAATACGTCTTTTGGCATATTTAGAATGCATTTGACCAGTGGCTTTGTGCAAACAAAATATTTCTCACCAAAATATTGTTTTGCTCTTGAAAACGCACAATGGATATTGTAAAGCAAAACAAACTTGTCCGGCATTATAAGAACAAGCCCTGGCTCCATTCGCAGATTTGAAAGAAAGTTTTTTCCCTCTGTTTGGACATGGAAAGAGACGAAACGAGATTAAAGAAAAATCGCCTGAATGCTTGTTCCTTTCAAAAGTACAAGTTCTCTTATTTTTTTCTTTTATCCCGTGTAGACTTGTTTGGACGCTGGGTTACTTTCCCGAGTCATATTATTGAACAAATTTCTCCCTATTGTTGAATAATATAAACACAAATTCCTGTTCGGCTTCGAGATTTTTCTGCCGTTAGCTGAAGTTTTTATGAAAGGGATGGTTTTTTTTAAAGAAAACAATACTCGCTGACCACTACAGATTTCGCGGTGCTGATTAAAGAGATTTGCCCGAAGTTGGTCAAAACTAATATATTCTGATCGCGCCAACAGCGGATTAAAAGCCATATTTTTACTGGTAGAAAATAAGAGGGGGAAAAAACCCGTCTGCATCTTTCCGTCTTTGTTTTTGTTTCTGTTTTTTTTTTGTTTTTTTTTTAAATAAAAATTCAACGTATACATTAACAGACCGGGCAGTTGAACGCTTTCTTTCTGTCTTTTTTTTTCCCAGTTGCAACTGTTATTTTATTCAGAACTGCCTTAATATTGTCGAGCTGTAGTATACTTCATCAGTAAAAGGGTTTTACGAACACGCTATTTACATAAATATCGATAGCAAAATTAAAAATAAAACGAAATTAAAAAAATAAATGTTGTGCATATTTTGTGCTATTCATTATGTTTGGTTTGCAAGTTTCCTAATCATCATTCAATACTTCCTTGCTCATATTATTAAACCTTTCTCCCAAATGCATTTTGGCCATAAGTATCCAAAACTACGATCAATTTTCTTTTCTTTTTTTTTTCTTTTTTTTTTTCTTTTTGTAAAGGGGAAGAAATCACTTCCCAATTTCGTTCCCACAGCATTTATCATATCACATGTCCACACGAAGTTTCCAACCGATAACTTTAAAAGAGGAGATATTAGATCCGAATTGGAATACTGGACCACGCAATGAAGAAAAGTTCTTTGCCCGTCTAATAGCATCAGTAATATATGAACAGACTTCAAGTTCAAGCTGATGTCATTGGCCTACATACGTCCAACTTTTTTTTTTACAAATCTCTCCAAGAATAGTCAAGGTCAGTTTAATTCTTCTGAGAAGTTGTTCCGACCGCGACCAACATCGGCATTCAGTTTTTTGTTTACACATGGTACGATGTAATAATGTAAATACATTTATCTGATTTTGTTCCCCGACATTTATTTTTTCTCCTGGCCCCCCCCCCTCTCTCTCTCTCTCTCTCTCTCTCTCTTTCTTTTTCTCTTTCTACTCGCTTTCTCTTTCTCTCTCACCCACGCACACACACTTATCTCCTTATTTCCACGTTGTCCCCTTTTAACCATTTTCCTTCCATTTATTTGACTTCACACCGATGATTTTTAAACAATATAATGTACGGTACTTCTCTTCAACCATGTCACCCTCTCTCGATCTCACTGCACAATATCTTCAGCGCAAATCCGATTCTACAATTTGCTCTTCGGAGGCGCGCGTAAGTCGCGAAGTCAACACCAACCTCTTTTTCTCCATTCAACGACTGTGACCGCCAAGTGAATGCATTTCACCTCTCCTTTTGCCGACAAACACGAGCGTATCTGAGAGAAGGGCAAGGGGGCGATTTATCTCTCCTGGCTAACTTTCGAACTGCAGTGTACTTATTAGTTTAAAGTTTTGAAGAGTATCAATCCACGTAGAATCATTTGGTTTATAGCTATAGAAAGTAAAATTTAACCTATGGCATTCTATAATGTTAACGATATTAAAATATGGAAAAAATAATGGGTTACGCAAGATTCGACGTACGGAATAGAATTCTTAAGTTCCGCAACGGCTTGACTTATGCGCGCGTTAGTAATGATTTACTAACTATTATAGTCGTTTCTTGTATGCGTAGAGCATATTTCAACCAGCAATCTTTTTTGTAGGAGTAATATATGAAGCTCCTATTTTTAATATATTATGGTGACGTGAAACCCTTAAAAGACAGAGTGAAATTTATTTTGGTTATTGGCATGATTGGTACACCATGAGTCTTTCTTCGAAAAAAAAAAAAAAAAAAAAAAGCCTTGTTGACGATCGATATACCCCGTAACGCCAAGAAGGGTCCTCGAACTTGGTTTTTCTGCAAGATTACAATCATGGAAACTGTAATTACCACAAATTTAGAGCAGTGCAAGTGCAGAATAGTAAGTGAATCCGTTGGTCGGGGTAATGATAAGACTGTAAAGGCTTTGGTCAGTTTACACCCCTATAATACCTTAGAACAGAAACCGGTTATTATTATTATCTTTATCATTATCATTATCATTATCATTATTAGTATTATTGTTGTTGTTAATATTATTATTGTCATTATCATTATCATTATCATTGCCCCCCCCCTCCTGAAGCCAAATGCCAGATAGGCCTACGCCCCTGCAGACTAAATTAGTGTCTCGATAAATCCCCCATTCAAGATTTCAAAGAAAGGCAGGTCAACAGTGGTCGAGATTACGACGCCATTTTCTCTATTTGACTTGTAATGGATACCACTTTACTCGCTAGGTGGGCTCCGCGTTTACCCCCTCTGCTACCCCTACCCGCTCCCACGCGAATACCACCTGTAGTCCAGACAGGTGTACGGGATTGAGGCGTGGCGCCTCTTTTTCCCTGTCAAATGTTAACACCTTGCTTACAGGAACCTGGGGAGCGTTTCATCAAGTGTCTTGTCAGTGATTTTGACCGACAACTGTTACAAGCTACTGAAATCCTTGCAGCTGATTGGCTGAGAGCAGATTTGTCAGTAAAAAATCACTGACAAGACACTTGATGAAACGCCCCCCCCCCCCCCGCCCGGTGATCCCTGTATTAAGTATATGCCAGTTATAGTGAATTCAGAACGCATTCGTGGAACATTTTGACAGTAGGAATATTCTGCACGTTGTGGCGCTGCTATATTCTGTTTATGTTATTTTACGGCTATAACTTTCTCCAGGAGTCTTCCAAATTATTCTCTACTGATCTGCTGTTGCATGTACTTCCTGCCTGACATCTGCTTTAACTGAACTACTGAAGTGGATGAAATTCAAAACTAACATGACTAAAATGCTACTTAGTGTTGCTTGGAAAAAAATGTATCTGACGAGTATATATAATCTAATATCCGACTGAGAATGGTTTAAAGTTTCAGAAAGAAAATGTGAATCATACAATTCGTATGCAGTTAATACCAAAATGTTTTATGTGGTTACATGTCTTTCTACAGTGATGTAAGTTATGAGAGTATAAATGCGATGAACATGACTTAAAAACAAAATTCCTTTCAAATGTAAAAAAAATAAATAAATAAAAAGTAAGTGAATTCCAAGTGCATTTCTTTCTGAAAAAGGTATGATAGTATCTTTCAGCAACTTTGAAAAGATTAGATAATCATAAGAGAATAATTCATTTTCCATATGATCAAAGACGAAATAGAATTAAAGTAAGAAAACGAAGGTATAAGGGAAATCCAATTTTAGTATATTTGCAAAATAAACATGAAAATTCGAGAAATGACATGATTAGAGATCACACGTCACCTCCTTAAAATCAAATTCAAGAAAACGCATTTCGTTTCCTCAAATAGATTCGTCATCATAATGTATGGTAGAAATACGGTGAAGATCTTTCCTCGGGGATATAAAGGGCGCGATTTTGATTAACAGAATGCGGAAGCTATATCAAATTTCACTCGTATAGAGCGAATTACATTGCCTGAAACATGTGAAAAGAACGCAAAAGAGGGGGTAATAAGCCAGCATAGCATGCGAAAACTTGGTCAATTATTCTGGGGAAAGGAAGATATAATACTGGCGCCGATTTTTTAGTTGGTATTTGAAATACTGCGATGAATCACACGGCTTGAATCATAAAGGAATGCCCCTTGTTGACCATGACCAAACTCCCTTACGTCAGTCCGATTCTTTTTCATTTGATGAAATCCCAAGTGTTGATTATGAGTAATATTTGAGACGTTTTAAAAGAGTTTCAAGGAAACCAGGGCAATAGAATACACCTAATGATAAAAATCTACATAAAAGGGAAGTTTTAAATGACGTTGAGAAAATGTTCGGTTTTTCTTTCTCTTTTTCGCTTTTAAAGTTGAACGACCTATTCCGAAGAATGTCCATTGGCCATTGATGTTTCCACTCTATGCATGTGTATATTGAAACCCTTTATTGAAAGATATATGTGTCTGAGCCAAATTAAGATATAAATGGCCGATTAATGTGCAAAAAAAGGACGATCGTTTGTCGAACTTTGATTTACTAAAAGCAGCTTACCCTTGGTGGATGGTAATATTATAGAAATCGCGGCTGAAGAATAGCGAAACCGACAGATATAGAAATGGGAATGAAAATGGAGGTTAAAGAATTATAAGCAGGATGAAGTAATTGCAATCATATTGCAAAATTTTGAACAGTGGATATGGGTGATAGTGATATTCAGGGCTTTCGGTGGAAGCCTTGGAATATTTTCGTGGAAAGGAGGAAATGGGTGGAGTACATACACCATGCATTATCTTTAAAGGGGTCTGAAAAACTTTATGGAGGCTTGATTTAATAAACGGTTGAGTTTTATATCTGTGCTGTATAAAAATATTTAAGAAGACTGATAAACAGTCAGGAATATAGAGTTTGAAATATATATGGTGTTATCATCAAGATATCTATGACTTAATGCTGTCATATTTGTGAATCCTTGGTATGCTTTTGTCTAACACTGCAGTCTATGGAGTAAACAGGGTCTGGCATTTTCGGTCACTTGTATATTTTCACTTTTTGTGAAGCATGTACATGATGATGCTTGTGAAGTGATTTTTTAAGGGCTTTATTTTTACCAGGCCATACCATCCTTCAGTCTTGATTTCCCTTTCCTATTTGTTTTCCTTGTATGAACAAGCATCAAGGGTAAACTGCTGTTAGTAAATCAAAGGTCGATAAACGATCGTCTTTGTTACAGTTTACACAGCCATTTATCCCTTAATTTGGCCCCAACACACAAACATTACAGCATTCTTTTCAATAAGCATGATAAGGGGTTTTGGTAATTAAAGTGGAAGCATCAATGGCAAATAGAAATTCTATAGAGTAGGTCGTTCAACTTAAATGCCTTCAGAGTAATAAAAATATGGAAAAATGAGTGTACCGCCTGAAAAGGGTACTGTCATTAGCTCTTCTTTTAAAACGAAAAAGGATAGTTAAAGGGATGAAAAAAAAGAGGTTGCAAATAGTCAAAAGGCCTAAGCCGTAGAAATGCCCGGGTGCGGAGGTTAAATCATAATTCATGAATGACAAATTTCTAGATTGTTATCAGCAAATAATGCACTTGAATATTGATGATAATTTAATGAGGAATGCTTTATGACTGATTTCTGTCGAATGAACTTTGTCTGTGGGGATTAAAGGGACGTTGTTAGCTTATTAATGAGCTTGCCATCGTTTGAAAAAATCAGACTTCTCTCTGCCTCTTATATCTCTCCCTCATTCTCCTTCACTCCATCTCCCCCCTCTCTCTCTCTCTCTCTCCCCCCCCCCCCCTCTCTCCCTCCCTCCCTCTCTCTCTCTCTCTCTCCCTCTATCTGCCCCCTCATACCCCTTCTCTCTCTCTCTCTCTCCCTCTCTCTCTCTCTCCCTCTATCTCTCTCTCTCCCTCTATCTGCCCCCTCATACCCCTTCTCTCTCTCTCCCTCTCTCAGAGACAAATCTACTGACTCTAAGTGGGTATATAATTGTTTCGAACAATTAATGTAATACAAAACGATTTATATAATTGTACCTGAGGGGTGACCTTTTATATTACAACCCCGTGTGATATTTTGAGCGTACACGAAATGCACTTTTCAGATTTCTTTAATTTTCTTTGATCTATCTAAAATACCGAAACTTGGCATCATCCTTAAACTTGTGTCTACTCATCCGGAATGATACGAACAATAATTATTAACGTGATGAAGGAGCGATGGCACGTAGACGGGATTAAAGAATTTCTACGAAACCAAAGACAAAACTGATAGGACCGATATTGAAACTGCCATAATCTTCCCAAAGATGAATTTTAAAAAACACAACTATTCAACTGAAATTATCTTGGTTAAATCAATCCTAACAAAAAAAACGTTATCATCTAGAGAATATTGACATTTTTAAAATTAATTTTTACTCATGTCAGATTTAAAAAGTTTTACATGTATATCGTAAGTTTATGCTTTCCTTTCAATAGAAGATCTCGATCGAATTTGAAGTTAAAAGAGCATCTAACGACCAATAAAAGGCATTAATCGCCTTGCCTTGAACCATGTTGAATGTGATTGCCTAGCATGTTTGTAGCATTTTTTTTTTTGCTTTTCCTGTGCAACCTGGAAATTCGTCTTGTTATTCTCATTGCTCTTTTAACTTCAAATTCGATCGAGATCTTCTATTGAAAGGAAAGCATAAACTTACGATATACATGTAAAACTTTTTAAAGAGAAATCCGTTTGGCACATGTTTTGGGTGTCTTATTCTGTCTTTACCTGGTATCTTGTTAAAGAAAAAATAATGATGTTGTAAATTCTTGTTGTATTTTTTATTTCACTTTTCAGGCAAAAATGGAATGTCTGGGCCAGATATCCGATTCGCCACTAGAATGGCCTGACGAATTGGATTGTGATACATTACCTTCGCACAATCCGGACAGAAAGACGCCGAAATGTATCAACTACGAACCACCAAGACCTGGTAAAATTGCGAAAGAATGAATAGAATTTATACTAAATTGTATGTATTTTTTTTTTTTTTTTTTGGGGGGGGGTCGTTTTGGCATTGCATTGTAGATGGATTAGTTATATGTTATTATGTGTTTGTTTCCAAATTTGTAAACTGATATTTTCAGCTTGCTCCTGATCAGTCATTATACTAATAAATAGATAGATGAATGAATAAATAAATAAATACATAAATAAAAAAATAAATAAATGAATGAATAAATAAATAAATGAATAAATAATTTTTCTCGATAGGTTGAAAAGGTGAATTAAAGAGAGGAAGCTATATATATTCTGTCGTGATACAATGTTTTCAGTTGCGCCATCTTTACAAGCTGCTTTGCTTGTTTCTTTGGGATCCTTCTGATCTTGCTGTTAATTCCATGTATTTTTATTTTGTTTTGAATGGAAGCGTAATTGAAATGAATGAAACAATGAATTAAAAATAATAAATGGATATTTTTTTACTTGTAGTGTGGAGGGGTGCATGCTTTCTAGGCCCTGTCCTGCGTACGCCCCAGTCACCTATTCATCACCGTTATTTATGGCTATACGTCAAGTTCAATACGCCATTAGCATTCAGCTTGACTTTGGGGACCTCAAGAAAAAACTTCAAACTTTTCAGAGAACACAAAATGATTGGCGTTAGACAGAAGTGCGGGCGCGAACAGACTTCCTATCCCGCTGTGCCTCGGACGTCACTCAGGCGAATTGCTTTTGTGCCGTCCGGGAAATAAATGTAACTCAATCGCTATCAAATCGGGGGAACGTGTTGATTTAAAGGCGGTAAATAGTGCCACGTCTATTGTCTCGCTGGTGGGAAATTGTCGAAAGGGAAAGGTTAAAACATCAAGAAAAGTGTTACAAAATAACACTCACATAAATTATCGCCGCTGCAGTTGGCAAAAGTGAATAATTTAGGTATTTTGTTGTTGTCGACTATTATCAAGTTTTTCTCTCCGTAGTGGGAAGCCACCCACTCTATTTATTGTGAGCTTAGCCTAAATCTGAATAGAATAAAGGTTAATTTCACACCTCTCTCTTCTTTCTTTGAAGCAACAAGGCAGATATGAATGTGTTATTGAGTAAATATAGTATGATGTTTTATTCCACTCTTTCTTGAAAAAGATGAAAATAACTTCTTATTTAATAAATTTTAAAGAGTTGCATAACGATTTCAAAAAGCTTTATGCACGCCTGATACCCTGTTTGTGTTTTGTTTTGGGTTTCGCAAACCATTATGACGAAACAATAAGATTGTCTACATCTCCCATAGGGATTTGGCGCCTCCTGGAAAGGCGCGCTTCTTGGTGGCGCGTAATCGGACGCGCGCCACTTTTGCACTCGGAGCGCAAACATACGGTTATGGATGCGCGTTGGCATGGAAATTGTGTCATTCTCTCGTGGCTTTTTGTCGGAGCAAGACGTGTGGATTGGGACAATCAAAAATCAACGTGGAATAAACGTGGAATAAACGTGAAATACCTATAGAATACGAGATGGATCTTCGTGAACTTGTCATTGATAGTTAGATTGCTGATTGAAACTTGTAACGATAAAACAGTGTGATAATTTTGCAGAGGAATGAAACTCCCTTGGGTCGGCGTATTTTATAGAATTAACATTAGCCTACATGTAGACCTAGGCTAGCGAAGGTAAACCAAGTCAATTTTGTCAGTGTCATTGTCGTAGTCTTCACAACCAGAATCGACTGGCAGGAGGCTGAACAGTGGGTCAGTGTAGTGATGGGTGGAATTCCCGAGTAGCGTGATCAGAGGAAGAGGACTAGATCTAGACCTAGATCTAGGTCTAGACTATACGACGTCGACCCTGCCTTCCAAACCATAAACATGAGAGATAGCCTCGGGCTGGTGCTGGCGAGGAATTACCATGTTATGAATGATACGGTGAGTCGAACCCAAGGGTAGAGTCTAGTGTTTACCAAATATTATTAAGTAATATGTCCCGGCAGGTTGGGTGAGCTAGGCCCATCCGGGCAAACTCGACTAAAGTCTAAAGCAGTTAGTGAGTTTGATCTGTTAGTAGATCTACTAGGGTCTAGGCATAAGGCTAAGCCCTGGCCTGGAATATTCAAAAATCGTTTCAGAAATATGATTGGCAATTGATATCTTTTAAAACGTAAATATTGGTGGTGACCGGTGGAAGTCGCCGAATATCTTGTGATCAAGTGAAGGGCAGGTTTTATGAGGTTTCAGTTTCCTTATTAATGAGACAGTATCCGGCCACACGTATCCCCATAGGCCATGGCTAGAGTTGCTAGCTCATGTAGGCCTAGACCCTCTTTAGACCCTTAATTTGCAGTAGTTGTGGGGAGGGGTATGGCATGACTCGGTGTGACATGATGTACGAATTATTCCCCTACGATTAGGGCGGAGGCTATGCTGGTTCGTGAAGCAGTAGACCTTACGCATAAATCAAAATGGCTCGGGTTCGGAGAGAGCGTCAGTGGAAAAATACGCCTGACGTTTACTAGACTATCTCCGCGGTAGACCTGGACCTACCTCCCATAGATTTGTCTTTTCTCGGTTCTATCAAAGAATAAGATTAAGAAATGTTCAGTCCTTCCAGTTGGACGGAGGAATGAGTTCATTACGCCGAATTGGTCAGCCTTCGAGCTGTTTTGCAGAATGAAAGTAACAGTTAGATCGTATAGGCCTAACGCACCGTTCGATCACCATTATGAAAAATATGTGAGAAAATTCCATTATTTTGGGCCACATCTGTTACAGCTTACACTTTTATGTTAACGAATGCCAAGATTTATACTCTCCCCTACACGAAAGAACATAGACTCTACATGTACAGAAACATGTAGTCTACTCGTGGGTTCATTTTAGATTTTCAGCTGGAGGCTGAATGGACAATGGTTTATTAAATTTTAGAAATCGAATACTATTTCTGTCACATAAAATTCTGAAACGAGTAGACGAATAAGTACTGATGGCATTTTCTAGGTTCAACTTCAATCGTTGTGGAGCCCTGATCATTCATGCTGTAGGGGGAGTGGTCTTATAGACTGGTCGAAAATCGTCAAGACTTTAGGAGAAAATTTAGCGGGAAAGTAAGGATTCGTTTAGAATGGAGGATGTAATAATAGTTAACAAGAATCTGTCCAAAAGCGCTAAGGAAAAGGTGTTTGATACCCAAGGCAGACAAGGCTGGGCTTGACAAGGGACATGTTATTGATAGCAAATAAGAGGAAGAAGGATAATGGTGCGAAAGGCCTAATTCTAGAAATATAGAAGGGCAAGGTTGGCTTTTCATGGGCGAAGCAAACAAATTTGGTTGACAATGCCTGGAGAGAAATATGAATATTTGATATTAAGCATGTGCGGTCATATGTTTAGAATTCCAAATGCTGCCCTGATCTTCTTTTCTTGTTTGATTTAACAGAGCCAGTCGGTTAACCGCATTGCGCGGTTCGGAGACTCCGGCGCTTGCGCCGAGGGCGGAGCCGAGCAGGAAGTCGTCCGGGGCTGCCATCTACTGGTGCTTCACGTAAATGGCATACAATGGGCTTGGCGGGACCTTCCTAGTAACCGCAGAACATCTGGTTGATGTGGCGGACAGTTTGGAGACTTCCTTTTAGCCTTCAATGGTTGGACAGTATGAAAGCCAGGTGAAGCGGTTAGGCTCCACAGAACAGTATTCCTTTCCTTAGCCCAGAGTCTGCATTCGACAATTTTAAGGAACTATTGCAATAAATCTAGAAGTTCTTTTCTCAATATCCTGGAGGCCAGTGGGCTACAGTGGATTTAATCGTGGAGTACATGAAAGGGAATAGACTCGTTGATTCAGGAGTTTGAGAGTATGAAAGTTGCCGCCCGGAGCTCCAACGAATTTGGCAAGCAAATCCATCTACTTTGGACAAAATATCATCTCAATATATGGGGTGTGGTACATGTACGCTCGTTGAGTGCACGTGAAAGTATAAGTTATGCATTATGGTGAGCATTGGCAATGGTCAGGACTTAGAAGGTTTTCGAGTGTTATCCGAAGCATTTGCTCGAAATTGTGCACGGAATCAGTAATAAGGTCATCTAGACCGAGCATAATGTATGCGCAGGTAGTCTCATCAATCTCTGAATATCTAAATATGGAGACATTGGCCGGGGAGTTTAGGAGCTTTTGAATAAAGGGTCCCAATTATCAATGATGTTGGTGGAGGTACTTTGTGAGAATTTCTTGTTATCTCCTCGAATTTACTCCCTTGGGGCTCATATATTCGCCTTTAGAGCTTTTCTAAATGATGGTAAAGTGATAGCCTATTAGTGAGTGCAAATGAGCAACTATGCCAAAGGAGCGAGGAGTTATTTCTAATTATATCCCTTACATCTAGCTATGGTCAGTTAGCAATTACGGTGTGGCTTCATGGCGAGAGCAAGGGCCGTGAGGTTGGTAATGCATGGAACGGTTTGGAAACCTTTTGCTGGAATTGGTGATAAGAGCTGGGAGTGGGTGGGCACCCGGTTTACACTTACGATAATATTTTTTAAAAATTAAACAGAAATAAATAAATAAATAAAAAAATAATAAATAAAAAAAAAAAAAAAAAAAAAAATCCCCGTCTGATCGGGCATTTTTTGGCGGCTACCATGGAGGCTCGTGGCAACGCAGAGGGGACATTCGTAATACGGGAGGGGTTCTATCTGTGGGTCCCCCCTTCTCTGGCCTACATACTCTTAATACGGTTTATTTCAAGGTTGTGTATGGGGTGTGTTTACATTTATATGAATCCTCATTTCCCAGCATAGATTCCAGCACTAGTTTCCGTTCCTTGGTTGGATATTGAGTTGCTTAACATGAGTGTAATATTGGTGTGAATTTATTTACCGGCATGGTCAAATGATACACATGGAAATGAAATCGAATAATGTTAAACGAAAGCCATGGTTCTGTGTTCATTTTGCCTCAAAGGTGGATTTTGATCATTAGTAAGGATATTTATGCGTCATAAGCACAAGACCTTTCAATGGAGGGGAATTGGCTAATTTATATTACTGATGTATATGTTCGGCAAGCTTTTACCTAACCCCTTTTGGCTGGTAAGAGAAGGGTGGTTTCAAGGATTTTAACATGGTATTCAGTGGAAATTATTAGAGTCCTATTGGAATGCTAATGTATGAATTGTACATGAACCAATTTAAAGGGCCATTGTTATCGATCAATGATTTTGCGGGCCTAAGTTACAGAGGCCGTGAGCTATGATAGATAAACATAGGACCGTGGAGACACGAATGATAAAAACTTCCGATTTAAGGGAAGTGAACTTAATTGTTGGCATTTAAAGTAAACCGTGATAAAGAGAAAAAGGTTAGCGAATGGGTGTTAACCAGATTTCTTAGGTTTTTCCAATGTGAATGGACAAGGCTCGTTGTCGGTGGGGTCACGATTTGAAGAAGTAAGTCAATTTAAAAAAAAAAAAAAAAAAAAAAAAAAAAAAAATCCTATATTTTAGCCTTACTAGACTTGGATTTATCCATAGGGTATGTTCTAAAGGCAATGAGTGGGGCTCTGGAGATATTGCCAATAATGGATACCCCGGTGGTATGTGGAATGGCTGTAATGGGCGATGATGGATATTATCCCAATACTTCCGTATTATTACCTTTTAAAATTAATCTTATGCTTATTGACGAGTTAGCCTGTGTGGTGCACAGTGGATTTATCGATAGGGTATGTTCTAAAGGCAATGAGTGGGGCTCTGGAGATATTGCCAATAATGGATACCCCGGTGGTATGTGGAATGGCTGTAATGGGCGATGATGGATGTTATCGCAATACTTCCTTTATTATTACCTTTTAAAATCAATGTTATGGTTATTGACGAGTTAGCCTGTGTGGGCCACAGTGGAGTTATCGATAGGGTATGTTCATAAAGGCAATGAGTGGGGCTCTGGAGATATTGCCAATAATGGATACCCCGGTGGTATGTGGAATGGCTGTAATAGGCGATGATGGATGTTATAAAACTTCCGTATTATTACCTTTTAAAACTAATGTTATGGTTAATGACGAGTTAGCCTGTGTGGTGCACAGGATGGTTGTTAGTGTTACATGCCGTGATGATTGCGCCCCGAAAGGGCCGGTTTTAGGTATCGTTGGAAACAATTAGCCTAATTGGTATGCAGGACGGTTTTCAAACGGTGTTTTTAACGTTGGTGTAAAGTTGTGTGCACAGTGGATTTATCGATAGGGTATGTTCTAAAGGCAATGAGTGGGGCTCTGGAGATATAGCAAATAATGGAGAACCCGGTGGTATGTGGAATGGCTGTAATAGGAGATGATGGATGTTATGGCAATACTTCCGTATTATTACCTTGTAAAATTAAGGTTATGGTTATTGATGAGTTAGCCTGTGTGGTGTACAGTGGATTTATCGATAGGGTATGTTCATAAAGGCAATGAGTGAGGCTCTGGAGATATTACCAATAATGGATACCCCGGTGGTATGTGGAATGGTTGTTATAGGCGATGATGGATGTTATCGCAATACTTCCGTATTATTACCTTTTAAAATTAATGTTATGGTTATCGACGAGTTAGCCTGTGTGGTGCACAAGATGGTTGTTATACAGGGTTACAGGCCGTGGTGATTGCGCCCCCAAAAAGGGGCCGGTTTTAGGTATCGTTGGAAACATTTAGCCTAATTAGTATGCAGGACGGTTTTCAAACGGTGTTTTTAACGTTGGTGTAAAGTTGTGTGTATACCTTTGGATCCACAATTCGAATTGTTACAATTCCAAGAACGTGTGGCCTGATTTTATACTGATTAATGGAAGATGGTTCATGTCTGATTTCCATATGAGATAATGCACGGATGGATATAGCTAGCAATGGTAGCCTGAATGGTGTTCAGGTGGACTTTATAATTTACAGTTAGGCACAAGTGGCCTTAATGGAGCATTGCATTGCCAATAACGAATCTTATCAAGATGAAAAATATTTTTAAAAATAAAAAGGTATTGGCAATATCGAATAGCCCTAGCGGTCCATGGGCAGGATGGTTGTTATCAGGCAAGTTTAGGTATAGTGAAGACGTCCCAAAATGGGTGGATGTTGTTATTACTAGCTTTTATAGCCTGATGGAGAGGTATGCGGGATTGTTTCATGCAATGTTGTCACAAGGCTCCATGATTTCTTGGGAGTATACACGTATTATCGCTAATAGCGAGTAGCTTGGTTAAGATACTGGATAGGTTGTGGCAGTGCGATATGGATATAGTCACAACGTCCCGTGGTTGTCAGGTTTAATAAATGACGTGTTGAAGCATGCACTCCCTATATGGTAAGGGTGCTAAAGGGTGATGACAATAATGAGAGTAGATCGATCAATGATCGATTCGGAAATCCAGAAAGTTTCAATGGCGGTTTTAAGTGAGTAGGCAGATTTCCGTGTATGGGAAAATGAATAGATAAATAAATATAATGGAAATGATAGTCGATAGAATAGATTCAAAGGAAGGAGGAGGACCTGGTCCATCAGGAAATGGGCATTAATTTGAATATATGGTGTTCATAGGACAGTAATGACACATTGCATGTATTCGTTGAATTCATTTCAGGATATGGTAATTTGCCTCCACTTGTTGCAGCGTTGACACAGGCTCTTTAATGATATATATTGTTAATAATTGTATACAATTTGTTTGTTGGCCATGTCCATGGTTACGTTTCATCTATAAAGATAATGAGTTAACGTATGTCTTGAATTGTGTACAGATGTTTCAAGATGGATGAGTATATTGATTGATTGATTCGACTGATTTATTTATCTACATATCAACTATTCACAACACTGCACATACACTTATATGCTATGGTAAATGCAGCATCAGAGCAGTTAAACAATTTTAGTCCAACCTGTGGAATTGCCCCTACGATAACGGGAAAGTATTTCTGAATTATATATTCTTGACGGAAGAATTTATGAAGAATTTATTGAGTTGGGCTGTGCATATACAATATATATATATATATGTATCAAGAACGTAGGGTGGAAATAGAAGTCTTCTTATAAGGAAGCTATAAGGAAGCAATTGCGATTTGTTCACGGCTAAAAGGCTAGACGTGTATTTGTTCAGGCCTCATGAGGTTTAGCCTCCCCACAATGCTTATGAATGTTTCACATGCAGTCTTACCCCAATTCCATTTCGGGGCGGCTCACTGTGGTGGTCAAAGTGAGGAAAATTGAGTATTCCAAGTTTATGGAATTGTGGCCAGGTTGTGGTTAGGTAATTCAGCTTGGGGAAACGTGCACAAATATGAAGGAAAATAGATAGGTACAGTACGTATTGATGAGTATATGAAGGGTTGCCTGCGGTACCCCGGTTCATGGGTCCGCGGTGGTTACAAGTTGGCAAATAATAACTGGTTGGTTTCGACCAGTGTCAGGAATTTTTCATTGAGGCATATACACATTGAAACCGTGTTCTTTGGCGGCGAGCTATTTCATTTGCTCGTTGGCGGAATTTATCAATTTGGGCCTTCATCACACTTGCATATATTAGCAAGGAGTTATATTAGCATTGGTAACACATGTAATTTCAGGAGCCTCGCTCGATGCTACATGCGGGGAGGCCGGAGTCCTGGACGGAAGTGATGGGGCCGGGTTGTGAAGATGTTTGCTGGAATCGTTGAGGAGAGTTGGAATGGGTGGTGCACCCGGGTTACATAAGAAACTTCCCCGCCTGATCGGGCATTCTTTGACGGCTAGCAAGGGGGGCTCGTGGCAATGCAGGGGGGCATTCGTTTACGGGAGGGGGCTTCTAGCCGTGGTTTTAACCCTTCCCTGGCTACACACTTGCATTTCACATATTTTGATTTTATGGTTTATGTATGGGGTGCAAATTTCCTCATTCTTCACATAGATTCCAGCACTAGTTTTGTATTGGTGTATTGATGTTGGTTATCCAAATCTGTGTGTAATACATGTACATTTACAGTACTGGCGTAAATTTATGTACTGCCATGGTAAATGGTAAATGATAAAATGATACATGTACCTGTACAGAAGACAGTGGTTAATGGTAAATAAAAGCCACGAAAAATGCATAATTCGAATGATCTGCCGATTCCTCATTTATCAGGCGTGAATAATAAATTTTAAAGAGTTGCATAACGATTTCAAAAAGCTTTATGCACGCCTGATACCCTGTTTGTGTTTTGTTTTGGGTTTCGCAAACCATTATGACGAAACAATAAGATTGTCTACATCTCCCATAGGGATTTGGCGCCTCCTGGAAAGGCGCGCTTCTTGGTGGCGCGTAATCGGACGCGCGCCACTTTTGCACTCGGAGCGCAAACATACGGTTATGGATGCGCGTTGGCATGGAAATTGTGTCATTCTCTCGTGGCTTTTTGTCGGAGCAAGACGTGTGGATTGGGACAATCAAAAATCCCCACCACCATCCCCAATATCACCGCCTATGTAGTATATGTATCAAGTTTTCGCAAGCAAAAGTATTTGTACCAGTCTTATGGTTCTGGATGTTCAGTGATTATGTTGTGACTCATATGGTATTGGGGTTATCTCAAGGATAAGAAAATAGATGCACGTGGAATGTAGGCAATGCCTGGAAGTTATAGCAATAGAATATATCGTGGACAATGGGAAATCACTTTAAAGATACTTGATATACATCATAGTAATAAGTTTGAAGTTAATATAGCTGAGAAAGATTATTTGTCCCAGCTCCTTTATGATATAACGATTTTGTTGGTTACCTATGTTTTAACCAGATATAGTAACATTCTCGATGTAACGAGGTAATTTGATGGTACCAAGAACCTAGTTATTAATAGAATTTCCATGGCTTATCCAGTGTGCGTTAAAGCATTCTGTGGTCGTGGTTTATGTATTTAATTGATAAGATACAGAGGAATTCTCGGATGTGGAGCAAAATGCTTGGTCGCACTGAGTATCTGCGTTTTAAGAGTGACTTCGCAGTCGTGGGCCGTGAGGGAATTTTGTCCCCTTGGGTTTTCGCCCTCACCTCATCCGATGGGAGGTCATGGTGTGACCTCGGGGGGGGGGGGGGGTGCCTATACGTGCATTGGGTACATTTTATGCAATGACGTGTTGTATACGTTGTAATTGGTTCATGGTATATGAATGAAGATTTGTGCTAGAACCAGGTTGGTGACTGGCTGGAATTTATCAATTTGGGCCTTCATCACACTTGCATATATTAGCAAGGAGTTATATTAGCATTGGTAACACATGTAATTTCAGGAGCCTCGCTCGATGCTACATGCGGGGAGGCCGGAGTCCTGGACGGAAGTGATGGGGCCGGGTTGTGAAGATGTTTGCTGGAATCGTTGAGGAGAGTTGGAATGGGTGGTGCACCCGGGTTACATAAGAAACTTCCCCGCCTGATCGGGCATTCTTTGACGGCTAGCAAGGGGGGCTCGTGGCAATGCAGGGGGGCATTCGTTTACGGGAGGGGGCTTCTAGCCGTGGTTTTAACCCTTCCCTGGCTACACACTTGCATTTCACATATTTTGATTTTATGGTTTATGTATGGGGTGCAAATTTCCTCATTCTTCACATAGATTCCAGCACTAGTTTTGTATTGGTGTATTGATGTTGGTTATCCAAATCTGTGTGTAATACATGTACATTTACAGTACTGGCGTAAATTTATGTACTGCCATGGTAAATGGTAAATGATAAAATGATACATGTACCTGTACAGAAGACAGTGGTTAATGGTAAATAAAAGCCACGAAAAATGCATAATTCGAATGATCTGCCGATTCCTCATTTATCAGGCGTGAATAATCTACTTAAAATGGACTGATGTTTCAAGAGTTCAACCTCTTAAAGAAAGCAAAATTTATAGACAAGTTGGTTTTTTTTTTCTGTGCTGAAGTACGAATATTAAAGGCGATGGTTCAAAATAAAATAAACATGATTTTTATACCGAAAAAAAAACATAAAGAAAGGTGCTTGTAAAATAGGTTTCAGAAATTATCGCCGCTGCAGTTGGCAAAACCTAACAGTTTGGATGATTGATTGTTGTCGACTATTTTAAGCAAGCTTTTCAGCTTTGAAACACACCCACTTTACTTAGAAGCTTAGCCAAAATCTAGAAAGGAAAGATCTTTTTCACACTTTTCTCTCCTTTGTTTTAGAGCAACGAGACACGTATGAATGTGTTATTCACTGAATGGTTTGATTTTTCCTCCCCCCCCCCCCCCCTCTCTCTCTCTCTTTAAAGTTGGTATGGATATTGCAAAAAAAATCTGAACAATTTGAAGACGGGATTTTCTTAAGTACGAGTAAACTTACAATAAAGAATAAACATAATATGATGGCTGGTAACTGTAGATTTCTTTTTGGAGCAGGATATAAAGATTTTATTTTACCGTATGCAAATAATTCTATGAAAATTCGTTTAGTACTTATCGCTGTAATCGGTGGGCTGTACTTAATTTGATCTACGGTTTTTCTGCGATAATGTTGTCGATAATTATGACATGTTGGTTTATTAGAGACAAAGTTAATTGGGTTTCGAATTTGTTGTTCCGCTCCCAGATAATGTTTTCCATTCGGTGCATTATGAAATAAAAGAACAAATTAAAAAAAAAAAGGATTTTAAAGGAGATGGTTATGCCTGGTGATTAGTGGTGATCGACAGTCATGACCATGTTGATGATAATCGGAGGGTACTTCATTTGCTTGTCGGGTGAAGTACGCCAATAATTTCTGTGGAGCTACGTTAATTTCACGAATTACAGTAATCTTTAATCTCATGCAATATCACTAGAAATCTGAATTTTTTAAGGATAAACTCTCAATTGCCTCCTTCTTGGATACTGAAAACCAAAAAAGAAACTGGAAATCTAGTTTTACTCCTCGATTAGTTGTTTGAAATCATGCATTGTGAATAAAATTTTTGATTAGGTGACTTATGCCAATAATTTTGTTGTCAGATATATCGGTTTATTTCCAAACTTTTCTTCCCAGCCCACTGTCACATGCACAAGGAGATCGGACCATGCAGCACGTACTATCCCTTCTGGTACTTCGATCGGGTGGCAAAAACCTGCCAAACTTTCACTTACGGCGGTTGCCTTGGCAACAAGAACCGGTTTGAAACGAAGGAGGCATGTATCCGAACCTGTGGACAAGGTAGCCTTACGTGTTCATGACCCCTGACCCTGTCATCTTCAAAAGCCACTTCATCGCATGTGCATTCCCATTCATCTCTGTGATTGGCTTATTCTACATTGTCACGTGACCTTAGTCGCTTGTCGATGTCGATGCCCTTCGTAATTCATCAATTTCAGCCCTTTTCATCTTCATTAACGCTCTTCGTACTTATTGAAAGCTTTTTCAACTTTGATTCCTTTTACCTTTTCTCTATTTTATTCTCATGATTTGCGATGATTGGCTTTGTCTTAGCGGTCACGTGACTTTTGGCGCCGCCGTGCCGTTTATCGATCTTCCATTCATTCATCCCCCTTTTCCACGGCATTGACTCCCTTTGCTAAACATTCATTTCGAGGCCCATTATCCTTAAGGTGCGCTCAGATATTATATGACTTTGTGCCGCTACATTTTTTGTGTACAAACCTATGGGGTATGAGGCGACAATAAAGAATATCGCCAAGGCAGGACACATTTTTGTTTGCTGCCTGGCTGAAAAAAAAAAATGCGCACCAATCAAATTCCTAAAAATTTAGCGCAAAAAATGTCATGGCATTGTTAGCACAAGTTTTGACTAAGTTCTTTCTTATTTGAGAGTTGACGTGTTAATGCTCGTTCATTCGCAAATGGGGTGCCACAATGTCGCTTCATATCTGAGCATGATAAAATGTGCCAGCGCAATGTGGCGCCACAAAGTGGCATCATATTTGAACGCACCTTTACACATACCCTTCCGCTGATCTTCTAGAGTATATGCTCGTCTCACTTCAAGCCGTCACGTGATTACTTGCTAAGCAGCGCCGTATTTAACTTCTTTCATTTCATCCCCCTTTCATTTTCATTTTCATTGACCTGCTTTGTGTTCTTTGTTCAGGAATTTCTGTGCCATATCTTCCACCTAAAATGATACTATTCCTGTCATCTCATAAAATTTAGGTAGTGACTGGTTCTTTCAACATCACTATCATATGATTTCTGGGCCATGGCGCAGTTTATCCTTCGTTTCACTTTACGTTTGTGTGTTTATTTGTTTGCTTGTGTGTTTATTTGTTGTTTCTCATCATGTTCAAAGCTCATTCCTTTTCTTTTATCACCAGGAATATTGATAGTATGAAAAGGTTCATGTTAAAGACCGTCATAGGGAGCGGCGTCCAGTTTCCATTTAAAGTCTTCAATCATTTTATACCTCGCTTTTTGTTCTTCTCAGATGGATTATTTGAAATACCCTACCTAGTTACATATAGCGTCGTTTATTCGAGAACTGTTTTTATTCCCCCTTGTTCGTCTGCTTAGCTGTGATTGGCTTGTTCCAGTTGTCACGTGACCAGTGGCGCCAAGGTGCCTATCTTCTCAGAGGGATTTTCGCATTGCTTGTTGCCGTTCGCTTGCTTTGTTTTCTATCTGCATGACAAAACAGATTTCGTAATTTCCCCCAGGGGTTCCTCATAATCTTACATGCAGTTGCTTTAAATTGCATTTAATTGTTAATTCACTTGAATGGTTGGCTTAATCAATGCATGACTAAGAAGAAAGAAGTATGCCGGCCCCTTATTTGATCAACAGAATACGATGAAGAATAGCGTTGACTGCAGTGTAAGGAAATTGCTTTTGAGAAAAATCAGGATATGCATGGAAATAGCGTTATTATAGTCATGTTTTAAACGCATTCTCAATATTTAATTCTTTATTTTCGCCCTTGTTATGTCAGCCGCATTAACCCCAGGTAACCACAGAATTTGTGTAATTCATTTAGTCTTACATGCGCTTATCCTTTGTTACACTAAAATACTGAAGTTTCTCTCCTTTTCTGAAAATCCGTTTCATGTTTATTGAAAGTTGGGTTTTTTTCTCACAAATTTAATATATCAAACCATATCGAATGTTTGATAAAACTGAGATAGAGAAAAAGGTAATGTCATGACTTAGTCAAATAGCGATTTGTGATTAGGAAACATAATTTTTAGACAAGCGAACACGCTTAAGGTATAATAGAGGAGACGAAGGGGAAAGCTGGAAGAAGTTGAACGTGAAATCCAGTGGAGAATAAATTGAGGATGGGAAGAAAATAAATAATGCTAAAAGGGATGTAAGAACGAGATAGTGAAACAACAGACTTAGTCATGAAAAAAGGAATAGAGAAAGATATTTCAAAATTCACAGAAAAGAAAATTAATATAAGTAGGTCATTTTGACCATTTGTCTCAGAATTTTGTTCCCATATGAATTCAGAAAATTGATTGATTGAAGTGATGGAATGGTCTGTTTCTTCTCGGGCCCGCGAGCAACAAGTGTCACGGTATTAGAGTTATTCATATTTACTTAGCAGTTGCCTTCTAATTGATCACCCTGCTAATCATCCTGCGTATGGTTATGACTCATCCACTGCCTCAATCACCATTTCATTCATCAGTTCACGGCTTCATTCTTCGTCATCGTCCCTTGGTGTTCAGTTGCTTTCTTTTCTTTAGTTCTTTCTTCACTTCTCTTTACAATGAGAATACTTTAATCTATTAATGTTTCTTATCACATTCTTTGCACTGATTCATAAGGCGGTGTTTTGCTATGGGGTCAGTCATCTTTTCCATACAAGTATGTTTCTCTTACTTTCAAATTTCCTTCTCTCGCTCTCTTTATTACGCACTCTCTCTCTCTCTCTCTCTCTCTTTCTCTTGTTCTCCTTTTCCCACACACCCTCACACACCCCCACACACATACTTTCTTTCATTCCTTCTAATCTGATGTTGGGATCAGCTTTTCTCTGTCTTTGTTGTCTGTACCAGTATTTTTCAACCTCCTTCATGTTCTCTATCTTATTAACGCGCACATACGCACATTTTCTTTCTCACTGTATTTCATATCAGAATATACGTTTCAAGACTCTATACTATTTTGTTACCCATCACTTTTGGCACTTTAACACCATTTCAGTGACTCACCCACAAATTTGTCTTAATTAGCCGACATGCAGACGACTATTGACTACTTAATTTAACTACTGTGATCATAATTTCAATCTCCTTTTTAATAATTTCTTCGATTGTTATCATTAGTTTGTTTACACTTTCATCCTCAGTGAAAGATGTCCATGTTTTCTTTCACGGTAGTAAATCTGTATGGAATTTCTTCTACTTGCATATTATTCCGTTCATTGTTGTCATTATGCGTCATTATATTTTTCATGCCTTCCATTTCATCATTTGCAACAAAGGTCTGCGAATTCGTCATCTCTCTCTCTCTCTCTCTCTTTCTCTCTAGCTCTCCTTACGTCCTCATTTTACACTTGAATCGCCTTTTTGTTATGAAGTCATCTCAGATTCTCACTCTTTCGTTATATTACCTTCGCATAAGTCAAGCCGGGACTAAATCCAGACTGAACAAGAATTTTAGTTCACACTTCTATGGAATGCTAGGTTTCATCATCCTCCTCCTTCAATATTCATGACAGAGACAATGTACCAAAGATTGAAATTCAGTTCATACTCATATTATTGTGAGGGGCCGAGTAGTAAGGACTTATGGGTGGGGGCAGACATCACCGGAGACACAGGCAGAAGGACATTGACAGCTTGAAGTCCGTGTTCAGTGGTCTTTATTTTCTTTTCTGGGCTGACTCACCGCTGAGGAAAGGAGAAAGCGGGGTCTCAATATCGGTTACAGTTCTCAAATACATTCAGTTAACAAGGAAATATTCCTAATATATTCCTAATATAAAACATAAACAGAGTCCGGAACAGCTGAATAATAAAACGTTCCAAAGCTTATCTCAATTAAAATAATTTGATATTAATAATCCATGTTTCCATACACTAATTTTATAATGAGAAAGTTTTATAAAGAGTTTTCTGTAACTAATAAAACTACCAAATAAACAAAGCAGTCGACCTCTGGCCATATTCAAATCATTTCATTCATAAACTCAGACCCAAACCCCATTCCATTGTCCATAGCGCCCTAACACCCCAACTACGTTTCACCCGACAAAGGCCAACGGAC
>CM057163.1:15170232-15189337 GCA_029962745.1 Echinometra lucunter
TATTATTGGCCTTAGCAATATTTCTGTTAGTTTGATTGTTTATCGTTTTGACGTTTTCAGGATTCTCGCCAATGAATACAGCAGAGAGGGCGCTATTCTGATCATCTCCGACATGACGCCCGAGGAAGCAGGGTTGTACATGTGCATCGCCGAGAACCAGGCAGGAGTAGAGGAAAGTGTAGCTTCTATCACAGTGCTAGGTATACATAGTGACTTATAAACAATAAACTATCTCAGTGTAAGGTATATATTACATCTACGTGACTTATAAACAAAACAAACAAAACAATATAGGAGAAAAGGGAAAAATAAAGAGAAAATAAACAAAAAATGTGGTAGTGGTAACAGCAAAAGTTCCTTCATGATGTATCCCCCCCCCCCCCTCTAAAAATTGATTTATTAGTGTGCTATATGTAGGTTAACCATAGGGAATTAATCAATGATAGCGACTAAATTACATTTTGTTTTGTTTGTTTGTTTTTCTTCAATTTTTCTACCTCCCAGTGCCACCAACGATTGTCAAGTTCCCAGAAAGTGCGCTTATTATCCAGGGCGAAACCCTAGAGCTCCAATGCGAATTCACTGGGGTTCCCCCACCCAAGGTATACTGGGAGAGAGAGGACGGACAATTCGTTTCACAAAGGTAGGTTTTCAAGTTCCAAATCTACTTCAATTTGTGCCCAATCACTCCCCTACCCACAAAACCAATTATTATTATTGGTTCACAGAGGTAGGTTTTCAAGTTCCAAATCTACTTCAATTTGTGCCCAAGCACTCCCCAACCCACAAAACCAGTTATTATTATTGGTTGTATAATCATAGTGGGATTATCTCCTATGCCGCTCTTCTTTTTTCTGTTAAGGCCTTCATTACAATTTGTTTTGGCCTATTATGTTTCTTTACAAAAATATCATCCCCATACTTTCGTCAAGTAAAATTCTTTATTTTAAATCTGTCATGCTTGTTCAATGTAAACCTATCGATATCATATTATTGCTTTTTATAATGTTTCATCGAAATATGAATATCTTTCATGGTAACTGATAAAAACATGTGTGTCGATATGATTATGTGCTATATAAACAAGCTGTGATTATTTTATAACTAAGTTTTTGAAACACTTCTATGCATTTATACGGTCTGGAATACAACGGAAAATCAATTGAAGTACAAATATAATAAAATACCGAATTTACGTCATACGTTGTGGGTTTTTTTTTTTTTTTTTTTTTTTTTTTTGTCTGTTGGTCCATCATGTATGTTAGCGGTTTTTAGCTTTTTATTTTTTAAAATAAACTGCGTGGCATTATTGAGTGCAATAGAACAGTGTGAAGAACATTTGAAATATTTGCATAACTTTTTTTTTAGCTTGTCAATGATTAGTTTTAAAAAATAAAAACAAAGCTCAGAAAATGATCAAATTTGCCTTTTTAGGGTAAATGGTACCGAGTCTACCGTCATCATCAGTGATATCCATGACATCCAGAGTGGCATGAGATTTACCTGCGTTGGACGGAACGAAGCCGGCCTCGACAAGCGATTCATTGACGTCGAAGTGAAAGGTAATTAAAGGACAATCGGGGGGATATTAGTGTGTAAAAGCAATAATTTGTTTGTTTAAAACTAAAAGAGAGAAATGTTAAGTATTGTATTTCATTTGAGTGTAAAATACATTCTTCTACGTTGTGAAATGTTTATTTAACTCAATAAAATGGCCTATGGAGGGATAAAAAACCCACAAAGATCATAGACAAACTCTGAAAATGAGCCATTCGTTTTCATATGTCAATATCCTTCTGCTCCACATTCTTCAATGATAATTTACTAGGCAGTCATCAGACATGAGCACGGGCATTGTTACAGGTAAAATACCGGGGTAAAATACTCGGAAAAGAGGATATAACCATGATAATGAACAATGAATATAGAGCCCTCACTATTCGCTGTGTCAATATCCTTCTGCTCCACATTCTTCAATGATAATTTACTAGGCAGTCAGACATGAGCACGGACATTGTTACAGGTAAAATACCGGGGTAAAATACTCGGAAAAGAGGATATAACCATGATAATGAACAATGAATATAGAGCCCTCACCATTCGCTGTGTATACAACATGCATGGGGGAAATCGTGCAAAAGTCAACCTTTTGTCGCAAAAAAGTCTTCATTTTGCGACAGTAATGCCGGGGCTATGTCATCCTGAATGTCTTTGAATGTATAAAATTATTTTGGAATGGCAAGCACTTTGAGGTAAAATATATCGGCAGCCGATAAGGGAAAGTAATTTCCGCTCAGTATTTGAAAATATGACAAACTAACAAATAAGTAGAAAATATATATTGATTATCATTGAAAATGGAAAAGAATTTCAATGCCTTGTTATCATTCTGTGATCTTACTTCCCATAACTGCTTTGATAATCATGGAGATGATTTCAAATCTACAGGGTATACACCAACCTTTATACTACTTAATCGACATTTTATTAATTACTTAACAATTGCTTTGAAACAGTTTTTTTCTCGTTCTGACTGCAGGACCAGAACTCAAACTTTGGACATCAAGGTTTCTTTATTTCCCAATGATATTTTCAATGTTTTACAGAACAAATAAACATGTTATATGATATCAGAACTATAAAAAAAATCCTACATTTCGTAAGAGCTTATGGCATATGAAGTCTACGCTCCGTCTATGGAGTGTGATAAAAGTCAGTTGTGGCAATCTATTGATTGCTCCATCCATTTGTGGACAAAGCCTGTAAAGAGTTAAGTGGTAGATTAGTTTTTTCTATGTGTTATGCCATACAGTGCCGCCATATTTCACTGCCTTTGCACGGAACCGAACTCTGAACGAAGGAGAGCCAGCGAACTTCTTATGTCAAGCGGAAGGCACTCGACCACTAACTATCACCTGGTATAAGGATGGAGAACCGGTAAAAAATAATTATGATTCAATGCAAAATGTAATAAACAATACAAGATGGTGAAAATGATAAATGAGATCTGAAAGAAAAAATAACATAAAGATTAATGTCGAAACATAGCTACGCAAATTTAAGACTTTAATCATTAAAGCCGAAGTCCAAACTGATATAAAAGTTGGTTGATAAATAATGCATGAATAAGGACACAAAACAAATTAGTGAATGTTTGTGAAAAACTCGTCAATGAATGTTTTTTTAAAGTTTTTAAAGATTGGAATTAATCCTATAATCGAATCGGTCACCACGAATTCTTTGGACATTATATCACTGTAAATTGCTTACATTCACCCTGCCTCTTTTTCCAAAGTAATAAAATGAGTTTTAAGGGGGACAAAAAATGTGGACGTAGGGTCCATTGACATTTGGGCCTAACATACTTGTCCCACACTATGTTTTTCAAAGGGTAGCTTTTGCAAAGTCTTAACTTATTGTTAAGTTATTGTTTATTTCACATTTTTCTTCCCTTCTTTTGGCCACCATCATTATTTTAATTATGTAATTTAATATTAATGAATAATTTGATTTGAGGGGTCCACGACTTACAAGCGCAGCTTCACAGTGGACCTCTCCATTTCCAGCATGTTATTTTCAGCCACAAATATCTCATGATCCATATTAAGTTTCAAATGTATAATTTAGATGAATATATATATATATATATATATATATATATATATATATATATATATATATATATATATATATATTGTGTTACATGTTTCTTTATTACATTTCAATTGTTATAACTGTATTTATGATGGATTTTGTCTACTGTTTTGTTGGAAATGAGAAAAAATAAAAAACTGAAACTGAAAACTGAACTTTTGTTCAACAAATTTCTGTACAACATTTAAGCAGGTGGCAAGAGATTATCAGGTAGCCAGAAGTACATGTCTCATGTAGGGAAGTAAATATCGAAAGTAAATGTCGGAAGCAGGAAAGTGATAGTCGGAAGAAGGGCGGAACAACCGTCTACCTTCAGCACAGAATTTGCTAAATTCCCTTTTTTTTTCTTCTCTCTTTTCGTGAATGATATTATCTAGCTTATCGCAGACGGTAGTCGGACCAGCTTCTTCGACAACGGGTCCAGCTACTTCATCCTTACTAGCTTATCCCGTGACTCGGGACGGTACACCTGTTCGGCATCCAATTCGGTCGGCCAAATCGTGGATGATGTCTACTTTCAAGTCATTCGTAAGTCTATATCATATTGCTTCTCTGATTAAAAGGGTTCTGCGACAATAACCCTCCTCCCGACTTCCTCTCCTGACGATTTACCAATAATTCCATAGGTTATTCACCCCTTAGGGCTATTTGCCAAAGAGGGTAACCTTCTGGAAGAACTTAACATGGTTAAGGGGAATGGTATTTTCTGGAGGTAATATTATCCTGGGTAGTAATTGTCCTAAACGAAGTTGTCTTTCGGCATGTTCGGAGTAACTGTCCGGGCGTAAATTGCAAAGGGGATGATTGTCCGGGGGTAGTCGTGCTGGAAAGCAAAAAGAAAAAAAAAAGAAAAAAAGAAAAGAAAAAAAGAAAAAAAAAAGAAATTAGAAAAGAAAGGAATCATGACTTGAGGAGTCAAATTTAATTTACTTCTTTAAAGAGAACAAACAAAAAAGAAATATATGAAGAGTGACGGGATAGCATTTGCACGCTGCTTTTTGCCGATATTCAGGTGTTAAAAGGGGAAAAATAACTATTTTCATAAATTGTATTGGTATGGCGTATTTAAAACGTTCTTTTATAAGTTTTGTCAAACAAAATGGATGCACTGCTGATTCAAATATTTTGCAGTATATCTTTAGAAAGTTTGATCACTGTTCAGAGTACATAAAAGTACTTTGAAGTGCAACTTCCAAGATTGGGATACTATAGGACTTTTTATGAAAGAGAAAGGAAACGTAAGTATACCCTGGACCAGTAAGAGAAAACATTTCTAGTCGCAGGTTGGCAAAATATTTTTTTTGTGTCTTTTAATTAACGCAGTCTGACAACATGTATTTGTCATCCGTGAATTTGTGACTCTTTTACAAGTGATAGCACCGAGGCATATTGGTGAAGGCTTCTGCATCTCATACAAGAGGTCCTGGGCTCGAACCATGCTCAGTGCTGATATATTTGGACAAGGTTTTTTTTCCCACACTTATTTCTTTCAACCCTGGTGTACTGAATGAGTGCTTGGCAATGTTGGGGTAAAGTCACATTCAGAGATTGCAGATAAGTTATAGTGATGTTTCTACCTTGCAGGTGAATAAAAGCCAGTTGTTAATAATCATTGTTCATTATTTTCAGCTCGGGCAGCTTTACCACGAATCGCAGAACGTCCGTCCAACGCCACCGTCTACATCGGACAATCAACCCGTTTCCACTGCAAGGCATCCGGTGACCCTGTCCCCACTGTCAGCTGGTTAGTGGATGGCTTCACGATCGGCGTACCACCTCTTGATAGGGACATGCGTTATTCGTTTAATGGTACGGACCTCGTCATTTCACACGTCAACGTGCGCGATGCTGGGAAGTATACGTGTCTGGTCTCATCGGTGCACGGCACGGAACGAGCGAATGCCCACCTCTTTATCAGACGTAAGATTATTATGGGTATGATGGTGAAGGGAGTGGTGATGAAGGTGGTGATGGTGGTGGTGGTTGTGGTGGTCTTGCCCATGGTGGTGGCGGTGGTGATAATAGTGACCACTGTGCTCATGGTAACGATGCTGATGTGACAGATGTTCATGATGACGATGACAGTGATAAGTTCTGAATGATAATATCAATCAATCAATCAATCAAGTCGGGTAGAACTCCCGAGATCCACCGATAAGTTCCTTCCAGCAGCCCTTTGTCATGTTTGTCATCCATGATCTCAGCGATGTCTTGCGTCTCTTGGATATCAGTGTCCATCCTTTGATATGTCCATCATTATGTCCTCCTAGGTCTCCCCTTTCTTGTTTATCCATGAAGGGGTTCCCACAGGGGTTCTTAGTGATAACGATGCTCATTATCGTGATGATAAAAGTGATGGTTATAATGATGACGATGGTGTTATGGACGATGATGTCGACGGTGGTAACGGTATCTGTATTAGATGTTGATAATGGTGATGGAGCTCATTAAGACGATGACCGTAAAGCTTGTGTAGTCATGATAAAGGCAATGATGGAGGTGATGATGAAGGTGATGATGGTGATAATGTTAGGATTATGATCAAGATGGTGATGTTGATAACAATGATAATGATGATGATGATGATGATGATGATGATGATGATGATGATGATGACCATTTTAATGATACTTTGTGGCATTTAAGAATGCAAATTCTCTATCAGGATGATCGCACTTTCCACTTCCTTAGAAGCGTCAAGTGTATATCATTATCATTCCTTCCCTCTTTCAGTCACTTCTCGTCTCTAATCTCACCTTTCTTCTAAATCAGAACCAACACTCGAGATGGAGACGGCGATCAGTGACACCAACGTCATCATCGGCGACGATCTGGTACTCACCTGCGAGGCGAGGGGCGAGCCCGAACCGAGCCTGACTTGGTACCGTAACGGCCTCCCAATCAACCGCACCCTACAAAGATTCTCTCTCAAGGAGAACACCCTCATCATTCCCATCCTAACCTCCAAGATGGGTGGGTCCTACAAGTGTATCTATGACAACGGTGTGCTGACCGCATCATCTTCCGCGATGGTGGATGTCCTTGGTAGGCCTGCGTCATTTTCAACAACGTTGTTTTATGCTACGTTGCGTCATTGTATGATTCATCACGTTGCCATTGTTACATTGTCATACTGCCTATGCACATGAGGCGTTCCTGACGTGTGACTGCGTTAGCTAACAGCTAGCCCTACGGCCCAATGGACAGGGAGGCGTCATTTTTGCCGCCTCCCACGCTGCTTTTTGGAAATAATGCATTATGGAACGTACAAATAATGCTTTGATAAGTTAGGTATGGCTTGATACAACTCCAGCGTGGCAGTAGATCGCTGCCGCTTTTTTTAATCGCTGGCGCATCGCTTCTGGCCCATGTTATGTTGACTGAAATAGAAAGTGTTTCATGGGAAAGCGAACGGGAAGCGTTGACTGTTTGAGTGCACATCTCCTGTGGACGAGAATGGTGTTCTCGTCCTCACAATCGAAAATCCCATATTTGCATGACGTGGACTGCATCGGCTTACAATGCCTGTATTTTGACGCATTGTGTTGTAATTAATCGTAAGAGTAAAATGCAATTTAAAACAGCTTAGTCATTGAATAGAATTTCTAGCGTATAGGCTTAACTGCCTTCATCAACACCATAGGTATTTAGTAAACATCTCAGTCAAAATGACCGTTCGTGTGCATTTGGAAAAGGATGTCGTTTTCCATTTTCTGATGCATTTTTCCAGTGTATGCGTCAGCGACAGGCTAAGTTTGAAAGAGTGAAATTCTAAAAAAAAGCTGAAATTGAAATGAACTGCACAACAAGTGCTTTAAATTTCCTTGGGAATGATGAATCCATCATTATTCTTTGCTTTGATTGGTATGACTTTTCGTATGCATGGGCACAACGTCATTTTTGTTTTGTGTTTTGTCACTGTGTTTCATGATTCATTATTTCACATTGTGTTCCGTTACGTCATGCTATGTTTTGTGAAATGTTTTTCATTCGGGCGAAAAAAAAAACCCTCGATGAACTCACTACATTATTTCTGGCTGCTTTTCATGAAGGTACATTTTTAGAAAATGCTTTAGTTATTATTATTTGGGGTGTGTTTTTGTATTCCTTTTTTTTTAAATTATTATTGTTACAGCATCATATTTGGCAGTTTGTCGGATAGGTCACTGCTGTATTTTTTCCGGCAAATATGAAATGGAAACGGTAAAAAATAAAAATTAATGAGCGCCGTTGCATGAAGTAAAGACACGACAAGCAGTACATCGATGGACCGACAACTTGCCTTTTTTCCGAAAGGGTTTCCCCACCTCGTTGATTAAAAGTTACATTTTCGCCCAATTTCTTTAATCTCAATACATTTTATTGATAACATGAATAAGTTGGTCATCTGATTACTTCTTAGTGAGAATAATACCTCTTTGGGGTTTCGGAAAAAGAGGAAGCCAGCTATTTGTTTTTATTTTTTTTTTCATCAAGCGCAGTGTCCAATATCGGATTTCCGATGAGAAAGTAATTCTTTTTATGAAAAACTTGGTTCTTTCTGTAAACGATTTAGGATCTTTTAACTTCAAGAAAAAATTAGGCTGTTGGTCATTTTTTCTTGCAAAAAGTAAAACGAAACCCTAGGATAGATTCATTTGTCTGTCTTGCTTGCATTCGGCAGAAACGGGATCTTTTGGTAGATTAACGCTTTAGCATCTCATTATTTTTCGTTACCCTGTTCATCGCAGAGCCAACTGCAAACACGCCCGCAACGTCAATGCCACGCCCTATGTCAAACTCAACGACAGTCACCCCACAGCCTGCAGGCACAAGTAAGCATGAAAAATGAACTTTCACTCGCAAACGCACTTTAACATTTAAAAAAAAATGCTCATCTTTTTTCCATTCTTTTGCATATCTAAATTTCATGAATGCATAAATTGTTTTCTTCATCCAAGCTATTGCTTTAAAAAAAAAAAAGATTATTTGCACATTGATGGAAAAAAGGAGCGCAGCCGGGAATTTTGAGAGATTAATTGAGATTCAAAGAGGAGCAAGGGAAAGGCTAAGGATAAAACATTGACTGTCAGTAGGGAGGGTGAAAGAAGAAAAGCAGCAGCAGCAGCAGCAGCAGCAGAAGAAGAAGAAGAAGAAGAAGAAGAAGAAGAAGAAGAAGAAGAAGAAGAAGAAGAAGAAGAAGAAGAAGAAAAACAAAAACAACAACGAGAACAAGATGATAAGGATGATGGTGATGATGATGTAGAAGAAGAGTAAGAAGAAGAAGAAGAGGAAGAAGAAGAAGAAGAGGAAGAAGAAGAAGAAGAAGAAAGAAGAAGAAGGAGAAGAAGAAGAAGAAGAAGAAAGAAAGAAGGAAAGAAAAAAAGAAAGAAAGAAAGAAAGAAAAATAGAAAGAGAAAGAGAAGAGGAAAAGTAGAAGATGAAGACAAAAAACAGGAGGAGAAGAATTTGTTCCAATCGACGCAGATATAAATGGGGACCTGGCAATTGCTAAGATAATGATAATTTGCAAAGGAAGAACAGCATTAATGAGGCTTCCCTGGATAAACAAAATTATTATTAGCGTTGTTATTATCATTAGCATTATTATAGTTATTATTATTATTATTATTATTATTATTATTATTATTATTATTATTGTTGTTGTTGTTGTTGTTATCATCATCGTCATCATCATAGTATTATCATTATCATTATGAGTAGGAGAAGGAGAAGGAGAAGAAGGAGAAAGAAGTGGAGGAGGAGAAGAAAGGGTTAAAGAAGATTCAAACTTGTGTAGCCTATTCGCAATGGGCAACAAGAGGGAAAGACCAATAATTCTTCTGCTTTATTTGTATCCTCCCGCAGATGGTATTTCGGATCCCGACTTGTCAGAGCTGGGCACTGCTCCTTCGCCTCTAATGGAGCTGAAGTTACGTCGTTATGACGTCACGGACACGGGCATAGCAGACTTGTTTAGGGGATGGGCCGATGTTCAAGGGCAAGGAGCCGCTAATGATTACTGCAGGTGAAAAAAAATGAAGCAAGATAATTATATGAATCTGTATGAATCGAACATAATATGTGAGTGAGAAATAAACATAATACAATGTATTGACTTTTTAAAAAAATCATGTGTGTATGAGGCATAAAATCCAGTATAAATGAATAAAATAAATTTTGATAGAAAGTCTTTAATTGAAACTATAATCCAATCTTTGAACTGTACAAAAACACCTCAAAGTACGTGTTAAATTGTTTTATCAAAAGTGCCATATTTCAAGTAGGTCTGTGATAATTTTGGTTCCCAGATTTGATTGTAATTACTAAGCGTAATTTGCTGGAAACTCATATGTTTTATCATCACATGTTTAGGTTTGTTGGTTTGTTGTTTTATTTACCGTTGAAAGCAATGTAACATACAAATACATATCATATACACAGCGGCCCATTGCATATGTATACTATTGGTAGGAAACGCATGTTCTTCTATTGGGTCCGAATGAAAAACTGACGTAAAATTGTGATAATCAAGATAATACACAATTATGAGGAATTAGAATTTTATCCAAACAAAAATGATTGCTTTTAATTGCATCTCCAGTACAAGCCATATGGACTTTATTCGTATCCACACTCTAAAAACAAATTAGTTAAATGACTAGATTATTAGACGACTGGGTGCAACTATTATATCTGGTCATAAAAGTTACTACATTCTAGTCAGAAGTGACTGAGATCTAGTCAAAATACGATTAGAAAATAGTCACAAATGACTAGAACATAGATTTTTATAATGACTAGTATTTTGGTTGCACCCAGCTGACCCTTTCATCTAGTTATTTTTAACTAATTTCTTTTAAGAGTGCATTATTTCAGTTTATTATGAAAGGAATAAAATGATTTAATCTTGTTTGCGATGTAGAGTGATCGAGCCAGTGGAGGGGCAGTACCAACTCTCCTGTGTGCTTGCTGGTAGTGAAGGGGAGATGAACTACACGACGAGACTAGGCTTCGAGATCGGCGAGAGGGATACGTGGTATATGAAGGATGAAGATGGAGATGGTAGGGATGACTACTGCAGGTAGGTTCTTCTAGATAACCCCTTTGCCTACTCGAGCAGGATCACAATCTAAAAAACAAACTAGTCAAATTAAAAGACTAAAAGACTAGATTACAGGACCACAACTTACTCTTTTCTTAGTCAAATGTGACAAGATTCTGGTCCGAACGACCAGAGTTTTATTCTGTTTAACGGATAACGAACACTTTTCTAGTAAAAATTGACACACACAAAAAAGAAGGAATGTTCAGAATTCTTGTGACTTATTTGACTAGAACACGGGATCCCACGGGCAGTTACTCTTTTCTAGTCAAATGTGACTAGATTCTAGTGAAAATGACCAGAATTCTAGTAAAAAATTAACCAAACTTTTTTACCAAAATTCCAGTCAATTTCACTAGAATCAAGTCAAGTTAGAGTTGGTACCTTGGTGATCCGTTACACTAGTCAAATTATTTTACTAGAATCTAGTCATTTTGACCAGAAATGTGTACACTTTTGACTAGAGTAGTAGTCTATCAAATTTGACTAGATTTGTTTTTAGAGTTGATGGTCCCTGTACTAAGCCTATGGGTATTTGGGAGTTCAGGATTCAACAGGTTAAAGTGCATACCATTCACCGAGAGACACTTTGCTCTGTATGTTCAGGATCCAATGTCACTATTCAAAATTCAAAATATGAACTTAGAATAATTATTACAAAATGGTCTATCATGCACTATACTGGATTATGTGCATGACAAAACTGCACTCGGTCGAGGTAAAATAGACCTGCACGAGGGATAATTTAGTATTTGGAGTTCATATAGTCCAGTAATGGTGCATCAATAGAACGCGCACTTATTATAATAAATAGACCCCTGGCCTGCCGTTAGATCCAGGGTGCCGTTACATAAAAACTTGCTATTATAGTAACTTTGCCATCAGTGGTAACTACCATAACGTTGCTCAACAGCCAATCAAAATCCAGTATTCCATGTAAGTTGCAATTGATGGCAAAGTTACTATAATAGCAAGTTTTATGCAACGACACCCCAGTGTATTTTTTTTAAATAAGAGTATTTTCTTGATTACATTTACCTAGCTTCGCTCACGTCACTAGCGCGCAGCCAAAAGCAACAATGGGTACGCGCAAGGTCCCATAAACTTTTGTACGCGCATAACCATGCAAAAATCAAAATTATAGTGCACGACCGTGCACTATAACACAATTTACGCACATCACGTGATGCAAATCTTACCAATCACAGCGCGTATAATACATACACTATTTACTATATAATCGTGAGTTCAGATAATTACTCTCAACATAAAAGCGACAAGTGAGGAGTCGAAGAAAGCGCACGCGCGGACATCAATAACGTCGTTTACCGGATCGAACAGCCATTCTATTCTGCAATTGTCCTAATCGTGTGGTGTTCTGTTAGACTTAACCTGTTGACCTCTGAATTCTTTCAATCCCATTGACTAAATACAGGGGTCACCAAGCTCCATGAGCCGATGGGTTAATGTTGTTCACACTCCCTAACCCCTAGAATTCCGGATATCCATTTGTTGTTGTTGTTTTGAGGGGGATAATTCATACGTACTAGCGGAACACATTTCTTTTTTTTTTTCCAGGTTATTGAAACAACAAGTTTAAGGTATAATCATCAGATTCAAAATTAACATAACGTCCTTTTCATATGACGGTCGTCTAAGAAAAGTTTCAAGGTTTGGGCTTAATAGATTTGGTAAAAAGAAGAGGAAAGTAAACACGATCGAATTAAAAAATTAAAATCTGGAAGCTTTAAACTCAAAAGTTCCTGTTCATATCCAAACTTTTAAACAATAAAACATCAGACGTCATTCCATATAGTCGAGCAGTAAGGTGAAATAAATCTACAATGCCGTTGAATGACTTATCTTTCATTAAAAATCAAATAAGTTCATTATCAGAGTCAGATATAAACTTTCTCAGGCATTGTTCCCACTGATTTCTGGTTGACGTGTTAACGATAGCCTTTTCCCCGTGTGTTGAATATTAAAAAAAGTGAATGGCAATTTGATAAATGTTTCTTTCTTCTTGAATATTTTATGTCAGCTTTAATGCTTGAATGGCATCTTTTTCTCTTTTTTTTACGTGTGTGTGTTTTTACAGATGTCTGAGAGACCCCGGTCAGGGTAGGTGGGTGTACTGCACCAAGGCAGGGACAAACGGTTTCTATGGTAACCCTGATGCAGAGGAGTTTGAGACGAACGAGGTATCATTCCGTGCACCCGGTCTTGCAGAGGAGATGAAGAAGTGTAGAAAGAGGAGAGTTGATCCGTTCTTTGGGTTGCCTGAGACGCTGGAATAGTGAGCTTTGCCCCCTTCAGTCCTGAATAAAAGACTTTTAAAGTTACACGAAGCTGGTGGAATTGGAACAGCGCCATCTTACGGTCACTCCTAACTTTAGGAACTAAGAAATTAATGCATTAAGTTTTAACAAACAACTTACTTTCGAAAATAATCACATTTTTTGCCAACTGTAACTTTTGCCTTGCAAAGGTTTATAGAAAATTGCCTTCAAGAACATTCTAAGCTTCTTTAAGGGAGAATGGTGCATGATGGGAAAGTAAGAAGCACAGACATTTTCCATATCCTGTTGAAATGTGCGCGGAGGATGATCTCGTAAGCGTGTAAGATCGGTTTGTACGCGGATAGCTGACTGAAGATGCCCGTGAAACGTTATAGCGGGATCATGCGGTACGTGACGTGATCATCACTTGTGACAATGCCTCGACAAGTTTTAGTCAGAAAAAAAGGTTTATTCTCTACAGGAACATATCCTACCTTTACACAACAATGATCGAGAATGTCTTATGTTGGAGCTCAACACCTTCGACCCATGTTCACTGGCCAGCAAAAATGTATACATATTTTATGATTATTTACAGTGGGTCACTAGGCGTACACCCATACTTGTTTATCAGGCTCTTAATAGGCAGATACAGATCGGTACGATAGCAAATATTGAGACACAGTTCTGACATGTTTATATGCATGATACACCTACGTGATCACTGTCATAGGTGGAGTTATAATGGGGTTCCGAATAGTTTCTCCCCACAGAGTTTCTGTGGTAGGATATTATTTGATGCTCCGTGAGAAATACTGCATGAAGAATCAGGAGCGCCCTCTAGTGGCGGAATACCTCTCTCCTGGCTATGGACTGTGGCTCTAATATTTTAGCTCATACATCGCAATAACTTCTACAATGTTACTGCAGAGACTAACATTGATGGGGTAAGATCGTTCTGGTTAGCACTGGAATCAAGGCCGTAGGAAGGAAATCTTTCCTAGGGGGGCAAGAATATATTCAATATTTGAGGGAACACGCAAGCGACGGAGCGGGAGCTTTTGCAATTTAAGAACTGAAATTGAACGATCTGGTGCACATGTTGGGTGGACTTTGGGGAAATTCTCAATAAAAAGGTAAAGAAAAAATAGGAAAAAGTGGGGTTTTGACAATTTCTAGGGGGCAACTGTCCCTCCCCCCCCCCCCCCATGCGCGTACGGCCAAGACTGGAATGGATGTATTACAAACGAACTTCCTATGTATTATGGGTTTGGTTATCTTCGGTATTTATAAGTTGCCTTAGAATTAACGTGTTTCTAACGGCATTATACAGAATGTCGTTTATATTTATCCCGAAATGATAACCTTGTTTATCATTTCAAAATATGGCATTGCTACCCATTCAAGCCTACGTTCAACTTATAGTGTAGGCATGAGAGCAAATGTTTCATTTGATGGGAATGAGTGGTTTAGTAGACGTGCATAACGTGACAATCATGGGAAGCATTTCATGAAGAGTCTTGTCAGTGATTTTCACTGACACAGTTGCTCTCAGCCAATCAGATGCAAGGATTTCAGTAGCTTATAACAGTTGTCAGTGAAATTCACTGACAAGATTATTCATGAAGCGCTCCCCAGGACCGTACCAAATGGATTTTGAACGAAAACAGTTATGAAATGTACATATTAGTCAGAATGAAAGGTGTCTGTTCAAATGAATGATGGTCGTATTGTTCAGTTAGAATTCGTTATAATGTACACGTTTTTGTCCTCGCTGAAAGCAGAAAAGTTGAAATACACTCTTTTCAGGATTCATATTTTGAAAATTACTTCTTTGTAGTTGAATCCACTCCAGCATTATTAAAATCCACTAGAAATTAAAAGGCTTTTGATAACCTTTACATTACGGGATTCCGCTATCTTGAGTATGGATTTTTTATTCCATAATGAAGTTTTCCAATAAATCTGAATCCTAAAAGAGTGAATTTCTATCAGTATTGTAGAGATTTGATGGGTTTTTAATTTGTATGTTTGTAGAAGGGCGTCCTGCGGATTTTTTTTTTTGTTTTTTTATTTAGATTGTACATAGTCATTTAAAGTCTTCCAGAATAGATTTTTCCATTTGCTAATGTGTATCAAAGGCATAGTATCTGCGGACGATAGACATAAATATCCTTCCAGTATATCACAGTGGGAGCACTTTGGAATAGTGGTAATTCTCTTGACCCTCGTTCGTGAGGTCCTGGGTTCGATCCTCGTTCGGTATGCATACATCCTTGGACAGGGCTTTCAGAATTTCTTCTTCTTCTTCTTCTTCTTCTTCTTCTTCTTCTTCTTCTTCTTCTTTCTTTTCTTCTTCTTCTTCTTCTTCTTCTTCTTCTTCTTCTTCTTCTTCTTCTTCTTCTTCTTCTTCTTTCTTTCTTTCTTTCTTTCTTTCTTTCTTTTCTCATAATGCCAGTAAAAGATAACATCCCACCGCTGCCACCACTCCAGTAAAAGATAACAATTCAACCACAATAGTTCCTGAAGTTACTTACTGTTTATTGAGGTTCAGATTGGATAACACAGCGCCGGAAGGGGCGATTACGTACAAACCAGAGATCGATGGTAAAAACACTGATCGAACATAACGCCACCACAAGGTGGCGCTATAACACTATGGTGTAAGAAAATCCTCTGGAAAGTATAACAGAGGGGTTTAATACTCGATATACTTATGGTATATTTAACTGATTCATGTCCAGTTTATGGATGGTTGAAAACGTTGGTAAAAGGAACAGTAGTACAAATATTTCAATTTATACCGGTACCCCGTTTACCATATTTGAGGCAGAGGAAGGAAGGACACGCTTTTTTTTGTCTGTAATGACTTCTGGGGTGTTTCATAAAGCTGTTCGTAATGTTACCATTGACATTACAAACAACTTGATTATGGCAAGCCAAATGGGATTCTCAGTCATTATCAATCGAATCTGTTAAAGGTGAAATATGCAGACGTGGAGTAATAGTATTGTTAGAAGTAAAGAGATGGATAAAAAAGAGTGGTTTTAATAAGTGTTATTTTATTGTTTCTTATAATATTGACTCACTTGAAAAGAGAAAATCGTGAAATGAAATAATCCGTGTACATATATTTGTCTTAGCATCTTTCCACTTTTGATTATCATTATTGTACAGTATTATTGTTTTCATTAAAATATCTTTGATATACCTCAAAGTCATTTGTGTTTTCCCTTCACGACTTCACAAAATACTGCTCATAATATTGCACGGGGATTTCAGTTTCCAAACAGTACACGATATAATTTACAGCTAAAGGGGCGGAGATCTAGGGAAGAAAGAAAGAATGGGTACTGAGTAAGATAATGGAGAGAGAAAGGGAGAAAGAGAGAAGAGAGAGAAAGAGAGAGAGGGAAGAGTGAGAAGGATGAATAGATTAGAAAGGGAGAACGGAGAAGGGCCCCGCGAGAGAGGGGGGGGGGGGGCGGGAGAGGGTAAATTAAAAGAAACGAATGCTGGAAGAAAAGAGAGCAAGAAAGAGTGCGAGACAGACAGAGAGAGAGGGGGGGGGGGAAAGGTAGTCTGAGGGTTCGGGATAACTGGGGCTTTGGTAAGAAAATTGGTTGGGCGGATAGTGTAATACTTTGTTTTGCTTAATTCCTCTCACGCCGTGTTCTGTACCCTTTGGTACTTGTTCCTTCTTTCTCTCTCTTTCTATCTCTCTCTCTCTCTCTCTCTCTCTCTCTCTTCTTACTCCCACCCCCCCCCCCCCCTCTCTCTCTCTCTCTCTTTCTGATTTTTTTTTCGGTTCCTTTTCCCACTCAACTTTTCTTCATTATTTACCTCTAATTCTCTCCCTCTCTCTCCTCGTTTTTCGTATAGCGTGGCCATACGCCTTCGACTTGATGGGCGATGATGTGCACGGTTACGATCTCGGCGTCCCTGTCTCTCAACTCCGACACCAGGGGGGGGGGGGAGTTGTTTCAAAACGACTAAGATTCACTAAAATCACACTTAACTATGGCTGGCCATTCATGCCACCATTTTCTTTCACCATGGGTCTCTCAAAGGATTTGCAAATCATGGTCACAAATCTGCAGAAGTGACAATTTTTTTATAGTTCATTAATGAAGAAAACAATAAAAGTAAATTCTGCAAATATGTGACCATGATTTGCGCATCCCTTGAGAGACCGATGGTGAAAGCAAACAGTGGCATGAATGGCCTGCCATAGTTAAGTGCGATTTTAGTCAATCTTATGGGGTGTTGCAAGAAAGTTGCGATCGATTGCAAGTTGCAACTGATTGTCACTGGCCAATCAAAATCATTGTTGCATGCATGTCTTCCTAAAAGGGCAGACCCTAAGCCAATCAGAATGGTTGTTTCAAAATTAGCAATTATTTGCAATTGATTGCAACCTTCTTGCAACACTCCATGAGTCTTTGTGAAACACCCCCAGGCCTTTAGCGACAATGCGCCCGAGTAGGCTATGAGTAGGGCTTCGTTAACTTCATGCTCAAGGTCATAATGCCCGGGATAAGGCTTGGGAAAGGGGTCTGGAGGTGGTTCGGCGAGTCGACTTGAAATCTAAACCATTGATGTTATAGGCACGAACTTTTATTTGAAGTATCATTTTAAAGTCTATGCCTAAATTCTCTCTTTCTGATGTAGGTTAGAAGTCATTTCTAGGTAGGTGGAGCAATATTCAATTATTGGTAAATTGTTACAAATTCATTTCAGTGTGTTCTTTGACACCTTAAGTCATTATTAACCACCATTTCAAATCTACTTTGGCTATAGTAGCGCTTTCAGGTTAGACATGTGAGAGGGAATATAAATCCACACCAGTCCTAAGTTTATGCGATTTTAGTTATCTGACAAATCCTTAAATTACGAATGATCAAGGCAAAATCAGAAAGCATTACCTCCATCCAATCTATCTATCCTCCAGTCCAAACTCTTTCACCTGATCCCTCTACCCAGCAAGTACGTATCAACTCCTTCTGCAAGTTCCGTCCGGAGGGCATCACCATCAGTGATGGTGGTGGTGGTGGTGGTGGTGGTAGTCGTAGCGGCGATGGTGGATACGAGTCTTCAGATTACTGGAGTAGCGAGGGAAACGCTTTCGATGATATATGCTACTGCTGGTGGTAACACATTTCTCATAGTTGCGCCTTCGTCGCACAAAACACAACACATTGTGTTGTGTGATATAATCAGAGCCCTGTAAACATGCATGGTAAATCGAACATTCCCTTTATGATTTTATCATGATTATGGGCAAATCCAAACTTTTTCCCAAGCGTTATATCGACCATATATCTCATGATTTGACATGTTTGAGTATATCTGATTATTGTAGCAAATGAACTGATAGCCCTAAAAGCTTGAATCCGAGAGAAATATCAAGTTTCGAACATTTCCTCTTTTTTAAAATTTCAATGCATGTTCGTTATTCCATTATACTACTACATGGTAAGGAAAGGAATTATAGACTTACTCACGTTTACCTAAATAAATGCTTATCTTGTATTTTCCCCTGCTATTCTAAAATTTAGTATTCACTATTTGATAGTAAATGTGTCAGAAACTCTGGCAATAATAAGCAAAAACAATAACGTTTTCAAAATGAAAGGCGTCCTTGATATTTGACCAGATTTAATGTTTCCGAAACAAACTTCCTGTTTCGGATTTTCTTCCATGAAAGATAGATATTCCGGAAGCCTAAGATCAAATATTTGTTTGATATCAGACTTTTGTTAATGATGTTAGTTTGCTTTTGCTTGAATATAGGTTTCGCATGCATCATTGAAATATTGCGGGAAAATCTGAATCCGATCATGATAGCGACATAATCATTTTGTTTTTGTAACCTTGCCTTCTCCTTTTCTCCACCCCTCCCTGTTTTTCGTTATCCTGACTCTCCCCTTCTGTCTCTCTGTCTCTCTCACTCACTCTCCCTACCGTGCCATCTTTTCCTGCCATCATACATGTACTGTAGGGGTGTGGGCGTGGCCTGTTCCCATCCCCATAGCTACACCACTATGCGGGCAGTCTCTTTCTCTTTACCATTCTCTCTCTCTCTCTT
>CM057163.1:15189837-15218860 GCA_029962745.1 Echinometra lucunter
TTTCGTTTCTGTAATTTTACGTATAAGGAAAATGATAAAAGAGGATCACCAAATAATGGAAATGTGGAGTATCAGAAGATTAAGTACTTATCGCAGGGGTTTGGGGGGAAGGAATATAACCATTTGGGGGAAATATAACTTCATTTGGCGGTCTGGATAACAATTAAGATTTCATTTCTTTTTGTAAAATCTAATTTTTTTTTTTTTTTTTTCTGTTGTTGGTATTGTTTTCGTTGTGTTTTACCCCTTGAAATGAGAATGTTGTGAAAAGATTTTCAGCCCGTTGACTACTAAATTCTCGAATTTCTAAAGAACTTTGTACAAGGATTGCCCAGTTTCAGTAGCCAACTGGTTGATTAAAAAATATCAGTGTTTGTAATTGTAGTCTGATAGGGTTATTTAGTTATATTTTTACCCATTCTCCCATTTCCCTCTTCCTACTTCTTTTTCCCCTTCACTCTACCTTTTTTATCTCTCTCTCTATCTATCTCTCTATTTCTATCTCTCTCTATTTCTATCTCTCTCTGTCTGTGTCTGTCTGTGTCTATGTCTGTCTCTGTCTGTCTCTCTCTCTCTCTCTCTCCCTCTGTACCCCTTTATGCCACTCTTTGCAACTCACCCTCGTCGATCTGCCATTTACCCCTCCCGTCCCTCCCACCCCCACGCTCTCTCTCTCTCTCTCTCTCTCTCTCACTCTCTCTCTATTTCTATCTCTCTGTCTCTGTCTCTCTCTCTTTGTCTCTCTCTCTCTCTTCCTCTGTACCCCTTTTTGCCACTCTTTGCAACTCACCCTCGTCCATCTGCCATTTATCCCCCGTCCCTCCCACCCCCCCCCACGCTCTCTCTCTCTCTCACTCTTCTTCTCTCTCTCTCTCTCTCTCTCTCTCTCTCTCTTTCTCTCTCTATCTATCTATCTCCCTCTTCTCACAGCTGCGCCATACGCCTTCGACATCCCTGGCGATGATGAGGACGGCTACGATTTCGGCGCCCCTCTCTCCCAACTCTGTCATCAGGCCTTCAGCGACAATGAGCCAGAATACGACCAGGGCTTCGTCAACTTCATGATTAGGGTCATTTGCCCATCGCTCAATGATGATGGCTCGGGGGAAGGATCGGGCGGTGGTGGACCAGGAACTTTAACCACGTTAACCATCGAAATTATAAGTAAGTATTGTAAAAATTGATTTCCGAAGAGCATATTCATGTCAACATGGAATACTTCATCATTACTCCTTTTTTCCACAATATATTGTTGCGTGGGATAGCTGTCAAATGAAGATATTTTTCCTATCCTATTCGATATTTATTAGAATTTTAATTGTTTGCCTCGTTAAAAATGAATAATATGGATATTCCATGCATGGTTCGCAAAATGCATTAACCTTTTAAAGTACTGAGATCTCTCTCACGCTCTCACTCTCTCTCTTTCTCTCTCTCCCCACGCTCTCTAATCTCTCTCTCCCTATTTATCTGTCTATCTCTAACTTCCTTACCCCTTCCATCCATCTACCCTCTCTCCCATCTCTCCATGCAATCTTCTTTCATTCCTCCCTCCAATCATCCATCCATCCACACATCCACCTTTTTTTTTTCCACTCCTACTTCCAGTTCAAGCTCTCTCCTCCGATCTTGCTACCCAGCAAGACCTCACCAAGATAGCAGAGGACACTTGCCAACACCAGCGTCTAGAGCACAGTGGCATCCAGTCCTTCTGCCACTTCCGTCGGGAGGGCATCGCCATCAGCGGTGGAGGTGGTAGTGGTAGTGGCAGTGGTGATGGTAATGGTGATGGTGGATACGGGTTTTACGAATCTTCTTGGAGTAGTGACTATTATGAACCTAGCTTTGGTTATGGAAGCTCCTATTAATGGTGATTACAAAATCATGAATGGTGGCATCTTTGTCCTAAAGAATTATATTGTTTGATATAATGGGATGCAATATATGACCTGAACAATAATTCCCTTGATATTTCTCTCATGCTTATTTGTACTTCTTATTTTTAAAATTTTTTTGCAGTTGTATACTTCGCTTCAGCTGTGCGACGTTTCTTTATGATTATGATATTTATTATTATGATTTTCGTATAAATTTCATATACAACAGGATATAAGACCGTGCCAAGATATTTTGAGAAATTTTGAGTAAGAACAAGGAAAGGCGGCATTGTAATTGGGAATAAATGATATAAGATAGTCACTACTAAGTCGGAGCCACAAAAATCATATGGAAAAAAAATGGCATTAATTGACAGTAATTATGGTAATATCGCTATTTGCTACACGTAATGGAGCCCCTTTTAAAGAATGAAGAAACGTGGGAACTGACACAATTTGATCTTACTTGCAAAGGTATGATGATATTCGGTATTATATTTTGGATCAGAAATTTATCCTTTCATGATTGGCTTAAAGACCTTCACGTGATCATTGGTATTTTCAGCTATTTTTCAGAATGTTGGCATGAAGGTTTACTATTTGGGAAATGACGTCACTCTTATGACGACATTTTCCAAATAGTATATACTATTTGTGAAATGACGTCACAGTACGCAAAATCTATGCGCGAAATGAAAATTCAGTGGGGCATACGAGAGCTCGAGTGCGCACCATGGGGAACTCTCGCGGTGTCACGGCTTCTGCGTTTCTCAATTTCCGATCACTTTGCAGTTTATCCATACAAAGTTTAGTGCCATAAAGCATTCAATAAGACATAAACATGAAATAAAGAATATTGATTTGGTGTCATTATTTTGAATGATTTATTTTAATAAACAAGGTAAAAACCTACTTCACCTACTTGGCTGATTTACAACGGGGCCTTGTATCAATCAAGAAAAATATAAAATTAGAAAGTAAAATTCATGTACAAATACATATAAATCTTGATCAAAATATAAAACAAATATACTCTGCCATAATTTCGAGTTTCTGGTTAAAACTATGGGCCTCGGTGACTCGAATAGTACCATTCACTTCGGGGCTGCGCCCCTCAGTGAATAGTACTATTTCGGAGTCACCTCTTGCCCATAGTTTTAACCAGAAACTCTCAAGGCAAAGTATATTTGTATATTATATGAGTGTGGAGGTCTCGTGGTGTAGTGGTTTATTCGCTTGACTCTTAATCAGAGGGTTGATGATTCGAATGCAAGCCCGGCGCCAACGTCTTTTGGCAAGACATTAATCCACGTTTGCCACTCTCTACCCTAGTGTAGATCTGGACATCTGTGCCACATAATGTCGCCATTAAGCTTTAGATCAATTCCATCTCCGATTTATGTATTGGCCCTCTATCGGCGACGCGATAGCTGCGGTGTGATAGCGCGCAGACCGCGATTGGCTCTCTGTACGAAATCAAGGAAAGATGTAAGATATGCCCTGATATTGTTTCATTAACTTTATTCTAGATCAATAAAACAAAGCATGGATACATGGGTAGATGACATAAGACAATGGCCCTATCTGACAGATGAAGGTATGATGTATTTTTGTACTTGCGTTGCTTTTTCTCCTTCGTTTTGTCAGGAAACCTGTGTAGGGAGTATGGCTTCTCGCACAAACAGGCACAAACATTATGTTGGTCCCAAATTGAAAAAAAAAAAAAAAAAAAAAAAAAAACACGTACGAATGTACATAACGCGCTACTGACTTATGTACTGTAAAAGTTGGGTACACACCGCAGTACGGCGGCCAGTTTGCTGCCCTCTCACGTAGTGGAATTGGTCTGTAATTACAACCGGCAATGTTGGAGCACTATCATGTAGACGTCACAACCTGAACACTATACAATAACAAGCCAAAATTCTTAGTTACTGATGTCGGGGATTTTTTTGTTTTTTTTTTGTTTTGTTTTGTTTTTTTTTACAAATAATAACAAACAGATATATGGAAGAAAAGTAGCATTGCTTGAAAAATTCTAATCTTACTCTTTAATGTTTCTGAGGTGTTTCGTATGCTAAATTCATGCTCAAAATCGATTAAAAAAACTCAACTATTTCGTTGTCTTCGTCATTGTGCGTTTTTCAAGTCAGCATTATAAAAGCATAAGAGCACGACATTTTTCCAAAGTACTGATGTTTGATATCTTGGAGATATAATTTCTCAAATCCAGAACATCAATATTCATTCATTTTTAAGCGCAATATTTCTCAGTTATCATTTCAAGTTATTGTATCCGGTATGTTCGTTGAATGTGGACATAAACTGAGTTGCATTGTGCATGTTGTAGTGAAAGTGAAAGTTTGAGAAATAAGAGTGAGCGAGGGGTACCAAAAACGTAATTGAAAGAGAAAGAGAGAGAGAGCAAGTTGTGGGAGAAAAAAAAGGTGAAGAATGAGAGAGGGGGAGAGAAAAAGGAAATTAGAGAAGTAGTAAGTAGATACTTAAAGAGAATCGGAGGGATTGAGAGGAGAGAGAGAGAGAGAGAGAGAGAGAGAGAGAGAGAGGATGAGTAATTGTCTTAAAGTGATTACACAGTGGTATTTTTTTGTTTTTGGATATATGATCGAGAGTAGAATTCTAAGAAGAATAGCATTAAAAATTTGATGATTTTCAATCGAAATCATTGCATTTTGGCTAATTTTCTCATAAAAAGTCAAGAGTTGGCCCACAAAATTGACTATGAGGTATGACGTAAAAGTGGGTACCCAGCTTCGCGCATTGCAGTTGTGCTGCGCGCTAGACTGTATAATATGGATACCTTGCACGCATTTTGCTGGAATTGCGCGATAAGGTACCCACTTTGACGTCATTTTGACGTCAAGTGGGTACCCAGTTGAAACTGGGACACAGCTGAGGGGTCAAAAATGTCCTGAAATCTTACCACATTTGGGGGTTTCCTTGGCAACAGGACTTTGAACAAAAATTTAGGCAAATGATTTTCTGCTGATAAAATCATGCTCTTTTATAAATGAACTAATATTGTTTCAGCATTGGGTACGCCCTTAAGGCATGCATTAGGCACATTGCGTGAACTTGTCATCAACATTTGGACGATAAAAAGGTTGAGTACCAACATTTTCCTTCGACTTGTTTACATCAACTCTTTTCGTCAAAGTCACAAAAAAGGCAACTGTTTTTCTCAATAAATAAATTTTAAAAAATACTGCAGACTTTTTGTTTTTATAGCTGCGGCAGTACTGATTTGAAAGGTGATAAATGCATTTCACATTATATCAAAGATTCCGCTATGGCAAATCTAAAAGTCAACAAAAGTGACCCTTGATTTTTCGTCATTATCTGTTATAATCCGATATGACACAAGAAGGTGAAACCAACCCGGTTTATCAGTCAAGTATACCAGCAGATATCGCGCGAATATCAAAATGAATAAAAATCTATCTATTCACACCCGACGCGTTTCCTCTTATCAACTACAATTACATCGCTACTTGAAATGAAAGTGGGCGGGTGTTTATTTCCACCAAGTACGTGCTAGAGGAAACTGAAATAATAAGAAAAAAAAAAAGAAAGAAAAAATACCAGCAGTATCTTCAAGAGGAAACTGCAATAATGAAAAAAAAAAACCGCAGTCAGAGCATGTTTATCAATTAATAGCTATCCTTTCGATTGAACCGCTGCAGCGCGCTGTGGTTTCATTACGGTGAGAGCGGATTTCTGCCTTGTCTCAAATTTTAGTTCCAAAAACCCGGTCAGAAAAGTATTCTTAGTATATTATGTTAAAGCTTGTCGCCTTTTGGAACCGTCCCTCTTGTTTTAATTTCTGTTATTTTATATTCATATAGATTAGCAATAATATTTGTTGAAAGATTAAGGGTTTTATCCTTTCCGGTATTTTTTGTTTTTGTTTTTGTTTTTGCCTCCATCATTATTATCATTATCATTATCATTGTTATTGAGATAATTGTAGTTCATCATTTGCTATTATCATCGTCATTATTATTATTATAATTACTATTACCGTTATTATTACTATTATTATTATCATTATGATTATTATGGTTGTTGTTGTTATTATTATTATTATCATCATCATTATTATTATTATTATCATTATTATTATTATTATTATTATTATTATTATTATTATTAACGATAATAACATAATTATGATTTTTGTTGTTGCTATTGAATTTCTTGTTGTTTTTGTTATTGATATCATTATTACAAATATTACTATGATTATTATTATCATCGTAATCATCATTTTTTGCTTTTATGCAATAATTACACTATTTTATAGCACATTATGTTGATATTTTATCATATTATAATCATGTTATGTTTAAAACGCAGCAGCTGTTGAATTATAGATGATAGTGATAAAAAAGGGACTTCTTTTATCATCATCATCACAATCAGCAACAACAATATCATTTACTTACAATAATCACCAAAATGATAGATTATTATTAGACATTTTAGCTTCTCGGTTCAATGGTATAACATTTAATTCGACGTCAGACAATAATGCACCCGTAATCGCTGGACATATCAAAAGTAGAGGGTTTTTTTTTTTTTTGATCATTGGTATCACTGCAACGCCCCCCCCCCCGTTCAATCTATGATTTTAAAGTGATCAAAAAAAAAAAAGAAAAAAAAAGAGGAGAAAAGAAAGAAAATAGAGGCGAAAAGTAAAAAAAAAAATAGGAGGAGAAAGAAAAAAGAGTATGGGGAAGGAGAGGGATTGGTCATGCAACTAATAAACTTTACAATTCCCTATTTTTTTTTTATTTAAAACATAATTCACCTATGGATCATTTTGTCCCCCCCCCTCCAATAAAAATACCCTGGCCGCCGCCCCTGATCATAACCCACGTGTGGCTGCTTCCCCCATGTTATTTTCCTTGCCTATCATGCATGCTGTTCCTACTGTAACCGTCCAGAAGATTTATTCTATTACATAACACTCGTACAAGTCTTCAGAGGTTAGCATATCCCAGGTGTTCAGGCAGTGGAATCACACAAAGGAATTCAAAGTAATTTAAAATTCAAATGAGGTGTTGGCCGAGCCCCTATAAAAGGCCGGTGTCTCGAGTGGTATTCATCTTTTCCTTGTGTGCAGGCAGTGACGGACAGACCAGACCACGTACTCTACGTGAACTTCTCGGTGCTTGCATTTATGTTTTGCACATCGAGCAATTCTACAGTTACAGAGTATCGGGGAATCATACCAGAGAAATGATGGGACCTTTCCAAAGTCCAATTTGAATCCTCAATACGGGATTTGCAGCCATGTCAAAGACGGTGAAAATCCTAACCAGTGAAATAAAATAATCACGGATGTACATGCATGACTCGTACAATTAAGATATGTGTATGTGACAAAGATTCACTATTCATGATAAAGAACGTACATCGTCAAATAGCAAACCAAAATAGTCAATGTAGAGAGTCGATGTATAATATTCAAACGCACGGATCTCCATGTTACCAACAGACAGCTAGTTATATTCTTGCTTCTTTGTCAAGAAAAACCTTGTTTTCGCACATGGTGTAATGACTGAGGAAGATTCTTTTAGATGGACCACCAACACAACCTTTGGATTTGCTCACATAGGTCTAAAATTTCTAAAGGGAGACTTTGTGATCTGCAATTATATTCTCCTGTGGAGAAATAGGTATAATTATGAGCTATGGCTTAATAGCCTTAATTGAATCTACTGTCATGAATATTAAATTATTCAAAACATATTATGACGCACAGCAGAGGCAGAGCATTGTACTGTTCATGGAGCCACTCCAAATTAAAAAGAAAAAACTGAGCAGAAAAAGTGAACTCATATTTCTTAAACCTTTCAGATTTATAAAGTTCTGATTACTTCAAGAGATGTATTACTTAACATTATGAAGCTTTGAGATGTAAGCTTTTCAATGCCGTGATTCTTAGAAAGTAAATAGATAAATAAGGCCTTCTTCAAGTTGCCAATTTACTACGACGTTCAACGCTTAATTCTCGTCGGCTACGGTGATGTGGTGTCCATTTTTTAAACAAAATCCATGAAAGGGCATACCTTTGATATTCCCTCAAATAATTCATCTGAGATAACATCTTGAATATGTTATCACCTGTATTGTGTGCCTCGAAAAGGATTGACGAATATCCTAAGCAACAAAAAAGCCCTTGTTGGTTAACTCATTAAAAATCAATACAATGACATGCATTCTGTCATAATATGGTTTGGAAAGTACAACCATGCATGCACTGTAAAATACTATTCTAATTTCACTGAACCAAACACTGAAATTTCGAGATCGTAAGAATGCTTTATGCACAACTGTTTCCCTTCAGCATGTTTAGAATACCTTTGTCGTGTTCTATTCATGAGCGGAAAAAAGAAAGAAAGAAAAAAAAAAACTTTCGAACACTTGCATCATTTTAAAAAGAATCTCAAACATGTTGAATGCTTGTTCTGTGTGCGACCTGTGTCTATGGTACTCAAGTCAATTATCCAGAGCTCGTGGCTTTTAATTTCGCCACTGTCTCCAATGCATTATCGAACAAAGGAAGAATACTTGAATTTGTATACCCTTAATTTCAATGCAAGGTACTTGACCTCTTTAGGCATATTTTGGCTTTTTCCCAAGCATGTTAAGTTTGTCTTATTATTGGTGGTACATATACACTGCTACTGCCTAGCTTGCAGAATGTAGTTTTATGTTATAACGTTACCCACTGATGATATCCATTCATCACATAATTTGACTGGGTACAGCGATTCGTTCGTATAATTTTGCAAAAAGTGACTGCTCACTGAATGATAATCTAATGATTAACATTTTGACTCGATAATGATCACACGCCCAGTCTGACATTGGCAATATTGTGTGAAAGAATAATATCGTTGGACTCGAAAGGAAAATAATACAATTTCACAGTGTTTGAATGTTTTCTGCTTGAAAGCAGCAGCAGCAACAATAATAACAACATGATGATGATTTTGATCAGCTATTGCTTGATCTGTTGAATGGTTTATTGTACATACGGTACGTTTTTGCATCGAGATGAACAGATGAAAGTAACAGCTTACGTTTTGCGATGAGATGATTCATTGCATTGCTGCTCCGTTTTTCCGGAACATATGTCCTCCTAATATCGGTTCGGTATATACTTTGGATTGTTTGAAATTAAACTTGAAAACGGTCATCCTTTCTCTCTTAGTTAGTTTCATCATGCGCCTTGGAATGTTTTTGATGCGATATATCAGGTATATAGCGCAATACAAGACAGTATAAATATTATGACATCACTCAAGAATAGTCATTCTGACGGGTTATTTACTATTTTATTATAGAGAGTCTTCTTTGTATTCTCAAACCATATCAGACTGAAATGACCATGTGCGTCAAAGCCGTCAATCCGTTTCATAATTTCAGATGGACTCTGTCCAAAAACTTGCTGACAAGACCAGTTGGTACAATAAACTCTTGCTTATTTTCAGCAATTTTCCTTGCTTCCGACACACATTAAATCTTATATATTCATCATTCTCTTGTTCGTCTGTAAGAATATTATACAGCAAGAAAATAATCATTTGAATTATGATTTGTGCAAGAAAAATATTCGTGTACAGTGATACTGTATCAAAATAAACACAAAATACCAAAAGGAACATAAACAGAAGTACTTAAACCCGAGTGCCGAACATTACAATATTAATGGATTCTACTTTGCTCATTTTGAGCCCCCACTGATATATAAATTTTAAAGAAGACCACTCATCTTATCTGTCGGATAATGATACGGCAGTATTTCCTGCTCTAGATATACCTAGTTCACCCTTTTTGTTTTCAAAACGTCGGCACTTTAAGTTGCCTTGATTCAGGGGCCTTACTTTGCTTGAACAAATAAAACAGTCTAGCTTGTCTATGATATGAGATTATTCTTATAATTTTATCTCATATTCCATTGGAAAAAAGATCTCAATGACAAACATAAATGTTTGTATCTTTCGTTTTTCAGACCTTCTGTACGGTCGTTGATTTGAAGGTAGTCGTTAAATACATTTTTAGACATGAGTGAACCAAGATTTCAGATGTTCGCAACAAAATTTCTTCATTAAAAACTGCATAATGAAAATTGAATTAATGAATATGGTTTGGTCAATCGTAATTATGTTACGACAACATTGATATCGCAAAATCACAATTTTGTTTTGCGAAAGCTGTCATCCATATTCGATGTGAATGGAGATTATTACCTGATCACTTTGGAATAAGAATGTAGTCGTCAAACGAATACATTCCATATCACCCTTTTGTTTCGTTAACTGAACTCAACGCCATGTATTTGCGGGAATCAAAATGATAAGAAGAAACGCCAAATACGAATTACTTTATCTCTTGTGATGTATATTCTCATTACTTGTCAAAAGTAATCAACACTGAATCTACAGAGTTGTTAAACTCTTCTCGCATCAGTGCACATTATCAAATTAAATATATGATTAACGTTCTCCTTGACCATTGTACCAGTGAAACTGAAAAATAGCTAATGTGCTTAAGTGATATCTATAAAATGGAGTATCAGTACTGTACTGAAGAAAACAGAAAATATCAACAGAACAATTGTAATTATTTCTCCTACATCAATTGAACATGTATAGAGTTAAACAAATGAAAGGAATGATCTCGACACTTATCATTATGATTAAAATGAATCAGATGAACTTCACCATGTTCATAGTTTTAAAAAGGGCAATCAAGTTTCCCATGTATGGAAATGAGTCATCTTCTGTGATTGGCTGCTTTGAAGATGCTAACCTCTGAAGACTTGTACGAGTGTTATGTAATAGAATTCCTAAATTATACAAATAATAATGAAGTATAATTAGAATTCTATGTAATAATAAGAAGTACAAGTCGAAGAGGTCCCGCCCTTTATTATCTTCTCACATTGTTCCGGTTTTCCCTCCCTGATTCACAGAAGCTGACAAACGGTTGCTTTTGTGTCTTCTCAGTATTCTTATTGTTTGCAAACAACTGTTTTCAGAGCATTCTATCGAAATAAAGTGTCCGCAATGTACTTTGTACATTTCATTTCCCTTAGGTTTTGAACAACACATTGATTGACGGTTTACTATGAAAGAATCAAGTGTGAAATACAATGAATGATAATTCTTTCAAACAACACAAAATGATTCCTTTTGACAAGAATGTATTTTCATTTCTCCTTTTCTATACATATTTTCACTTTGAAAGATGAATACCACTCGAGACACCGGCCTTTTATAGGGGCTCGGCCAACACCTCATTTGAATTTTAAATTACTTTGAATTCCTTTGTGTGATTCCACTGCCTGAACACCTGGGATATGCTAACCTCTTCGACTTGTACTTCTTATTATTACATAGAATTCTAATTATACTTCATTATTATTTGTATAATTTAGGAAGTATTGTGCATACAGCTATAGATTAGGAAGCATTGTGGAGGCGTTTGCCCCCCCCCCCCCCCCCTCCTTCCATCCCCACAAAACAGGAGCTGTTTCACAAAGACTGATATTGACTAAAATCGCACTTAACTATGGCTGGCCATTCATGCCACTTTTTTTTCACCGGGGGTCTCTCATAGGATTTGAAAATCGTGGTCACAAATCTGCAGAATTGACATTTTTTATAGTTCATTGATAAAGAAAACAAGAAAGGCAAATTCTGCAAATTTGTGCCCATGATTTGCACACCCCTTGAGAGACCGATAGTGAAAACAAACTGTGGCATGAATGGCCGGCTATAGTGTGATTTGAGTCTTATGGGGTGTTGCAAGAAGGTTGCAATCAATTGCAAATAATTGCTAATTTTGAAACAACCATTCTGATTGGCTCAGGGTCTGCCGTTTTAAGAAGACATGCAACAATGCAACAATGATTTTGATTGGCCAGTGACAATCAGTTGCAACTTGCAGTCGATCGCAACTTTCTTGCAACACCCAATAGTCTTTGTGAACCCCCCCCCCCCCCCCCCAGAACAGAGAGTGAGTGAGATAGTGAGTGAGAGAGAGAGACAGATAGAAAAAAAAAGAGGGAGTGAGGGAGAGAAAGAAAAAAAAAACGAGGAGAAAAGACGCAAGGATACGAAGGGGAAATGATAAGAAATGATGATTAATTGATACTACCTCAACTCCTATACCATGTATACAAAAACTTTGAAGCCCTATCGCCTACCCGCCCCTGACTTTCACAAAGAACCCCCCTGCCACACACCCACATACACACCACACTGATTAGAAGAACTACGTTACGCCAGTACTATGGAAATCATCATTTTAAAATTTATGAAAATGAAGAAGTAATTTGAATGCTACAGAAAATGCTGAAGAAAAAGAATTTAGTCCAATGAAAGTTGATAAAATACCTTGTGAGCTTTCTCTTTCTTTTTTCCCCCTAAATGCCAGTTTGGAGGTATTGTAGTAAAATGTCCTTAAGGCTGCTCTTCAGGATCATCTTATTTGATGTATGACGAGAAATTGGCGAATCGTTTAGCCTAAACATACATATAAATCCCATCTTGATCATGTTACAATGATGATCCGAAACCTCAGAGTATACACAAATTCTGCTGCCTACTTTGGCAAAAGGAAGCAAGCGACAGAAGTGGCATTTCATGTGAAAGAGCAAAATGTATGCACGTCATGTACATTGACGTCAGTGCAATATCGTGATGTCTTGCCTTGGATATCTCTTAACAGAATAAGTGTTCATGCATAAAATTTGGCCCGGAAAAGAGCACACTAAGTAAGATATGAAAATATCAATAACTCGAATTTTGTTGATATCTCTTGTTTCCTTTTGTCAAAGTAGGGCAGAATAATGAATTTGATAATCAGCATTTCCCAAACACTTTGAAATATATAGTTTTCTATAGTATAATCACATGATGAGAAAACTCATTTTTAAGACTACATTCAGAACGGCCTTTAAAATATCATGAATATAGGGATGTGACGTCAAGACCACAAAAGCAAAAGGAGTGGATTTTTGTTTATTATCTCATATTTTAATTTGTATGTCATTTTCCGGATTTCTGCCGGTACGTACAGGAAAGTACGCCTGTCACAATGCCAGATCGATTGCAAAGAGACCGATATTTAGCCATCGGTAGTAATGTAATTTTTGATTGATCTATTATCTTTCTGGTATTGTTCTTGTTGATGTGAATGGGGTATAACTTTCGTTTCCGCGTTTCATCAAATTATAATCCCTAAATATACATGTGTAATATCTGCATGCATCCGTTAATTGCGTCTTAACTTGAAATAACGGGTGAGGTTTTGTTGGCTCTCAGCTTCAGCTTCATTGTGATCCAGTCAACAGCTGAATTTCTCTGCTGAAGTTTCGAAAATGGCACCGATTTTCCTTCTCATGATAGTGTTTGGTATTGCAGCTAAATCTGAATGTGCAAGTAAGTAAACTTTTCTTTCTGTTTAGGGGGAAAATAAACCGAATACATCTGATAATGACGTTTGATGATACTTTGGTTAGGCAAATTCATTCTAATGAGCAAGAGATTACCATTATTTTGTTCAAAGAATATCACTAAATTAGACTTTAAAAAAAGGTATCATCATTGCAAAGTATATTCTTTACTAAAATCATACGCATGATCAATTCACTTTCTATTGAGGATAATAATTATTCTTCGTTCTAAGGTAGTGTAAGGTCTGCAGTGCAAATGTAATTTCATTCTGAAATTCCTTGGGACGATCGCCATTGTACATTTCACATGACCTTTTTCAAAATCATGTACATAATCAGTTTGCCTTCTGCAGTTTATGACTAAGGGTATATCATTGGCAGATGTAGTAGGCCTTAACAAATTTCATTGAGATATATCATAGGATGACTATGTAAACGAGCTTTTGGTACAGCCCACAAGCTCGACACCCAGGAGTCGTACAGCTCACGAGTCATACGGTCCACGAGACGGCTTATGAGTCATTGTGCCCACGAGCTCGACACTAAGTAAAATAGGTCCACAAGCTATACGCTTGATTTACTGAGTGTCTAGCTCGTGCACTCTTAAAAATTCCGAGTCAGATTGACCCGGAAAAGAGTCCACTGGGGCCACACTCCATTCCAGGTCAAATAATGACCCGGCATAAGGTAAAAATCACCTGGAATAAGGTCAAATGTGACCCAGAAACAAGTCTTCGTGACCCTATTTCAGGGCATTTGTTGAACACGGAAAGGAGTGTGGCCCCAACAGACTCTTTTCCGGGTCAGTCTGAATCGGAATTTTTAAGAGTCTAGCTCGTGGGGCTATCAACTTTCTGTCTAGTTCATGAGCCTTGTTCACTTAATGTCTAGCTCATGGGCTGTTAGTTAGGTACACATGCAGCGGGCTCCAACAGGAAAATTATTTTACTAGTAGAAGGGGATTCCTAAGTGAAACTTGATGCTGTAAACGATACCACCGACTGATTTGTGAAAATCTGTGCCCAAAGTGCCCAAATTGGGGGGGGGGGGGGTTGTACGACTTATAAAATCCAGATAATTTCATGCCTAGAGGCTGTAAAAAGTGAGAAATATACATGAATACATTTCTTCTGTATTTTCTTCATGTTATACAACTAGTTAAAATTTATGAAATGCTCAAAGGGCCCTATTTCCTTGAAAATGGGCCTTTGGCCCCTTTTCCTTTAATTTTTCATTATAGTGTTTAATTTTGGATAAATAGTTTCATTTTGCAATTTGAGTTGGTCATGGCATGATGTATGGATAAACGTTGCAAACGTAATGGTGTTGAGCCAGTATTGGAGTAGCATACTTGTTCAAACTTCCTGCTAAAGCAAACAATGTCATTAGCTACTTTTTTTAAATTATCTGTAGGTGCCCGAAGTGCCCAAATTTTGGCCCTTTTGCATCCTTGATGAAATTCTTGTCATTTTACACAGAGAGGCTAGAATTAAGTGGAAAATCTGAATATTGTTTGCTTCGTGTGTAAACTTCCGGTGAAATTAACAGACTAGAACCCTAAGAATATTTGCAGGGGCCTTTTTTTTTAAATAAAACTAGCATTAGGCCCCCTTTTTCGTATGAATTTTCACTATGGCAGCTATTTACCTCTGAATATCTTCTTCTTTTGGCAATTTGAGTCGGATGTGTCTTGAAATGCATATGAACCTTGATTAAATGACGGCCGATATCAATATAAATAGGGTGCCATCGTGGTTAAAAAGTTGGCCCGTTTGCAAAAGTTGCTGAAAAGCTGATAATATTGAGCAAGTATTTGTGTACCTTTCAAATAATTTTATGATATGGCTCCTTAGGAATCTACACATTCACAGAGAGGTCTTGTAAGATTAGAAATTCTTAAGTCGACTACTTTCTCATATGATCAGTGGCGTACCGTGGGTTATCGGATGGGGGGGGGGGGGGGGGCACCGAGCATGGCCGTATGCAGAATTTTTAAGGGGGGGCAAGGCGTATAAAAATTTTCGAAGAAGTACAAAAGCGAGGGAGCGAAGCGACCGAGCTAGTCATGAGGGCGCTTTTGCATTTTTAAAACTGAAATTGAAGGATCTGGTACACACTTTTGGTGGATTTTTTTGACAATTTTCAGTAAAAAAAAAAAAAGGTTGAGTATTCAACATATCTGGGGGGCACCCTCCACCTGCCCCCCTGCTGCGTACAGCCATGGCACCGAGTGGAAAAGTTTGTGCGGGTGTGTGTGGTTTTGTATATCGTGTTAACAATAACGACAGTAATCTCGAATTAAGGTGTCTTTAGGGACGTAAAGCGTTTAAAAAAATTTTGAAAATGATGCATCTTGCTAGAAACCACCCTGTATTTCAGTTTTGCGAGCGAGCGAAGCGAGCGAGCCGAAAACTTACAACTTGATTTGCAATAAAAACATATGTTATTTCGTTATCAAAGTACACTATCGGACCACTATAGGCTCAGATGATATTTCAACTAAATATCTAATCACCTCGCTGCCAATGACTCTATTTTAGCACGTCCCTGGTCTATTGTTTTCAGTCCGAAACTACCATGTCTCTCACCATTACGAGCGAGCACTCAACCCGTCAGTAGATTACATTGTGAGCATATGAAACATCTGAATTATTCATTTGGTCACCTCACTCGCCCAATTCGTTTGCTTTGAAAAAAAATCAAACAATTATTTTTCATTGTAAAAGTGTTATTTCGTCATGGAAATATTAATATCTAAATAATCTTTTCGATCCTCTGTGAGCTGAATATAAATCGGTTTAAGTGCCTCGCTTACCGTCCGAAACCATTCCGTTTTTACAAGCGAGCAAAGTCAGCGACGCCCACCCCGCCCCCTACAAAATACGTTAATGTATGGATTCGTCAGCAAAATACAGTGGATGGGGTTTTGGGGGGTAATTTTGTGAACCTTCTCGCTGCCTAAATATTACGATACTTTGCTAACTCGCTTCTGAAATATGATTGCCGTGCCAGAAATCATTTTGTTTCTAGCTTTTCCTAGCGAGAGTACCGAACTAGCAAACGAACAAATGGGAATTTTAGTTTTTTTTCTCTAGGCCATCTACTGAAAGGCCCCTTTTAAGTAAACTTCTTGGAGTGAAATCCAGATGTGGTTATTACTAACATTCTATGAGTGGAACAATAGCAGCCTCCAACATTAGATGGAGACACAAGATACAAACGGATTCCTTTTTATAAGAATAGTAATCAGCATCGGCATATAGGTTAAGTTAGTTAAATGCTAGCGAGCGAAGCTAGGGAGCGCTTCTCGATGTACCATTTTCCTTCTCCCTGTTTCCCCTCTTTTTTCTCTTTCCTTCTCCTCCCCCCCCCCCCTCTCTCTCTCTCTCTCTCTCTCTTGGGGGGGGGGCACGTGCCCCCTGTCCCCCTCGTAGTTATGCCACTGCATATAATATTATGTCACATCGGTCATATGGGGCACCTTTTCAAATCTGACTTTAAACACACACATGGCCCATAGGCCTATAACGCAGTTCAGTAAGGCATCATATAATTTCATATGAGATTAGCCTTTTTGATATACTCCTTGTAAAATTCATACATGTATCATGCAGAGAGATTGAAAGAGATGAGAAATATACATACACATTTTTCTTCTGGATTATCTTAATGTCAATTTGAAACGTTAGAAATTCTGAAAGGGCCCTTTTTTGTTGCCTTTGGCTCACTTTTCCATGAAATTTTCATCATATTAAATCCGACAATATATTTTGTGGAATATCTTCTTGTGCATTGTGAGTTGGACATGTCTAGAAATATATACTGGCCATGGATCAATGACTGCTGATATCAATATGAATTTGATAATCTAGGCGCCCATAATATTTAAAAAAAATAGGCTAATTTGTTAAACATGAAATCTTATGGTTTTGAGCAAGTAATTAGGATCATATGCACTTCTTCTGGGATCTAGCTGAAGCAAAAATATCATTGACTACTCTCACATGTCTCATGAAACTGCTTCAAAGTATGAGTGCCAAATTTGGGCCCTTTCTTGGCCCCATTGTAAAATTCTTGTCATTTCACACAGAGATGATTAAAAAGAAAGAAACAAATTTATCGTGAGCTTCTTCTGTAATTAATTATAAACATGCATTTGGCTTCTTTTCGTATAAATACATAAGAATTTTTTTTAAAAGAAAAGAAAACTTTTTTGGTCTTCCCCCTTTTTGCGGGGGGGGGGGGGGTCAACTTGAGTAGGTTATATCTTACGGGCCTTGGTTAGACGACGTCTGACATGTCTGATGTCAATATATATGTAAATTGGGTACCCATGTGTTGGAAAGGGGGGCAACTTGGGGGCCAACGAGAGAGGTGATGATATTGGGAGAATATTTGGTTTGAAATGATTTACATACTGGTTGGGTTCTTCTTATGTAAAAAGCCATTATTCTGAACATACATTGACTATGGGGGTTAGAAAATGTGTAACTTCCAAGAAAATTGAGAAAATGTGAAATTTCATGTACAAAGTGAATGGAGAGCTGCTCGCATATGATGTCATCAGTGTTGCCAATTTGCAGAGCCGCGAGTAACTTACTAGAAAATGTAAATGAGTGTAAATTTCTTATTCTTTGACCGATTTTGCTCATTTCTTTTTTAAAATGCTGTTCAAAATTAACTCCTTATATTGAAACTGAGAAACTTCTGGGGTGGACTTTGCCTTTAAAATAGCCCACGTTCCTATGTCAATATCTAGCATGTCAAACCTAGCGTGTGCAGTTGCATTATGCAAGATGAGCCATATTCGTAAATAATTTGTCACAGATTATTTTTGGTTTTTTTTTAAATTTTCTAAATGTAATCAAATCCAGTTTATCTACTCCCTGTAGCATGGAATGAAAAAAGGGAAACGACACCCCTTTCCCATACATCAATACCTTGAACCCTGACGGGTCATACAATTTATGAATAATTGCTGTTCTGAGAATTGAATGCCCTTCAAAATGCAGCACTCTCCAAAACGGTTAAACGGGCTCATAACATGATCTTCTTCCTGAAATCCTGAGTACAGAAAATTGTTAAAGTAAAAAAGACGCAGTGGTTTCACAATTTAATGAACGGTACGTTAACCGTCCATGATGATTACTCATTTTCGAATGAAATCTTCATCCTTGCCACAGTATTACAGATTCAGGCCTTTCTTTATTTACTTCACATTTTGCTTTGATTCAAATGACAACATCATAGTCAATTGCATCAAGAGGGAACAAAAGTTGTGTCCCAAAATATTTTTCTAAATTGGAAAAGCGTCACTTCCTTATTTTTGTAATGATTGATTGATTCATTGATTATCCTGCTTACAATTTTATATCATAGAGGACATGACAAATTACCAGTCATACATGTAGGCCTACGTACAGAATAATTACGGCTTCATCTATTATTATTATCATTTTGGTTTCACTTTCTGTCACACCGCTTCTATACTTGGTGCCATAGACGTATTATCTATTTTTATGGATCATAAGAAATTCTTAGCGATTTATAAACAAAAAAATGATAATGGTGCCCTGTATGACCAATATGACGCAATTTCATATGAGAAAGAAGCAAACTTAAGGATTTTTCATCCAACAAGTCCTTTTTCAGCGAGTTTATAGACTACAAAGTAGCCAGTATAGCGCAATATTATTTCAACATGCATACTTGCTCAATATCATCACATATCCAACAGCTTTCGGAAGAGGGCTCACTTTTCACCCACTTGGGTACCCAATTAATATTGAAGTCAGCTGTCATTTATCCAAAGCCCGTATACATTTTAATACATGACCAACTCAAATTGCCATTGAAAGAAGATAATTCACTAGATTAAGCTGCCATGATAAAAGTTCATACAAAAAGGGGCCAAAATGCCCGTTTTTAAGAAAAAGGGGCACTTGTAGTTATTTCTAGTGTTCTACTTATCTAATTTACCATCAGGGGATAACAGAAGGGCAAATGCATTACATTTCTCACTTTTTACAGCCTCTGTACATGACAAAAAATTTACAATGCACACAAAAAGGCCCAAACTGGGCACTTAGGGCACCTACAAGTAATTTCATGCAGAGGTCAATGACATTGTTTTCTGAAGTAAGAACTGAGTAGAATGCTGCGCCAAAAATGACAAAACACCCATACCTTTTCAGCATTTTGAACAAGTGGGCTAATTTTTAAACGTTATGGGCACCTAATTTATGCTTATATCAGCCGTCATTTTATCCAAGGTCTTTGTATATTTCAAGACATGACCAACTAATTGCGAAATATAAAGATATTCACTAAAATTTGCCGCGATATTGAAAACTTGTTTGAAAAGGGGCCATAGGCCCATTTTCAAATAAAATGGGGTCCTTCGGGTACTTGAAACGTTTTATTTGTTAAAACGATACAGTAAATATAATATTTGGTTATGATTATTACTTTTTTCAGCCTCTCTGCATGAAAAAAAAACATGAATTTTAGAAGGGGTAATAAAAAGGCCCGATTAGGACACTTTGGGCACCGATTTTCAAAAATCAGTCGGTGGCATCGTTTTCAGCATTAAATTTTACTTCGGAATCCACTTCTACAAAAAAGTGAACACCATTTCCATGTTGGAGCCGGCTGTGTGCCTAACTATGTATGACTCGTGGGTGTCGAGCTCTTGAGATGACCCCCAAAGCTCTGATTTGTATGCTCTCAAGAAACACGAAATATGTCGAATCGTGATTGTTTGAGGAGATAGAGTGAGGACACAGTAAAGTGGAAAAACTTTTTCTCGGATATTCATAATTTCGAATTTCCGTGATTCCAGAAAAATCAAATAGAAAGATTGAAAGTTCTTAGTTCGAAATTCAGTTTATGGATTACTTTTATTTCAATTGCGAAAAATCAAATAGACCGATTGAAAGTTCTTAGTTCGAAATTCAGTTTATGGATTACTTTTATTTCAATTGCGACAATAATTAGCAGAGCAGATTTAGGTAAAAAAAAAAAATGTCACATATTTCGAGTTTCAGTAAAAAGTACTTTGAAATAAAAGGGGTAGAAAGAAACGAAAGGTATGAAAACACCCAAAACGAAGTATCGTTACTCAGTTGTAGCATTACATTAAGAAATAGGAGAAAAATTGGCCGGGGGGGGGGGGTTGACTAAGAGAAAGAGTTGAGTGACGGATATGACCATGATGACGTGTAGCTAGAGGATGAAAAAGTATATAGTGAGGAAAAGGGGGTGAGAAAATGCCCATGGCAGGAGATACGTGTGAAAGGATGAGAGCATTCAGAAAACTGAAATAGACATTTATATAATTATTTAATATCATAATGAACCAACTGCGACTCTATGTGATCTGGCGAAGCTTGATTTGTTTTTGAGCATTATCAGTGATTATAAACCTGAGGGGGAAAAAATTGTTGTTTAAAAGAATAACACGTGCGCCCCCCCCCCCCCCCCCGTTAGGCTATGTTCATAAAAGCTTGTGAAATATTAAACATGAATCTTCTTGTTGTAAGAATTACATGATGTAAAGCTTCACCTTCATTCTCTCTCTCACGCTGTCTCACGCTCTCTCTCTCCCTCTCTCTCTCTCACGCTCTCTCTCTCGCCCCCCCCCCCTCTCTCTCTCTCTCTCTCCCTCCCTCTCCCTGCCTCTCTCTCTCTCTTGCCTTGCTCTGGCCTATACTCTGTCTACTCCTTTCTCTTTCTTTGAAATTTTTGCTGTTCATTTCTTTCCCGACCTCGCCTCTTTCTCTCTCTCCCTCTCCCTCTCCCTCTCTCTCTCTCTCTCTCTCTCTCTCTCTCTCTCTCTATCTCCTTATCTTTCTCTCTCTTTTCCTTCTTCCTTTCCTCTTTGTCTTCTCTCTCCCTACTCGTTCCCCCTCAATCTCACAGCACTATGGCCACACAAGGATATGAATACTTTGAATGGGCCTTGGTATCCTGGAATTCAAAGCAAAATCATGATGTTGACTCAAATCTGCCGCAATAGACCCGATGGCTATGCCCCTTCCGCTCATCAGCTGCTCGACGTCATCTGTCCGGCGTTCACCGGGGAAGGCTCGGGAGAAGGCTCGGGTGATGTTCTCAATATGGAGCTCGACACCGGCAAAAACTGGATCTACAACTTCGAAAAATTAGGTAAACCTTTCATTTGAAATAAAGGGGGCTCATCCCAGGACGAAAATCCAATTGAATCCCCATTGGAGATCCCGATTGAATACCAATTGGAATACTACTTGGCAATCGGAAGTATGGGGAAAGTGAAACAATGTGGTCTCCATTGAAACCAATTGTTAGTTGTCTCACTGAAATTGACACATTAAAACCATTTGGTCCCCATTGCAACCGATTGCCAATGGTTTTAATGGGGGCAATGTGGACCCATTGTCTCACTTTCCATATACTTCCAAGTGGAGTTCAATGTCCATAACTGAATTGATATTTCCAACTGCATGGTCTTGTAACTGCATCTTATAATTTCAACTGGTATTCAATGGGGTCAATTGTCCAACTGAAACTAAATGAAGTCCCTAAAACGTCGTGGTCGTCGAATTGGGTTTTTACAGACTTGTATCAATCATATCTGATTGATACCTAAACATTCGATTTGATTTCGTATATTGCATGATCAGTGAATTACACCGATTTCTATTGTTATTTGAAATATGAAATATGTAATGCGAGATCATACATATTTTGAGAAATAATTCACAAAATTATTCAGAATATTCATAAAAAGAAATATGGCTGCATTTGTATTGAACTTTAACTGTTGAATTTTCAAGAAAAAATAGCAAATATGAAAATGAATGCACATGCATATTGATTTCTTTTGAAATTTCTTTTCATTTGACACGAAATTAGATGCCTCGTTTAAAGCAGATGGCACTAAAATTATTTATCTATTAACGATTAGTAAATATGGCATGCAACATGTGCAATACCTACCTCATTTTTTATTTATTTATTTATTTATTTATTTATTTATTATTTTTTTTTTTGGTGGGGGGGGGGGGGGTCTTGATATGTATCTTCAAGTTATTAGCTACATTTCATGGAGGCAAACTTCTCCATTTCTCCATGGCTAGTCTGGCCATGGCTCGATACATTATACTTTTCGCTTCACTCTAAGAAAAGTTGGTTAAAAATCATTTGGCGGGTTAAGATATGAACCGACCAACTGTTGGTTAAAATCATACCCATATGTTTTAGATACATTTTTTTCTTTAACCAACAGTTGATCGGTTCATATTTTAACCATCCTAATAATTTTTCTGAGAGTGTTGTAAAACAACTCTGTGTCTACGAGACTACATCATGTTCGCTATAATCTATTAGAGCTACTGAGAAACCAGGGGCTGCCCCTCCCCCATTTTAGACACGTTCCATGCCTGAGTGGTAGAAATTATTGTACTCAATTTCGTCATTAGTCCAGTTCCAGCCCTCTTTTTTAAACGCCCGTGATAGGGGAAATCATCTTCGAATATTCCTTCCTTCCTTCCTTTCATCTTCGAATTTTCCTTCCTTCTTTCCTTCCTTTCTTCTTAGAATTTTCCTTCCTTCCTTCCTTCCTTTCTTCTTTGAATTTTCCTACCTTCCTTCCTTCCTTTCTTCCTTTCTTCTTCGAATTTTCCTTCCTTTCTTCTTCGAATTTTCCTTTTCTTTCTTCCTTCCATCTTCGAATTTTCCTTTCTTCCTTTCTTCCATCTTCGAATTTTCCTTCCTTCCTTTCTTCCTTTCTTCGAATTTTCCTTCCTTCCTTCCTTTTTCCATTTCTTCTTTGAATTTTCCTACCTTCCTTTCTTCCTTCCATCTTCGAATTTTCCTTCCTTCCTTTCATTTTCGAATTTTCCTTCCTTCCTTTCATCTTCGAATTTTCCTTCCTTCCTTCGTTTCATTTTCGAATTTTCCGTCCTTCCTTCCTTCGTTTCATCTTCGAATTTTCTTCCTTCCTTCCTTCCTTTCATTTTCGAATTTTCCTTCCTTCCTTCGTTTCATCTTCGAATTTTCCGTTCTTCCTTCCTTCGTTTCATCTTCGAATTTTCCTTCCTTCCTTCCTTCCCTTCATCTTCGAATTTTCCTTCCTTTCTTCTTTCCTTTCATCTCCGAATTTTTCTTCCTTCCTTCCTTCCCTCTTCGAATTTTCCTTCCTTCCTTCCTTCCTTCCCCTTCCTGCTAGGCCTTTAACAGTTCGGCATTAATCTCCCAATTCATTTCATTTTCTTTGAAAGATGAGCATCTTCTTCTCACTGATGAAGACGATGGCTTTCAGCAATTCCTCCATAAGCTCGCAGAGGGCGCTTGTCAAGCTGCCGAGAGGGCCGGCTTCGGGAAGAGCAACATCGAGGCGTTCTGCCGCTCTAATCGCCAACGCATCGATGGGGATGATGAACACGACACGGGCAGCGGGGATGTTATTACAGGTAGTGGTGAAGACGAAGACGATGATGACGACGATCATGATGACCATGTGTTGTCTATTATTTGGAACTCAGACTACGATGGGTTGGAAAACGACCCGTTTTATTTTACAAACAATGCGATATGAAAACGCAAAGTACAGAGAGTTTGGAAGAATATGACATGGAGAGGGGTTTGTTGTTGTTGTTTTTTTACGGGCTCCAGCTTATAGCTGATGATATCAGTTAATTTCTTTTACATAACATTTCTTTTACAAGCTAAACGCGTATACAGATCCTTTATTTGATTCGTTCCTTTATAATAATGATAATAATGACTATAATAATAATCTTTTTTTTTTTTGGAGGGGGGGGGGGGGGCTGGGCTTTGCTTTGAAAAATCGTTGAAAACTAATGTTTTGCATCAAGCACTTCTTAGCATTAAAATTAGTGTTTGAGGCCTTTTCACTGAATACTCTGTGTAAAGTACTTGCATATTTCGCACGCAGATGTGTTTTTCTGATTTCCCAGGCAGGGGCGATAAACCCATTAGCAATGTTGCTATGTCGTGATGTCAATGTTCTTTTACAGTATCATATATTATGTATGCAATTTTGGCAATATCTTTTGTTCGGTTTGTTTGTTTCGTTGGATTTTTTTTCTTTTATTCAGATTGTTCTGTCATTCGTAAACGCATTGTTGTTGTTAATGATGTTTTTGTTGTTTTGTTTTTGTTTTTTGTCTGTGTGTGTTGTTTGTTTGTTTAGGTGGGTTTAGCTGCTGGTACATTGTTCCTTGTAAGCATAAGTCTGCGTAGCCTTCTAAAGAAGCACCCTTGGGGATTTAAATTGTGAATTACTTTTTAATTGTTAAAAATAGAAAATCTCAGATGTTCTTTATGCAGCTGGTGTATTGTGATGTCATGTTTGTTTGTCTTTTTTTTTACTTCAAATTTCAACAAGTATATTGTATATTTTGTATATATTTTTGTATCTAGGTTCTTGCACTGAATTAAAAGAAAACTGAACAGAATACTGATTAATCAACGATAATGGTGGCCTTGAATTTGAACTAGAATACGAATTTATTGAAAACTACGTGACAGCCGACGGAGTGAATTTCATTTCATTTCATTTCATTTATTTTTTCCCATTTTCAACTTAGAATAACATATATATTATATAAAAAATAATTAATGAATTGCGTTGACTGAAAATAAAACCGTAAGATACATAAAGATATGAAATAATGTACACTTGCATCATGTGCATGATGGTAGTACGATAGTATGCGATAGAAAAGAACTTAGTTAGAGAAGGGGAAACAGGAGAAACAGATGGGGGAAAACAAAAAAAGCCATGAAAGACTGAGTGCAGATATTCTATTGAACAACATTTACATTACAATTACAAATACGTGTTACCTTCTGAATAATAATAAATCAGACATACTCGTTATACTACATAATGTTGCATATTTATGTATATTCTTTGTTTTGTAATTCAAGAAATGTAGAATGCATTGCTTTGTTGTACAGTGATTTATATGTTTGCTATTTTTTCTTAAATGCTATGATTTGTTTTTGTTTTAAATGGAAATAAGTTTTATTGGATTGAAACTGAATTGAACTGATAAACAGTTTCGATAGGCGTGGTGAGCATAAGTAGAGAAAGGAAGACAAGTACAGCGAGACAGAGTGAATAATAAAAGGGGAGGAAACAGAGAGATATTTAGGAATTATTATCAAGGACAAGTTGACAACAAGATGAAATTGATTTCAATAAAAAGAATACATATTGCAAACAAAACAGTGAAAATTTGATGAAAATTGGTTACAAAATAAGGAAGTTATAAATTTTTGAATATTTGCTTTTTTTTTTTTTTTGCAAAACAGTGCATTTGAACAATAGATGTGAAAATAATGAATATTCAGTGAGGGAGATTATGATGTGATATACTCACAATTTTCCATACAATATTTATACAGAAGTGACAAAGATTTCATATTTTCGCTATGAAAATGTACCAAAAAAAATCCCCTTACACGCATGTGAAGTATGATGGATGACTTTTCAGTTTATGCAAAGAAATGAAAATTTTCTGATTTGTGTGTGTGTGTGTGTGTGTGTGTGTGTGTGTTTGTGTATGGAGAATAGTGAGTGTACGAAATCATCAACTCATGCGTTGAATATTCATATCGACTGTCAATATGTGTGACTGTCAACAAACATAAAACAAGATAAAATAATCAAAAACTCCTTAAAAGATCTTGAAGTTCGAATCTTTGCCCATCATTATTGTTTTACCGTCGTTTTAGTCCTTCTCGCCATCTTCCAGACTCATATCAAAAGGAGAGTATACAAACGTTTCACGCATTGAATTCAATTTGAAATTTAATAATCATTCTCTTAACTTGTGTTAACAGTCAGACAAAAACGCTGAAACCCGAGTACGGGAAAATACCTTGAAGACGGCTGCTGGTCTTCCATGGGGCAAGTTTTAACAATGTACAAAATAATATAATAAACATAACACAAGAAAATGAAACAAAATAAATATCACCAAATCAGTCAAGAAACAAAAAGACAAAAAACACAAAACAAAAAACGTACATAACATATTGAGGGATAAATGCAGTCTGTGTAGATTAGTCTTACGGGTGGCAAAAATTGGTAGTTGACGCAAATCAGGGGATAATTTATTATATTGAAAAGAAGCTCTGTACACGAATGATCTTTTACAATAATTTGTATTTGGCTTAGGTAGGGAAAGGTTATGTTCATTGCGGAGGGAATATGGCGAGGGTTTAAACCCAAACGTGTCTTTCAAATATTCAGGAGTCATAATATTCAATATTTTATAAGTCAAAAGTAAGAAATGACTTATTCGTGTTTTTACGTATCATTTTCCAACCAAGACAGCTACTTGAATTTGACTAGTAGAAGTATTGGAATAGGGGTTAACTTTTAGTATTATTCTACCAGCCCTATTTTGGAATTTTTGGAGTTGTGTTACACAATTGCTGCTGGCAGCTTGCCAAACTACATCCCCGTAATCAAAGTGAGGTAATATGATGGAATTATAGATTTATTTCAATTCAGACATATTCACATATTGTCTTAATCTACCCAAATAATTCACCATTTTACCGAGCTTGTTACGGGTCTCTTCAATGTGAACATCCCATTTTCATTTTCATCCACATGTACACCGAGGTATTTAAAGCTTTTTACTTGGGACAACTGTTGTTCGTTGATTTTGATATTCAAAAGCGCTTGCTTTTAAGCATGTTATGTGTTCCAAGTAACATGCAAACAGTTTTGTCGTAATTGATCAGGGGGATCATGAGTAACTAAACTGAAATGAATGGACTCATGGACGTAAATGGCCACCCCACCCTCATTTCTATCTCTCAATTCCGAATAGTAGTGACGTCATAGCTATCTTGCGATCGGCTTCGATTTGCAGCCGATTTGGCCTTATGATTATTCCGAACTTCAGATAAGATGATTTTACTTGTTTAAACTTTCATATTTAATGCAAAATACCATTTGTTCGAAAATCGGGTTGCAGTCGGAATGTATTGTGCGCAGAGGGCTTTACTCGCCGTTCTTAGCGTTTGTGTCGATCTGACCGATTGGTGCATCTATCCAAACTGACTACCAGTACTTAATATACTTTGTTTCTACTCATTATCTCTCAAGTGCAAATTCAAGGTTCCTTCCTCGACAACGCCTTTAATATTAAAACAGCGGTGATGCAGCGTGGGTCCCTGTGGGGGAGGGGGGGGGGTGTAAACGCAGTAACTTTGGCGGATATCAGTGTTGAATACATCAAAAAAGAAAAAAAAAACTTCCTTACAAGAGAGATAGAGAGACAGAGATAGACAGAGAGACAGAAGATGTGCCTTTCATTGTATAATTTTATGATAAGCAAACAGGGGCCTTATACTTTTTGGGAGAAAGACTCAATCTGCTGACATTAAGATTACAAAACATGCATGGGCGACATCCCCCATCATGCACGCCCCCCCCCCCCCTTCTCACCCATGACTAGGAAAAAAGAAAAAGCGACCAGGGGAGCGTTTCATGAAGAGTCTTGTCGGTGATTTTCACTGACTAATTTGCTCTCAGCCAATCAGATGCAAGGATTTTCAGTAGCTCATAACAGTAACTCTCAGTGAAAATCACCGACAAAACTCTTCATGAAACGCTCCCCAGAAATCACACTGCGTCATCATACGAGGTAAAATCTTCACCTAATTGCATTGTTAGAACAGTTGTTTTAAAATTATTGGGTTGTTTAACATCTAAACCTACCAATTGTTGTTTTAAAAAGAAATGTATGTAAAACATATGTGGATTAAAAAAAACCCAACAACCTGTGGTAGGTTTGAATGTTAAAGAACCAAATAATTTTTAAAACGGCTGTTCGAACAGTGTACACGTCAAACAGAAGTCCAGTCAGGGAATTGTGTAGAAATGACGCCGATCGTTCTGGCAATCATATTGCTCGCTCTCCAAGCAAGTACAAACGGTACGTACTTTTGTAATTTTCCTTCCTTAAGTAAAGTTTTGTAGTCTTCTAGACTTTTTTCTGGTAATGTAATTGTTTATTGCTAACTTTGCGTGCTTCATTGTATTCTTTAAATTTCAATTACTTGTGCATCAGTAAGTTTAACATGCTATTTTAGTTTGAAATGTAACTCTTTGAATTTCATCATTTATCAGGTTATTGATTGAAACAGTTGTTACTAATCTTCTTTTTCTACATAATTTTCGTACATAATGCATTAGTGTTTGGATTTATTTTTCTTTATCAACAGCTCAAGAAAAAATAAGTTATTATCGTTATTTTTGCATACAAGATTCTAAGCTCATTTAGATTAGTAACTTTGAATGACCGATCAAAGACTGCGAAGGCTAAAATTTTACAGAGAGTATGTTTTTTTTTCATTAACGATTATGTAAGAACCAGCATTTTTAGTTATGAAACACAGTTTCAAAAATTTGTTTCATCCGATATCATGTATATTGTTTATAGATCTTGAGTTTTGTAACTGTGTTTTGAAACTGTGTTTTTGCAAAACACTTAAAGCGGACAGATCCGTATTTTCAACTATACGGTATCAAAAGGTTTATTTTTACCAAAAAAAAAAAGAAAGAATTGAGCTATCAATAGACGCACCCCAAGATGCTTCGTTGTTGTCACGTAAATGTATATAT
>CM057163.1:15219360-15282865 GCA_029962745.1 Echinometra lucunter
TAGTAGTTGTAGTACTGTACTTGTAGTAAGACTCATAAGCGTCAATCGGAAAGAGGGGTGGGGGACAAAATAAATTATGTCCCCAAAATTCAAATTGATGGCCATTCTGTTTGTGTGTTTGTTGTTTTTTTTGTCTGTATTTTTTTCTTGTATCTCCCCCCCCCCCGAATGACCTGACGCCCCTGGTAAGATTAGTAGTCGTAGTTGTAGCAGTAGAAGTAGTAGTAGGTAGTCGAAGAAGTGGGTAGAAAAAGTACTGTAGCAGTATGATTGTGTAAATTTGTTACTTTGTTTTAGTATTAGTCGTAGTAATAGTTGTACTTTAGTGGTACAGTAGTGGTGGTGTTGGTGATGGTGATGCAAAATGTAAGGAAATTCTGTGAGGATGGATGAGGGTGTGTGTGTGTTAATACTTAAAAGTGTGAGTTCGACAGAAAAAAAAAATCGGCAAAAAGTCGGCAAAAATGTAAGGGAGGTCTGTGCGGGTGGGTGATTGTGTGTGATTATACTTAAGTGTGAGTTCGAAGGAAAAAAAAAATCGGTAAAAATGTCACCCCCCCCCCACCCTCCCCCACTCCTCAAAGTGGATTTACGCTGGTGATAGTTATAGCATTTTCTGGAACCAAACTGAAATAGCTGTAGCATATTTTGAAAGCAGACTTATCTGGTGGTGTTGTTGAAATCTTTTTTTATAGACGTGCATCAAGATACGTCTGGGACCGACCTTTTACGTCACCATCCGAAACACGTGACTCAGTCTCGAACCTGAGTCCGCTGAATCAGTTTATAACTTCCACTGCTAACTGGATTACAGGTGCACGCCACAACGCGCAGTTTTAGATTAAAAAAAACAACAAAAAAACAACGAATTTCTCAAATTAAATTCAATTTTTGTGAGCTTTGAACAGGTTAAATGTATATAGCTATTGCAAACTGAGTATTTTTTGCCGGAAACACAAATCAACTACAAAGCAATTTATCTCCCTCCCTCTCTCTCTCGTTCTCTCTCTCTCTCTCTCTCTCTCTCTCCTCTCTCTCTCTCTCTCTCTCTCTCTCTCTCTCTCTCTCTCTCTCTCTCTCTCTCTCTTATCCTCTCCATTTCACAGCCCGGCCATGGTGGCCGCACGATGAGCTCCCCGGCGAAGACGAGGACAACTATTTTGAAGCCAAGTTTGGGATGACCCTGGCCGAAGCCCTGTCGAGCATCTGCTCCAGTACTCCGGGTAGGTCCGTCCGCAGAGTATCATCGGTGGAATTCCTCTTGCACCGCGTCATTTGTCCTGTCTTGGAAGACCGGGCGGGCTCGGACCAGGGCTCGGGTCAGGGCTCTGGAGAAGCTTCCGGTGATGGCACTGATGAGTATAGTGACAGATGGATATACAGCTTTGAAGCAAGTGAGCAATTTTGACATTATTTTTCTTGTAACTGTCTTTATCACTACTGTTGTTGCTATCATTGTTCTTTTTACTCTACTTTTCATTGAATATTTGTTATTAGTATCATCGTTGCTTTACTTGTTTCCATTGTTATCGGTACTGTCATTGATATCATAATCATTATCACAAGTATAATTCTCAAAGCCTTGAACAAAACTAATGTATTTTTTTCCATGGCATTCGAAGAGAGACAAAGTTTTTTTAAAAAGTGTGTATAAACTTAGTGTCAAACGAGGGGACTACGAAGGGTTGACATTGATTCAAAATTTATTCTGTACGGGTTATCATGGATTTAAAAAATTCTCAGTGATAATAAAGAAGCTTGGAATTAGGCTCTTTTTTCTTACTGGACTTAATATGCGGGACAATGAAAAGCAAATCATTTGGAATAACAGTAATATAAAACTTATGCTTACCAAATTTTTTTCTTTAAAAGACGAATTGACTTTGGGATAATGAATGTTAATCAGATTATAACAGACTAATGTTGGAAGGAAATCAGTGATATTTTTAATGTTTCTGAATCAAAACAGAAAAAAGTTAAATAAAGACAAAACATATAGTATCGTCAAGAGGATTTGTTCGAAATTTCTACTGGTGATTTGATATAAATATTCATATAATTAACCCTGTTCTCACTTTTAAATGGCCGCCATAATTAGACCACATTAGACACGCAGAACTTATTTTAACCGATATCTCTAGATCTGAGACACATAGGAAGCTAATTATAGTGTCTTTACCCATGTTTTCGGGGTCAAGGAACATTATTATGGCATTATTACCAGCTTACAACTACTCCTTAACTACTAATTTGCATAAATTTGCATAAAATTCGCCTTTTAAATTCAAAATGGCTGCCAAGTTGAATTTTGAAACTCTACCTCAGTTGATACTCATGGAAAGTTAATTCCACTGTCCTTATCCAAGGTTAGGGGATGAAAGAGATTTATCACAGCATTACTAGCAACTATCCACTGACTCTTAATTTGCATAAATTTGCATAAAATTTGCCTTTTTCTAATTCAAAATGGCTGCCAAGTTGCAATTTAAAACTCTACCTCAATTGATACTCATGGAAAATTAATTTCATTGCCCTTATCCAAGGGTAGGGGATGAAAGAGATTTATCATAGCATTACTAGCAACCATCCACTGACTCTTAATTTACATAAATTTCCATACCATCAGTGGCGTATCTAGGGGTGCAAGGGGCAAGTGCCCCGGGCGGCACTTTGAGGGGGCGCAAAAAAAAACGCAAAAGAGAAAGGAAACAAGGGGGAAAATGAGGGGAAAAACATAATCCTTAAGGATTATGCGCCACCATGTTATCTACAGTAGACAAGCAAAACTCATTTTAGCATAGATACATCTATAGATCTGAGACTCATAGAAAGCTAATTTCAGTGTCTTTATGTATATTTAAGGACCCATGGAACATGCTTATATTATCATTAACAACTTACAACTACTCCTTAACTCCTAATTTGCATACATTTGTATAAAATTCACCCTTAAGCCAATTAAAAATGGCCGCCATGTTGTGTTCCCTTGCATTAACACCGCAGGAGTGTTGATTTGTGTTCATGGTTGGGGATGATGGAATATTCTCTGACTGCCAATTATGGAATATTCACGGCGAGGAAGCGAAGCTGTCATCAATTTCACATAGGCATATGAGAACTTCGGTAACCTGACTGCCAATTATGACTTTTCAGCACTTTTTACTGTCTAAATCATACTCTTTAAACGATCTAGCGAAACGAGTTAAACCCCCCCCCCCCCCCCAAAAAAAAAAAAAAAAAAAAAAAAAACCACACACACAAAAAAAACACTGTTTTGATGAAAAACTAGCATTTTGTCTTCAATGGTATAATCGGTCGCCTCCCTTCCAAATATAACTCTATTCTAACACCTCAATGGTCCAGTTATTTTTTCCTGTTCAATATAACCCTGATTAGAAATATGACGAGTGGGCCAAGCAAGCGAGGAAATAAATTTTGTCTTCATATACACTATAGGCCTGTCTATAAGTACGTAAATCATATATTTGGTCAACTCGCGTACATGTCCAAATTGCCCTCCATACTATCGTGTGTCTAAATGCTATTCAAGAGAGCGCAGCAAGCAAAGAAAATTTATACTCTTCCATGGGCCTCAGAGATATCTGATAACGTGTAGTATATGATCACCTAATTGCCAAATATGAGGCTACTTGGGTCATTGTTTGGCACTCGAAACTATTAGTTTTTATGTTTTATAAGCGATAGAAGCGATCTTCTACCAAAATAAACTAGATGACTTTATGACGCACTCTTCCCACAGAATTCGAGAAATGCTTGCACACCTCTGCAAAACTACTGTAATGTCCGGACATCTTGCTGAGGGAACAGGCCATGCCCTTCGACTCCTTGCACTAAGAAAAACGGGTTCAATTTTGCACCCTTCAAATGGAACAGTGGGAGCTCCTTTATGGGTACAACTTTGCACCCTAAAGCACTTTGCACCTTTAAGGGTACAACCATGCACACTTAAGGATGCAAAATGTACCTTTAAGGTGCAGTGGCTAGAGTTGTACCCTTCAGGATAGGTGCAAATTTGTACCCTTTAAGAATGCAGACGGGCATTTCCTGGAGCAACAAGTACAAAATGACGCATCTTTGCACCTTTTCATGAAGGGTGCTGCAAGTGTTGCATTTAGGGTGGCAACACTCAACCTTTCTTTCTAAGTGTGTACAATTATTTGACAAACATTTTATGATTAGAAGGATAGTATAACCAGGGAGGTCTCCCCTTCCACCTCCCTAGTATAACATTAGAAAGACAAGATGTGTACCGATTTCCTTTCATTAGGATAGTATCATAACCGCATTTGTTGAGATACTTGAAATGAAAGCGAGCAAAAGGAGCGAGCGCTCCCAGGGTTTTCTTTTTTCTTCATTAAGTTTTCTTAACTGTTTACCCATTTTCTTTCTTTATTTCGCCTTTTGAGGGGATTAAAAAGGGCCATGTCATTTTTAATCGTGAATCATTGGGGGATGATAATACAGGCCATTCCCCTGCCCAGAATATTGGTACTTATACAGCAAATCCGCACCCTCCCAATAGAACGGCTGTCAACAATATTGTGAGGGGACGTAATAGTTATTTGGAGGGATCACAAAAGTTATAAGGGAATGCAGTGATGATGGGATGGAGTGAAATGATCATTTTGAGTCAACGAAATGATTATTTTGAGGGAATACAATAATCCATGGAAAATTTATTCTCCTCATGTCACCTGGTGGGCTCCGTATCATGTCGCTCAGTTTACTGTAGCTCCAAAATAAAAGATCATATTCACTGTTGTGCGTATACTGTTGACGTGAGTGTACTGCGCACTGTCTATTATCGTAGAATATAATTGGCTAGCAACATGTGTATACCTGATTCAATATTTCTGAGGAACATATTGCAATTACTACAAAATAGTTATTAGAGTACAAAATCATAATATGTCTCCTTATAGTACGTACAAATCGGCATATTATAATGTATGCAACAAATCACAAAATTTCATAATGAAAAAGAAAGAAAAAAGCTTCACACCGTGGGCATGGTGGAAGGGTACTTCCTTATAATTTCAAAAATATATTTAAAATTCAAAGGCCTCAACAAAACTCATATTTTATGGAAGTATCATATATGAATTTACCTTGTTACGTTTCATCACAGGCTGAATTCACTGTAGATGAACAGCACTATTAAGTTACATTAAAATGCTGTATCACCGCACTTACACAATTAAAATACAGGGATCATTTTACACATTCTGTACATGCATTTAAGTTGTTTTGGGCGGCATAACCTGTATTTATATAGATTTATGCAAATTATGAAAATTGCTCAAAGTTGTTGTTAGGCAACAAAGCTGAAAATGTTCATTAACCACAAAGGAACCCAATCGCTAAGCTATGACCGGGGTAATAATGTTTGGAGCGCCAGCTGTTTACCCATTTTCTTTCTTTATTTCGCCTTTTGAGGGGATTAAAAAGGGCCATGTCATTTTTAATCGTGAATCATTGGGGGATGATAATACAGGCCATTCCCCTGCCCAGAATATTGGTACTTATACAGCAAATCCGCACCCTCCCAATAGAACGGCTGTCAACAATATTGTGAGGGGACGTAATAGTTATTTGGAGGGATCACAAAAGTTATTAGGGAATGCAGTAATGATGGGATGGAGTGAAATGATCATTTTGAGTCAACGAAATGATTATTTTGAGGGAATACAATAATCCATGGAAAATTTATTCTCCTCATGTCACCTGGTGGGCTCCGTATCATGTCGCTCAGTTTACTGTAGCTCCAAAATAAAAGATCATATTCACTGTTGTGGCGTATACTGTTGACGTGAGTGTACTGCGCACTGTCTATTATCGTAGAATATAATTGGCTAGCAACATGTGTATACCTGATTCAATATTTCTGAGGAACATATTGCAATTACTACAAAATAGTTATTAGAGTACAAAATCATAATATGTCTCCTTATAGTACGTACAAATCGGCATATAATGTATGCACCAAATCACAAAGTTTCATAATGAAAAAGAAAGAAAAAAGCTCCACACCGTGGGCATGGTGGAAGGGTACTTCCTTATAATTTCAAAAATATATTTGAAATTCATAGGCCTCAACAAAACTCATATTTTACGGAAGTATCATATATGAATTTACCTTGTTACGTTTCATCACAGGCTGAATTCACTATAGATGAACAGCACTATTAAGTTACATTAAAATGCTGTATCACCGCACTTACACAATTAACATACAGGGAATCATTTTACACATTCGGTACATACATTTAAGTTGTTTTTGGCGGCATAACCTTCATTTATATAGATTTATGCAAATTATGAAAATTGCAACAAAGCTGAAAATGTTCATTAACCCAATGGCTGAGCTGTGACCGGGGTAATAATGTTTGGAGCGTAATGAGCATCTCCATCAGACATGTCGGACCTGGGCGCTATACAAGAAGCCAACATTATTATCATTATTGTTATTATTAATGAAAAAAATTCTTCGCAAAGAAATATTTAGGTTTGTAAATTATCTAGCTGACTAGTACCGTATATGCCCGGTGTCCCAGAGAAAGCGGAACGGTGGATTTTCAGTACTTTACCTTCAAAAAGTAGATAACGTTTTTACATAAGTATCGTCCAAGGAAGAAAATGATACCAAGATCATTGAATTTGGAAAAGTAATTTGTATTCTATGCCCATTTCTTAAAATACGGTCATTTCACATTTTTGGCGACTGATGAGAGTAGCTTTGTGTCTGGATGGCCTTTCATGATTGAGGGATATCCACTGATGCATGTCAGCAACAAAACATGCTAATACACATGCAATATAAAAGGCCATTCCCCCACAATTCTGCTCTCAACCATTGTCAACTGTCGCGAAAAACACGCGAAATTCTAAATTTACTGTATTTTAAGAAACGGGCATAGAATCAAACTTACTTCATCAAATTTAATGCTCTTGATATCATTCTCTTTGGTAAAAGATACTTTACCTACTAAAGCAAAAGATTATCTACTTTCTGAAGGTAAAGTACCAAAAAATCCACCGCTCCGCTTTTTCTGGGACACCCGGTATAGTAGGTTGCTGTATCTAACAGTCAAGTTCTTTCACCCAAGAATAACACCAAAATAAACTTATTACGTGTCACCAACTAAATTATATCGGTCTTGGACAGGCCATAAAGCAGCCATTTTTAATTTGAAGGGGTTAATTATATGCAAATTTATGCAAATTAAAAGTCAGTGGATAGTTATAACATGCCAGTAATGCTAAATCTATACCTCATACCCTTCTAACCATAGACAGGGACACTGATATTGAATTTCTGTGAGCATCAGATGAGACGGAATGTTAACCATGCAGCATGGCAGCCATTTTGAATTGGAAAACCGTTAATTTTATGCCCATTTTATGCCCATTTATGCAAATAAGGAGTTAAGGAGTAGTTATAAGGTGGTAATAATGCCATAATCATGTTCCAATAATGCCATAATCAAGACCCCCAAAACATAGTTTTGGGGGTCTAAATTTAGCTCTCTGTGTGTCTCAGATCTAGAGATATAGGCTAAAATACATTATCCGTGTATACTGAGGTCTTACATGGCGGCCATTCAGAAGTGAAAAGGGGTTAATTGTAGGCAAATTTATGCAAATTAAGAGTCCGTGGATAGTTGTAACTTGCTAGTAATACTGATAAATCTTCTTCATCCCCTACCCATGGATATAAGGACACTGAAATTAATTTTGCATGAATATCAGATGAGATTTAGTTTTTAAAATGCAACTTGGCAGCCATTTTGAATTGAAAAAAAGGCTAAAATTATGCCAAATTATGGAAATTAGGAGTTAAGGGGCAGTTGTAAGCCGGTAATAATGTCATAATCCTCTTCCCTGACCTCGAAAACATAGGCAAAGGCACTAACATTAGCTCTATACATGTCTCAGATGTAGAGAGATATAGGCTAAAGTATGTTCTGCGTGTTTAATGTGGTCTGACGTGACCGCCATTTAGAAGTGAAAAGGGGTTAATTGTATGCAAATTTATGCAGATTAAGAGTCAGTGGATAGTTATAACTTGCTAGTAATGCTTATAAATCTTCTTAATCCCCAAACCATGGATATAAGGACATTGAAATTAACTTTCTATGAGTATCAGGTGAGATTTAGCTTTAAAAATGCAACTTGGGAGCCATTTTGAATTTTTTAAAAGGCTAATTTTATGCAAATTTATGCAAATTAGGAGTTAAGGAGTAGTTGTAAGCTGGTAATAATGCCATAATCATGTTTCTTGACCCCGAAAACATAGGTAAAGACACTAAATTTAGCTCTCTACGTTTCTCATATCTAGAGATATAGGCTAAAATAGGTTCTCTGTGTCTCACCATGTCTACTGCAGTCTGATATGGCGGCCATTTTGAATTTATGCAAATTAGGCATTGATCCACCACTTCAATTTTTGTTAATTTTTAGTATGTTGTTTTTAGGTATTTTTCAGACTATATGCAAGAGGAATCGTTTCTGTTGCAATTAGTTCTAGGTTGACCCCTTTTTTTTTCGTATTTTGACTGTACTAATGGTGAACCGTAAACCCTTCTACGATTATGTAAATATTTGTTACACATACATTTGAGATGAAAGAAAACAAATAATTCTTATTCTTATTTTCATTCTTATTCCTATTCTTATACTCATATTCTTATTCTTATTGTTAGTAGCAGTAGTAGTAGTAGTATAGTAGTAGTAGTATTATGATAATAATGATAATCATTTTTTTTATCATCATCATTATTTTTGTTATGATTATGATCATAAACATTACTAGGATCACTATCCTTACACTTCTTCTAACTACTACTACTACTACTACTACTACTACTACTACTACTACTACTACTACTATACAACTAATACTACTTATAGGAACAAAATCATTCCCATTTTTATAGAAATAATTATCATTACTCTTGTAATTAGCATTTATCATTATTAAAGATATTGTTGCTATTGTTGTCATCGTCAGGATCATCATAATCATTACTCCTTTTTCATGTGTAAGATTTTAAAATGGATTTCTCTTTAGCAACGGTCTTCCCGGCCATGTGGGGATTCCTGACGTCAAATTATTATCTGATAACTTTTTTAGTCTGTTGGTTCTTGCTCTTAATTATTTTCTGAAAATGCTGATCTTCCATTTATACTTTCAGTTGAAATCTTCACTCCGGACCTCGGTACTCAGATTGCACTCAGTAAAATCGCCGAGGGCGTTTGTCAAGAAGCCGAAGAAGTCGGCTTTGACAACAACGTCGACCTCGAGAAATTCTGTCGCCTCAGTCGAGAGCTCGTCGATACCGATGATGAAGAAAGTGGAAGCGGGGAGATTAGCAGCGGTAGTGGCGAAAACGACGATGACGACGATGATGACGGGTTTTCGATTAATTGGAGCTCTTATTACGAAGGACTCGGAAATGATGCTTTTTATTTCTAAAACCTCTTGTAGTGAAGAGACAATAATAACCACAGATATATATTGAGTGGCACAGCACAACGGCGCGTTTTTGAAGGACCCCCTCCACCCGAAATCTCTACCGCATGCATTTTAATAGTTTTAGTGAAATATAATCTCTTCTTTACATTGACTCATAGAGAGAGAGAGAGCCCCTAAAACAGTATGGTAAAATGACACCATTTCAAAGCTTAGCTGGTAGTCATCCGTGTAAAGAACGCGAAATATAAGTTATCTCCCAATCGTTTCCTTTTTCACTATAATAATAATAAGGGAATTAAACCCCATTCAGCTCTCATATTGCTAATATAGATTTTTAAAAAACCACATAAACATATTGCAGTCTGACTTGTTTTCTTTGATTTTGCCTTTTGATCAATACAAAACCATCTGTTCGTATCGTATTTATTGATCTTTTCTAAAATGCACGCATTTACCACCTAATACTTCTTTTTGGAATTATCATTACTGTTTAATTTGTGTTTAATGATTCCCGTATTCCATACTCTCCATTTACTTGCCACATATTGCCTTTTTTACAGTTATCACGTTCAGATAAGTTACAAGTGGGCGGAAACGGCGATTATTACGATGGAAATTTAATCATACAAATGAGAAAGGCCCTTTTGCTTAGATCAATAATTCAACAATGTTTAATATACACGTTTTCACCACAATTAAAATCCGTTTTTTTTTCTACAGTTCTATAGTATTTGGGAATGATTAAACATGAACTAATCCCCCTTGTAAGTTGAACTTGAAAGACGTCTCAATCTTGAAAGAATGATTCTATTTGTAATGAAGAACATGCTTTTAAGAACAATTTCCTTATCCACTTTTTTTAAAATATTAAATATTCACCGAATAAGTCCTTTTTCTGTCTTTACGTTTATTCATTTGAAACAGTTAAAATATCGAGATTATGAAACAGTTATCATCAGACTGTTTGAAACAGTATACCGAAATTGAGTAAATTTGAATTACCTTTGCAGAACAGATACAAAAATCGTGTAGATTATGCCAGTAAGGGCTACTCAACACAGTTACTGTGTACGATTGATAATTTCTAGGCACTGTCGGAATTATGTTCAAAGTGTGAACACAATTTTTATAGACCAATTTCATCTACAAATTGATACGACCAATTTACTCCACAAGGCAGGTGGTGGTTTGGATGGATTGTAAGCACCGGTATGTCTTCTCTTTAAAAAAAATTATCTCTGTTTGCATAATGGGTGGAATAGTCATTATCATGAAGTCAGTACAATATGACAGTGCGCTCATTATTCGATTTCCTTTTAAATCATTTTTTTTTTAAATTTATGATTTCACAAGATGAAAAGTAAATTCAGAATCTGTCTTCTTCTCTGTCAAGAAGGGTACTTCCCGACTATCGCGAAGTGTTTTTAACGTTTACTCCTTATAAAGCATTATTGGTTTTAACAAAAAGAATATGGGGAGGATGGCTATTACTATAGCACTCTCTTTAAAAGAATAAAAGGCTTATGTGGTTGACATGATTTGCTTTTAAAGATAAATTATTTTCTTCACCCCATCTTTTTTAGTTAGCATGTAAGTGGATATATTGTCTCATCTAACCTATTTCTCCTGAGTATGTTTCAGATGGGCTATGCGCCCCTTATTTTTTGAGGAGAGATGCATGAGTGCTTGTAAGTTGAACTTGAAAGACGTCTCAATCTTGAAAGAATGATTCTATTTGTAATGAAGAACATGCTTTTAAGAACAATTTCCTTATCCACTTTTTTTTAATATTAAATATTCACCGAATAAGTCCTTTTCTGTCTTTACGTTTATTCATTTGAAACAGTTAAAATATTGAGATGTATGAAACAGTTATCATCAGACTGTTTGAAACAGTATACCGAAATTGAGTAAATTTGAATTACTTTGCAGAACAGATACAAAAATTGTGTAGATTATGCCAGTAAGGGCTTTAAAAGATAAATTATTTACTTCACCCCATCCTTTTAGTCAGCATGTAAGTGGATATATTGTCTCATCTTTACCTATTTCTCCTGAGTATGTTTCAGATGGCCTATGCTCCCCTTATTTTTGAGGAGAGATGCATGAGTGCTTCTCGGTGAGTGTGTGCAATAGATAGAGCGAGATGTTAAAGCAACAGTCACGAAGTTCGCGACTACAGGGCAGGGGCGTAGACAGCGGGGGGGATGAGGGGTATGCATCCCCCCCACCTCACAAGGTGGGGGGGATGACATGTACAATCATCCCCCCCAGGTTTTAGGGAAGGATGTTTGCTTACATTATCATTATAACAATAACAATAACATTATTATTATTATTATTATTATTATTATTATTATTATTATTATTATTATTATTATTATTATTAATTATTATTATTATTATCAATTATCATTATTCTTATTTATGTAGTTATTTATATTACTTTTGGGTAATTTCGGCGCCGTCTCAGTTTTTCTGAAGTGGTGTAATAACAAAATTTTAAAAAAAGATAGCGTGATGTAAATATGCAATAATATGTATGTCTGTCCATATTCTATATACGCTTGTCACGATGCGTAGATCTTCAATTTACAGAGGCGGCGCTCCCGGGGGGGGGGGGGGGGGCAGGGTGCACAGTGTCTCCCCCCCCCCCCCACTTTTCGAAGCACCCGAAAAGTGCCCCTTTTTTCCCAACAAAAATGCCGCCTTTCAAACCTGTTCAGTGCCCTTCTTTTATCTTAGAAGGGCCCATTTTCTTTGTTGATCAAGTGCCCTTTCGCTTTCCAATTATGTGCCGCTTTTCGTTTCAGATAAGTTACCCTTCTTAAAATCTACAGAAATGCGCTCTTTTATGCCTTTCCCTTTTAATAGCGCTCTGTTCCCTTCTGAGAAGTGCGCCTCTTACACTTCAAAATAATGAATGTCCCTTTTAAAATGTGATTATTATCCCCTTTCACTACCTCTTTTCGTTTTTCACAGTGCAATTTCTCTTCTGCAGATTGCCCCTTTTCACCCCTGATAAGTGCCCCATTTGAAATCTGATACATGCCCTCATTTACTTCTGATAAGTGCCCCTTTTCCTTTCTAGTATGTCCAATTTCTGCATCTGTTCATGTAAGATAAGGGCAATTAGCGCCAATTTGTTTTCTGATAGTGTCCCTTTTCCACTCGGGCAAGTGCTTCCCACAACTGTAATTAGAAGGAACGGTGCCCCTTTATTGGGGGGTATTTTTCTACTTTTTCTCTCTAAAGCTCGCTCGCTACGCTCGCTCGTACTTATGATATTTCACTCAAGGCAGTTCAAGTGTGTTGTAACCATAAAGTCTTATATGTTCTCTTAAGTTCCTGATGGTATTGTGCTCAAAACCCCATTCAATTTGAATATTTTCTCTGATAAAAAATGATCGGTAGCTATGAGACCTCACTAATGCATTTAAACATTATAGCTTTGTCACTATATGGAAAACTATATACAGAGTAAATGGAAGAAATTTGCAATGGAACACGAATAAAATGAATTTCCGGAAGCCTTTATCATTATAGGCCACTCGAAATATACTGCAAATACAGTGCCCTTCAGCAAAAATACCTAGCAATTTTTGTTCGCTCGCTTCGCTCGCTCACAATTGAGTAAGACAGAGCAGTATACAATAATAGTGCAAAGTAGTTCGTGTAAGTATGTCAAAATGCACTTTAAAAGTGTGTTAAATAGAATGTAAGGGTATATTTTCCTTCTCGTGTTCAGCTTTTGTAAGGGCCCCCTTTTTTCCCCAAAAGTGCCCTTTTTCGCTAGTACCCCCTACCACCACCCCCCCCCCCCACTTTGAAAGACGCTCCGCCGCCCTATCTATTTATGTCTGTGCATTCGGGTGTGGGTGTGTGTGTATGTGTGCGTGTGTGTGTGGGTGTGAGTTGTGGGGGTGCGTGTGGGTGTATGTATATCTGTATACGAAATTGATCCTCGATTTCTCGTGAACGGCAAATCATCCCCCCCCCCCCCAGGTGTAAGAACCTGTCTACGCCACTGCTACAGGGCGTGAAGTTTGCAATCCTTGTCGCAAAGTTCGCATCTCGGGTCACCAATTTCGGGTCCCGGTTCATGAATTTCACATCATGGGTCACGAAATTGGTGACCCAAATCGCGAATTTCACGACTAGGTCGCAAAATTCGCGTCGCACATGACCTGTTATCGAGCGTACTTCAGGGTCACCATAAGTATGTGATGAAATGTGAAGGTGTCAACGCGGAGATCAAGAATCCATGCAGGAAAAAAAGAAAAGAACTGAATTAGAATTGCACCTCATTCAAAATCAAGAGAAAAAAGATCACACCATATACGTGTATAACAATATGGAAGTGATACACAGCATCAGAAACATAAATGTTTTGGGGCATAGTAGAAGAGAATCGAATCATGCTGATGCTGGCAATATTATTATGCGAATTAACTGGGTTATGGCTTTTATATGCGGGGATTCGAAATGCAAGCAATTGTTCCGGATAAGTGGTTTGAATCAATTTATTTTTGCCAGTGACATTCTGGTTGGCTCACACACTTAGCAGTGATCAGATAATGAATGATTTTAAATATTAAAATACCGTCTTTTTAAAGATATGATATAAATACAGAGCTTTTGCGGGAAGGGAGAGTAGTGAGTTTATTGGACCGAGAGCATACGACATTCGTCTCTCGAGGAAGCAATCATTATTTTGACACAAAAGTGAAGAGGGTTGTTCTAGCTCAGTATTAGGAGGAAGCTTTTATAGTTTGAAGCAAGTCGAAGTATAGCAATTGATTTTTATTCATTTGGAGTAATAATAAACAATAAAGAGGAGATGGTTTGATTTGTATTGGATATCGAGGATCTTGTAGACATTGCAGCTTTTCTTTGTGCCATTTAATGCACAGCTTCAGTTGTTTTTCTCACTGAAATATATTTTTTTCGGACTCGGAGAAAGCTAATCCCGCAAAATAATTCTTTATGAAGAGAAATTGGTCGTGATATTAAGTTAAACCCCTGCCATATACTGGAACCGGGTGGACCTTGTATTACGCCTAATATGGAATTCAGATAATGCAGTAATCAACGGGTTAAGTTTCTAACTGAACAAGGCGTGAGGTTGCATATGGACATCTTCTGCGATGGATGTAACGTGGGCAAATTCCACATCGGCAGCTTATGCCGCAAATCAGAATGGGGAATTTCATGATATTGTGAATTTAGTAATACTCATCCTAAACATGCTAAACATAACTACTCTTCTGTTAACATCTACTACGTTGGCGTTTTTCCTGTTCAACAGAAAACTGTGGAAGCAGCATTACATATTTCAAGTGAACATCATATTTGCAGATACAATGGCCCACATCAGTATAATATTATCAGGCCACCGTCTTAGGTCGTCTACGGCAAGTATAAAGGGTTACTGAGAGAAATCTCGGAGGTCGCCTTTGAAGTACTTTACATGAACTGGCATCTAATGGCTACAGTGTACATACATTGTACTACATAATGACAGCAGGCGAATGCTACATGTGGCAAAACATACAGAAAACAAAAGCACACAATAACAATTCTTGTATTGGTCCTTTCCTAGGATTGCAAGGGAGGAATCAAATCTCAAAACGCCATTTCTTGGAATGGGCAGTTAGTTTGTTTTTCTTCTTTGCTAAATAATATTCAATTTCTTTTTGTTTTTAACCAAAAATTTAGATGCTAAAGTGCTGGGAAGACTATTACCAAATTTTGCAGATATAAATATGGTATTTCAATAACAAAAAAAAAAATAAAATAAAAATAAAATTACAGATTCCGAAAAGTTTTTCAAAGTTGGTAACATTAATGACAGAACTGTTATTCTGGAAAATTAGGGCAAGGAGGTCCTGCCCAATAGGGGTAACCTTTTCACACTCACAAAATAAGTGTACCATTGTTTCCTCTTTTTTAGAAGTGAAAGTTCTTTATCAAAATGCACGATGGGCCTTTAAGATACCCATTGTGATATATTTGGTCACCTCTCCTACCTAATCTATTTGTTTTCAAAGACCATCCTGTATCTACTCTCTCTATAAAAAAAAAAAAGAGAGTGAACGCGTTCACTCAGTTAGGGGTGAATTTCAGAAGAAAGTGCATTTAGAGTGAATTAAGAGTGAATTAAGAGTAAAAAATGTGATATTCGCTCTATATTCACTCTTTTAGGGGTGACCTCAGGGATCACTCACAATCCTTGATTTTTACTCCTAATTCACTCTTAATTCACTCTAAATGCACTCTCTTCTTAAATTCACTCCTAACAGAGTGAACGCGTTCACACTTTTTTTTTCTAGAGAGAGTAAATATTATACGAGCGAGCGCAGCGACGGAGGAAAAATATATTTACTCTGTTTTATGGCATAGAAGTGATAATTCTTCATCAAAATACATGATGGGCCCCAAAATATGTAGATTACATGTATATAATTTACTTATTGCACTTGCCAAATGCGTTTGCTTTCCGAAAACATCCTGCATCTAAATATAATACGAACGAGCGAAGCGAGCGAGGAAAAATACGCTTTCTTTCGTGTTACCAGTGTTATTTAGTCGTCAAAATGCACAAACAAATAAGCCGAAAATGACTTTATTTGGGCACCTTACTCCTCTTTTTTTTTTTTTTTTTCCCCTCCTCCTTCCTCTTCCCTCTCCTTTCTGTCTCTCTCCCTCTTTGCCGACAGCGATCGCGAATTTGCCGACAAGAATTTTTAATGGGGGGTGTCACCCCCCTCCCCCCCCACACACACACACTTACACACCTCTAGTGACGCCCCTGACAGAGGGGGGGGGGTGAGAAAAGAGGAGAAAAAGAAGAAAAGAGAGAAGGAAGAACTAGTAAATGAAATATATATTTCATTTATGATATCAACCGACTGATTTTTTTTTGTAGAAGAATGTGTATATTTGTTCATTTGGACATCGGGAAAAAAAGAAATTTGGTAACGATTCTACATTTTGTTGAAGAAGAGTGTTTTTATTTGCTCATTCATAATGTTTTGGAATTGGACGTTTTTAACACGTTTAATAAACGTTCAACAAAAAATAGGTCAGGAAAAAGCCTTTTGTAGGCCTACAGGTTCTGTAACGTCCAGTGACGTTTTAAAAACGTTTTCCAAAAAATTGTGCTTTGTGGTAAATGCCAAGTCAAAACTTTGACGTTATAATTCATGTACGTTCTAAAAACGTCCGTTTTAGACGAAGACGTCCGGAAGCTAAAAAAAAAAAACTTTGAGGAAACGTTCTGAAAACGTTATGTGTTTGCTGGGCATAACGTATGTTTTGGTAACGTGTGTTTCATTTAAGCATTAAGTGGGATTTACGGAAATGATGTAATGCCACAGATGCAATTATAATAGTATGTTGTAATACGTATGTTTTGGTAACGTATGTTTCATTTAAGCATTAAGTGGGATTTACGGAAATGATGTAATGCCACAGATGCAATTATAATCCCTTCAAATTGACAAGATTAACAAGCCCTTTTCGTTTGGCAGCTTTTCTGTTGTCAAACGTTGTTCAATTCTGATTCTGACGGTAACGTATGTTACATTTCTTATCTATACGGTTAAAAACACATGCCTCAGCTCTTCTTACGAGCTTCTTTTTCTTCAGAATGGATCTACACACATCGCTGCAAACTTTTATAGACTGTAGATGGGATATCAGTGAGTGATTGCATTAAAAGAAATATATAGAAAATGAAACCTCGAAAAAGGTGGTATACATCAGAGATTCATTAAAGGTAACGTAGCTTCACTAACCTTGGCGACAAATCTCTATTGCGAAAATTTTAATTTTTACACGTGTACAGTACCTGAATATTATGCTATTTTGCACACATTTATCACAGTCTATTTTCTATGCCAGGATCTAAGAATAAAAGCATCCTTGTTTTTTTTACAACATCGCAAGATATGTTAAAACGATTGATTTGCGACATGCGGGTTTTCCCCGGGCGAGAGTACTTAAAACAGAATAATTTCTCAAAAAAAACGTGTTTGAATGCTAAAATTTTCTGAAGTTATAGCCCATTACACATTTTAAGAGGTTTTATGACTAAAATCATTTTTTATAATCTGATATTAACATATTCGCAATCAAACACTCGCGACACGTTTTTGGCTAATTGTATACATTTTTAGTGGTTTTGGCCTCGGGACTTCAGTGCTCTGCCGCCCTCACTTAATGTTCATCCATTACAAAATGGCGCGATACAGGAGGGAATGAATGAAATCAACTGTATGAACATCCGCTTACGGCCCACGTGAAAATTGTGCTAAAGACATAGGCTAAGATTGCGGGGTAAGAAATATAGACTAGTTTTGAAGAATTTGAATATCTTCATACGCCATAATCTTGTCTAAATGTTTCCACGAATTAGTTCTATGTACTAGTAGTCTAACGTTAGATCATGTACCTAGGCCTAGATCTAGAGAGGTCTAGTAGATCTATTTATTGTCAATACAAGCGGCCAACTTGCTATGCTCAAGAATAGCTGCACTGCTGTGACTGCACGCGAATCAGTTCCAAACGGCGTTTTGACATGTTTGAATAGCGAAACTAATTGCCGACGCGAATGCGGAATAGACTTAGGTCTAGTTAATTGACTTTTTCTAATTCTAGATCTTCTAAAATAGAGAAGAAAAGTTTTGAATTTACTTACTAGCAATGTTTCTGAGGCTCTCAATTTTCCCCTTCACCTGCCCTTTCTGCTTCATACACCATGTAGACTCTACACTGTAACTGTGTTACTATCTGATGAATGCACTGAAACTGAATTTTAAGAAGAAAACTGACGCTTGTCAGACTCGAAAGACTTCCTTTTCTTTTGCGACAGCCACCCAAACATGCTAAGAGAATAAGGCACACCTTGCAAGTTGGGTCGCAGTCGCAAAAGGAAGTCTTGCCGTCGTAGGTCGACTTAGTTCAGGGATGTCAGGGGAGTAAAAAAAAAACCAAAACGTTAATGCTATTGCTCCCCATTGATGTCCAGGGGCCCGTTTCTTGAAATCACCGCCAAGTTAGTCATATCTTTGTCCGCCAACTATGGAGATGACTCTAATCTTGCTAAAATAAACCGTTTCACGAAGAGCATGCTAGCTAAATATCTCGTTGATGAGGAAATGTGACAACACATAGCCTTGATTGTGTAGTAAAATGGCCGAGAAATTAGTCCTAAACTACACTACAATATGATGCTACCTTAAACTACTCTTTAGCTTAAACTACTCTTACTTGAACTACTTCTAAGTCTCAGGGAAACAGCTGCCCGATGGGGAGATCTCCCGAAGACCAATGGTGCAAGGTGCAGAGCTCAGACTTAGAAGAAGATCGGTTGTAGAAACACATCTGTCTATTCCAAGCTCAAAAGTTGCACTGACTCAATCTTGGCAGTGCACTACTGAACAGTGCATGCCATGTGCATTGTCATGTACTTAACATAATTAATGCTATTGGAATGTACATTAGCAGGTGTGTATGTGAACAGGTGTGAATGGGGCCAAATCTCTACAATACTCCCCATCTTATGAGGCGAGAGCCTACTCTCGACTTAAAACCTAACTATAAATTAATCTGAGCATCGTATTCAACTTGAAAGTCTTTCCAAATGGGAGAGATAAATGATTACCTAGGTATACAAGTATACACAAAGAAACAACTTCCTTTGAAAAAGTCTTATGATACCTTACGCAATTATTAAAGAAAGTGTACAAGGCAAACATTGACCTGGTATATGCAAAAAGCTGTCATACCCCCTCATGGCCAGATTTGATCATCGGGCAAGCCCGTCCACAAATAATATGCAGGGGCTTCTCAACCAATAATGGTCTATGCCCCCCGATCTAACTAGTTAGAGAGGCAGATGCTCAATGCTTCAACCTATAATTGTGCTATATGTTTTTTTTTTTTTTTTTCAATTATAAATCAAAACACCATGAGATTGAGCAGTCTTGTATGGAAAAATATGTTAACAGTGTTAAGAAGGCATGAAAACAACAAAACATGAAAGAAGTGTGCCAAAGGGGAAAACCCAGACGGCTCCAGTGAAGAGCCACATGGCTCGATGGGGCCGGGTGACTCGGGTAAACAGATAGTGCATTTAAGTTATACCCAGGAGAACTGAGGGGAGATAGAAAGAGCTAAGTATCCCTAACTCCCGAGCCCAAATGGCTCTTTCAACTTTCTCTGGGAATGTTGCAAAGCTCGGACAACAGTCCAGCCATGGCCAAAATATGATGCCACCCAACACAAGAATTCTCCTAAGAGCCGAAGCAGTTCGGCAGTGGGGGATTTTCCTGCGCCGGACATAGGCAACACTAGAGGATGGCCATATACATGCTAATTAACATGCACCATCCATAGACCACACATGAAATAGAGGTGATGATGTGATTGATATGGCTCAACATTAAAAAAATTGGTATTAATCAAATGAAATGTTAAAGAGCATAGATAATTCCACAATCTTTGGAAATGCCACAAGTCCCATCTGTTGAAATTATGCATCTATACATTTATCTATTACCCAACATGAATCTTGTACTAAGACACTGGCAGATGAGGTCAATGAAGGCTTCGCTACTTTATTCAGAATAATTAATGTTATTGAGTTAAATCCACAATAATTGCAAGGTGGTAGAGCAGTAAATTGTGTTTGGGGCATCAAATTTAGAGCCTGAATCCAACCAACATAATTCTTTGAAAAGGTTTGTTCTGTTGACTGGACTCCTGCCTGAACTTCTAGTCATGTCAAATCAAGAATCCAAAAATTTAATTCATATCCTTATTCACAAAAAGGAGAAGGGAATATGATAAGTACTTCTTGAAGGTCACAGACTCCAGTCTCCTACAAGGAGGCTACTGAAGATGTCAAGTATTCTTATGAATGTTGGGAAGCCCTTTCATGAGGTATAAGAATAAGTACAAAGTTACCTGCAAGGATGGGCTCAGTGTCAAATTCTATTAGAATGTTTAGAAGATGTGTTAATTGTAAGTCTCAATAAAGGTTATGACCAATGTCTTTTGTACTCTAAACTGTCGACTCAAAATGACTTTAATCAAAGTACATGTAATGAAATAGGCCAAAGCCAAAAGGATTGGCGTACCTGCAAGACTTGTAACATCAGCATGTCCAGATATTATCATACATCTGACATACTGTACATGTATGAATGTCTTGAATGATTTACTGACTGCTAAAATAATTCCTGATAATAAATGGGAAATACTATACAAGTTTTTGGTTTACAAAGTGATGATCAAAAAGTTGAAAACTAATATGCTATTTTTGCCACTGTATAAGGTGATAGAAAGAGCAGTTCAGAGAATGCTCTAAAAAGTCTAATAGAATAAAAACTGGACAGCAATGTGTCCATGTTGTTGTCTAAATTATTAGAAAGTGCAGTTCATGATAAGCTCTATAAAATCTTATAAAGCAAACAAGTTTTTTATAAATCATCGTAGAAGTCTAGTCTCCCCATTGTGATCAAACTTATTTTATCACAAGGGCAGTCTGGTTTCCAGGGTTAAACAATATTCCTCAACCAAAAAGTAAGCTGGTATGATATAAGGATCTGGAAAGTGCTATGTTGATATGAAGTCAAGCACCATATATTATCAGAAAAGTAACATACATGTAATACTAACCTCAAAGGTCAGGAGGTGTAAATTTGCAATGATTGAGGTCACGTATTATAACAAATGGAGTCCAATTCCTACCTAACTTGGTGGAAAACAGTTCTGCCATTGAAAATATTATTGTTTATCAGTAGAACTGCAATTAATAATGAAATAGATTTACATGTATTTTCAAACAAAAGTAAATAATGAGACTCAATGTCTCTAATCCCCACACGTTTCTCCGTGGGGGGATGCTCCATCTAAATAAATCTGTTGTGCGGCTGACACAGGTCTGGCTGCTTAACAAGGGGAAACACTTTCCAATGTACATGCTAACTCCACTTTCACTGGGGAATCCAAAACACAAATTCTGTTTTGACATTAGGAAAAAAGTAGGTCAGGTCAGTATAACAAAAGATAATTCCAACAATTTTTTGCAAAATAATTTGTGCTACATTTTTATTTTGAGAATTAAAGGTGATGTTTAAGAATTTCTGAACAAGGTTCAGTTTTTTGATCATGGACCCAATAATCTAATTAGTCAGAATATCAAATGTTGACCACATATTGAATGGGAAATTCAGTCAAATGGAACTGGCAAATTTGTTTCAGGATAACTTATTGTTGTAAACCAGTGTTTAAATGGGTCAACAATGAACAATCCAACAACAATAAAATCAATGCAGTTGCATTGGGTAAGGACCAGGAAATAAATAACAAAATATATTAACCCATTCATGACAGAGGTCCACATTTTGTGGTTTGGCCTAATATCTTTTGATGCAAAGCCCTAAAAATCATACCAAATACATGAGCAGAAAGAGCAAAAAATCCTACACAAACTGTGCCTATTTTGGTTGCGTCAATATTCGTTGTTTGATGCTGAAAATTTTTTTAAGGAAAATAAGCATTAAAATCCTTAAATTGGCAATGTGATAGAAAGTCTAAAATCACCGTTTTCCCCTGCAAATTGGCAACTTTTTGACATCTCATCATAATTTCTGTCAATTTAAATTCATTTCAGATACATGACGTCTTATAAGAAAAATGTAGCAATAAAATAAAAAATGTTGGTGTTGCCAATTTGAAGAATAAAAGCTGATTAAATTAGGCTTTAAATAATTCCTGTCATGAATGGGTTAAGAAAGAAATATAATTCTTCCCTTTACCTGATCACCACTGGGCCAATAATCAAACAAAATAGCACAAGAAATCATTAGAAATAATTTTAGAAGTAAAAACCATCTATCTTCCAGGTAGCCTCTGGGCTGATAGCAAAACAGAATGCTTGTAAAGTGCCTTTCCCCGATCAAACACGATCCGAGGAGTCCATACGGGGACATCTCGAGTGGAATGACAGAACAAGGAGTCCTTGCTCCCTTCCGTCAAGAGCCAGTGATCTGGATGATCTTCAACCAGACATCTAAGCCGCTCAGTGCTAGTGGGGGGCTTCACAGATGTTGCTGGATCCAGGAGAGGAAGGTATTTGTCAGCGACTACAGTTACCTTAGCAGCGGTATCAACAACTGCTCTTAATTTTACACTACCAACTACAATAGGTACATAAAACATAGAGCGACTACTTACCTTACTGCTACAACTACTAATACTACTTACCTTACTGACAATAACTTCCTCTACAGGATCCAATCCATTGGCATACCTTTCAAAAAGAACTGCAATGAATAAACACTCATCTTCCCAAATATCAAAAGAATTACTTACCTCACTCTTGGGGTCATTGTGAGTGGGTTGACCAACCGAAGTATCAGGTGGGTCATCAACATTTGGCATACATGTACTTACTTTTTGGAGGCCTAATCCTTCCTGGATCGGAGATCGGCCTGGCTCTCCGATCCTTTGGAGTTTTCCTGGGCCTCTGCAAAAGAAAGGGAAGAGCTGGCCCGAGACTTTTTCTGGGCCTTGAGGGTCTTCAAGGTTTTAAGCACCTCTGCCAGGGTTGTGTCAATACTTTCCATGTTTTTCTTTAAATCACTTATTTCTGTTTTTAAGGCAGTGATATCACTCCTTATGCAACCTGTTTCTGTTTTTAGACTATCAATGTCATTTTCAGTACTAAACTGAAACAGAGTTTTACTTTGTTCTTCGGTAGAAGTGGAACTTGTATTAACACATTGCCTGGCAGATGGTGGGGGCCGAACTTGTAAAACTTCTGGCTCCGCACCCTTGGAAGTGTTGACAACACCCTGTTCATACCGATAGGTCTGCTCTGTAAGAAGGGGGTGACGACGATGACGCTGCTGGCAAACCGTTTGAAATTCGGCTAAAGCCTCTTCTGGGAACCTACCATAATCAAAACGACGATCCATTGCCGACATGATAAACATAAAATCCAAATTGCCCTGATCCAAAAGGTTGGAGTAGTACTCCAATGCTATACCTTTAAGAGACCAGCACAGGGCATCCCGGCAGGTAGGACCATTCCAGCCACACGAGGAAGCGTAAGAAGTGAATTTGTTCTTAAATGCCCTCCAGCTTGACTTGCCATCGAATGAGATCCCTTCTGGAAGGGTAGGCGGAGAGTAGGAAGAAGATTGCTCAAAGGGATGATTTTGAGTAGGGTTAGGAAAGGATGGAGTTTGCTGTGGGCAAGGGGGGTACCACGGTTGGGAATCTAACCTCCCTGAGCCGAGCATCTGAGAAGACGGCTGTGAATGAGGGGGGTACTGTGGCTGAGAATCTCCCCTTCCTGTGTCGACCTTTCCAGAACCACGTTGCTGTAGGTGTCCCATGTCTTGGGGCCTCGATAGAGGGAACGGCCCCTGCAAAGGGGATGGAGTAGCTGGCACACCCACATGTATTTTTGTTGGGACGCCCGGGTAAGGTGTAAAATCAAAATAGTCAAGGAGCGCCACGGCTCCATCAAGGCGGGGACATTTCAGAAATAACTCCTTATCCAAGTTCCCACAATATTCTCTCCAATCTAAAATTTGGGTTACTTTTGTTTCATTGCAAACCTTCAAAACTTCTGTCTCATCACAAAAATTAATTCTTATTTTGTGAGAAAGAACCATAGTCTTATTATATTAGTCACAGGGTTAGTTATGATGTACATGTAGGAGAGATTGCTCAATATCCAGGAAAATTGCCAATCTTAAATGAATAAAAGCACATATGGTCCATGTTAATGATAATCCCTTAAGTGAATATAGACAGAATCTAGATACTAAAATGGTCTTAATTGCAAATAGGAAAAGTACTATATCAAAATGCCTAAGGTTACACTTAAATTTTCTTAATTTTCAACTACTATCCACTCCCCCTACAAAATTGAAAAGAGTGGGAGTTCAATCTGACTGCAAATTACAGGCAAATTCACTTTCTTAGTTTCTCATACTTAGTTACTAATGTTTCTTGTTTTCTTGCTGTTTCTTGCTTGCTTACTTTGTTAGTTTCATACTTAGTTTCCTACTTACTTAGTGTTCTTCTTCGATCTGACAATTTTCTGGCAGAAAATCAGTTAAAAATTCCTACACTTAATTTGATAAGTATAGGTAAAAAGTCAATCAAAAATTTATTTTCTACACTAAATTTGATTGACAAGTATAGAAAGTCAATCAAAAATTGCTATACTTAATTTGATAAGTATAGGTAAAAAGTCAATCAAAAACTTACTTTCTACACTCAATATGATTGACAAGTATAGAAAGTCAATTGAAAATTCCTACACTTAATTTGATAAGTATAGGTAAAAAGTCAATCAAAAACTTACTTTCTACACTCAATTTGATTGACCAGTATAGAAAGTCAATCAAAAATGTTATTTTCTATACTTGAATTGATTGACAAGCATAGAAAGTCAATCAAAATTAAATTCTACACTTAAATAAGTACTTCGATAAATTTACGAAGTAAAGCTAGGCCTATGTAATTCTACACTTAAACAAGTACTGAAAAGTAGGGCAAAATTACTACGCTATAGTTACTATAATACAATAATCACTAAGGCGTAATCCTTATCAAACCTTCACTACACTTCCAATTTTCTTCTTTCAGCAAAAATTTGAGCTGGATCCTACCACCACAAATTAAATTTGAAATAGAAAATTGAAGAATCAAGTTCAGCTTAATGTTAAGTCTAACTAACCATGCCCACTTCAATCTAATTTTAAAAGGGCAAAATGGCAGCTCAATGAAAAATTTATCCTACCTATCCCTAATTGCTACCTCAAATTTTACTTAAAATACGGCCAAAATTACAAAAATATCACTTTAAACAAGGTAATAAACTATGTATGCAATTATTAATTCGAAACTACAGCCGGGAATAGGACAAATGTCGTCTGCTACGGCTTTATTTTAGTGGAAAATTTTTGCAAGAAATTTGGCCGAAATAAGCGGTTAAATTTCAAATATGAAAATGAAAATATCAACAGAGTCTCTAAAAATACGTTTTACAACGATAAATAAGTATGGGATAATAAAATATTATGATATAAACTCTAAAAACGGAAGTTGAAAAAATCAGAAATTGCTACAACACAGGAGTCTATGTAAACAAAATGGCGGATTTTTGCCTATGCAATACACGTGTGTAATGTACAACACTCTACTCCCTACGCAAATTACAATTGCCGACTACGCCAATTGTAGTAAAATGGCCGAGGAATTACTCATTAAACTACACTAAAATATGATGCTACCTTAAACTACTCTTTAGCTTAAACTACTCTTACTTGAACTACTTCTAAGTCTCAGGGAAACAGCTGCCCGATGGGGAGATCTCCCGAAGACCAATGGTGCAAGGTGCAGAGCTCAGACTTAGAAGAAGATCGGTTGTAGAAACACATCTGTCTATTCCAAGCTCAAAAGTTGCACTGACTCAATCTTGGCAGTGCACTACTGAACAGTGCATGCCATGTGCATTGTCATGTACTTAACATAATTAATGCTATTGGAATGTACATTAGCAGGTGTGTATGTGAACAGGTGTGAATGGGGCCAAATCTCTACAATTGATCACAATTACACATATATCTTGTAAAAAAGAAATTATCAGAACTGCAGTTTTTGAGTGAACTGAGTTCTTAGTTCTTTGAGTTCTTAGTCGGGATATTGGCGCTGATCTTGGGAAACACGGCTTCGTGAAACACGTAGCCAACGACAATTAGCCAACTAGCGGCGATCTTAGCTGAGAAGTTGACTTATGACAGTTTAGAGAAACAGGCCCCAGTGCTTTGACCCCCTATTTTTACATAGCAAGGATCTTGGCACTTCAAAACAACCTCTGGAAAATCACTTTCCTATGGGCCAGGGAAAAAGTTAATTATTTTTTTTTTCCGGGGCTACTTTTGAGTCCATCCGCCCGAACTTTCTACATTTTACTAGAGTTTACATTGGACCCTATGAGAATTTCAGGGGCTCTTTTTTAGTTTTCCAGGGCTCTTTTTGGCGTTTCGGGAGCGAATTCGCCCGAGCCCCCGTGTATTTTTTTCCCTGCCATTGGCCAATGACACCACTAGCCTTGTAGCTATCGGCTGTGATCATCACAAACCCGACAGACACTTGGGACTATAAATCGGACGTATAAAAACCGAAATTTAGATATAAATTTATCGTAGGGTAGCTGGAAAAACTCGCCGCTTGTTTAAGTTTCCCCTTCGTCCATTGAAATGCAGATAGAAAATGGCGACTAACTTGCACATGCGCATCGATGCGCGACTAGATGCAAGCAATTTTGCAGACGTTTTAAAAAAAATTCATGGCAATTCTCACCGTAACTTTGTTGAAAACATCTGCAAGACGTCCGATTTTTAGTCCCAAGTGTCAGTCGGCTTCGTGATGACCACAGCCGATAGTTACAAGGCTGGTGGTGTCATTGGCCCATGGCTATGGGAAAGTGATTTTCCAGGGGTTGTTTTGAAGTGCCAAGATGCTTGCTATGTACAAATTGGGGGTAAAAACACCTGACTTCATAGAGAGTAATGCAATGAAAATTTTTGCTGTAAGTATACCAATTTTGAGAGGGGCTAGAAAACAAAAAATATAACATCTCCAGTTTTTTTGTCTTTTGTAGAAATATTGTTAGGGATTCAGACATTAAAAAAATTAGCTTAAGGTCGTGTGATCCACATGGTTGAATTAATGGTCAAAGCAAAGGTCAAAAGTTCATCACTCTTTAAATTGGCCCTATAACAAAAGTTTTGGATAGTTCATATGATGCCCTTTCCAATGATAACACTTTCATTGAATTTGGCCCATCAGTTACCATACTATGGCCACTTAAAATTTGGTGGTCACGCCCATTTTCGCTGAAATTGCCGAAAATGGGCATGTCCTAGCGCGAAAACCGTGAGCCCAATTGTGCTGAAAAAAATATGTCGCCACGGGCCATGTCAAATTACCTGTAAACCAAATATGAACAAATTCTGAGAGGGTGCGATTTAACCCATTGGGTGAATTGACATGGAATGACCCATACAGTGTATGTTTTGTTTTTTTTCAATCAAACAACTTTAGAACAAAACTAGCAAATTTGCCTTAATTTACAAATCAATCCTTATAATTTTAGGCCTAATTAATTATTCATAATTAATAGGGTTTTTTAGCTTCATTACCCCAAGGCTAATGTACATATATGCCATTATGTTGATTTCTTAATTGTTTTTGAAAGATTGCCTGAAATTCATTGATCTAGTGTGATTTTGAAACAGCTAATGAAGAAACTACCGAAGTACTAATTTACCTAATTAGTGGGAACAAAGGGATGAGCAGGTCTGCACAACAGACCTGCAATATTATATGATGAGTGGGGGTTCATTTTGAAACCTTTATCATTGTATGCAGTGTGCTTTTGGAGCTAAATGTACATGTATATCTGGACAAGTTTTTAGTATTTCATTATTAATCAATTATCAATGACTTTATTACATCAACTTGTAGTCATTGTAGACAATGAATTCTATACTCCAGCAAAGTACATGTACACTGTCCTGTAGGGAATATTAAGATTTGTTGTAAATTACATCTGGTAGAGATATACTAGCTTAGGTTATAAAAGAAAGGGGAAATGTGGGGTAATGACCTGATACAATTTCTATTTGTACCAGATAATGTGGTTAATTCATTATTTGCTTCAATTAAAGACATTTTCAGGAGGATACATAACTGTTCATCACTGAATACTTTCAAATATGTTGAAAATATTGGTGCATAAATACAAAGGGGCTTGCGCAAAATTAATTTCATTTAGGGTGAACCCCATGATGTTAACGTGTATATATCTGTGGAAAGGTCTAACTGCGAAGAATTAAAAAATACAAGAATTAGCTGTGTAGGGTTCATCAAACTTTTTTCTCACTTCATCAAACTTCAGAAATATTTTATATCTATTTTTTGTATTTCAAGTTACATAACTCTTTAGCGTTACATCCTGTGCTGTTTATGAGTGGATTTTTGGAATCCTCAGTTAATTCCCTTCAATAAAATGTATACGTTTATGTGTACATTAGTTAAAGTGTCTGGAAATAATGGGCGTTGGAATGAAAAGGTGCATGAATTCTTTGCAAAAAAACACATGTAACACAAAACTGGCCCGGTTCAAAACGCATGGCCACCTGCAAGACCCTCTTATGACACATAACTCTGCACATGTTGCAGCAATGGCAAACAAACTTGGGTGATAGGGAAGGGGGTGGGAGTAGGTGCAGGGGAAGCAGGTGAAAGGGAGGTGACAACCCACTTCACCGAAGGCCCGCGAGACCGAAGGCCCTCAAGGCCGAAAATAGCAAATTGTAGTCTATAATATCACACTGTTCTGACCAATTCCTGTGCCAGAAGGAAGTTTGATAATTATTAAAGGGCAACGAGGACTAAACATGCTAAAGGAGACGTAACTATTTAATATACCGATAGTGCATCATTTGTGATGAAGGAAAATATGATAAGAGAAAAGTCGGCCTCGCGGGCCTTCGGTCAAGTGGGCGGACACCAAAAGGGAGTAGCATTTCATGAAATAGCCCTTCTCAAATTTTATGGGATGTTGCATTCTATGGCAGATATTTCACAATGGGCTTTGGATACAATTCTGTTGCATGGCAACGGAGATTGCGATATTTCTAGTTATTTTCACAAGTGGGCGAGACACAATATTGCTAATGCCTTGTTTACGTATCTAGGCTTCTCTTGTAGGATGTAAATCAAATATACCATGCACTCTTTTTGAGACTCTAGTTGAAATTATGGATTTTCTCTGGTGACTGGCATAGCACTATTTTCTGAGGGCGCAGCCCCGAAGAAAATGGTAACTATGCCAATCATCTTGCACTGAGCCTCTCAGTGCATACTGCCACGGTGAAGTCCGGGCAGTGTGGCAAAGCAGACCTGGAAATGGAAAATAAAAGATTCTAAAATAGAACTCCGTAGCAGAAGGATGACAACTAATACACTAGAAATTGAGTAACTTAACTGTATAGTTGTAACTAAAAAGAATAAGAGCAATGCCATAGCAAAGCCAAAGGCAGATCGTGAAGATTACCTTGCTTTGATTATGTAATGATTTAGTATAGCCTTGAGCATGTTGAGCATGTTGAATTGGTCCATGTGTTTTGTGTTAGACACGTTACTGTATGTCCTGAATACAGCAACATCTCCCCCCCCCACCCCCCTTATGCTGAACGAAATTAAGTTGGTCCATTAAATTCAGTACTATTCAGTACCATAATCATTTGAGTCCACCAGACACATTAACTCTAATGTAAAGTCCCTATACATGTACATGTAGATCAACCCAAAATCCATCATTGTTCTCCCTAAAGTTGCAAATCACAGTTCAAAATTGAGAAAAAGAAGAAAAACCAAGAACAGGAAACCCTTTTATTGTTTACATACAATTATTACAGGAATAATTGAAATTTTGATCGGTTGGGTAAAAGACTAAGATAAGTTCAACATAGCGCTAGCAAATTTGCAAGTAGATCTGTGTTTAATAATACATGTAGCAGGGATACCCCCCCCCCCCCCCCACACACACAAAAATATGGGCATATCACTCATGTACTGGCCAACTGCATCAAAGTTGGAAGCCAATCTCTGTGGAGAGGGAACAGAACTGCATTTGGCATTTCAGTTTTATGTTATTGTGCGAAAGAACGCATCTGGAACGCAAATGTAAGTCATATTTTTTGAACACTGATTGATGATTTTATGGGTAGCTCATAGATCTTGTAAATTACATCTAATATACAATCTTCTTGTGGTATTGTCTTTTCTTAAATTCTATTCAAATATGTCAGAGTAGACATTTTGATTTTTTTCATATTTGTATTTTGCATTCCGGATGCGTTCTTATGCACAACGACATAATGAAGCCTTAGCAGTGTTCATTGTTCATTCATATTTTTGATGTCTCGCCCACGTTTAGGGCCAAGACATCAAGACATTGGTTCCAAAACAGAGACGTTTCATGTCAGTTTATCCTTGCTGCTTACAGGCCTGAGGATTTCCTGAAATACTCGCAAAACTTCTGATTAGTCCGTTTTTGCAATTTTTTTTTTGTCTGTGTCTGCACTTATGCATTTTGAATATTATTATTTCTAATTATTTCTAAAGGTAGGAAAGTGCCTAGACTGGGTTAAATAAGCTGCAAAGCAAGGCATCATCTACATAAATTCCAGTACGCCCCAGTAAAGATGTCGAAGAGAAGGGCAGGAGTGGAACTTACCCATGACAACTGGGATCAAGAGGAGGAGGACGTCGAGGAAGTGAGTTGTTTGTTTGGGGGTTGTTTTTTTATAAATTATTATTATTATTATTTTTTAAATTTATATTTCTTTTGCATTTGTTTTTATTATTTACTATTTTTCATTCATTTATTTTATGAGGGGGTTTGCTTTTAATATGTTTGTTTGGTGTTGTTTTTGTTGTGTGTTTTGCATTAGTTGTTTATATCTTTATTAGATCTTTTTTTCTCTCTTTCTTGTTTAAGTATGTTTTTATATTTTGTTTGCTTGCTTTTTTCATTGGCGTTAGTCCCGTATTTTGATATTAAAGAAAAAAAGACAAGACAGTGATATCATATGTTGAAGAAGTAAAAAATATATGTCCAGATAGCCATGACAAGTCTCAATGGCATGGGGAGGGGGGCCTCATGCAGAAATAACAATTGCTGTTCCTTGTGTCATTGTCAGGAAATATGTGAATAAGGAAGAGCAAAGCACAATTTGTATTATTTAAAATACAGTAGACTATTTCACAGATGTTCTCAAATTTTATGCATGCCTCCATTACAGATGTTTCTAGTTAGCCCTTTACTTGCAAGAGGTGTGCTGGCATAGTTGACTATTGAAATACAAGGTGAATGCAATGCATGTACATGTAGCTCTCTTGGGCAAGAGTCTGGTGGTTTGTGTACACAATGATATTGAAATCATTTGTGATCTGGTTTAACTCAGGCAAGTAGAGTACATTGTATACTGACCATTTCCAAATTGGTCCTGTTGTCATGCTGTTAGAAGGTTTGTACATGTTCCAGATGCTATGAATTAACAGGGAAATATTCAAATAACCTATTTTTTTTTTTACATTCTCCTGAGGACGTTAAGAACATGCTTACCGAAAACGTCGAGAGTGGGTAGGTCCTTTTCAGGACCACACTCATCAAGAAAGAATACTTGGTGTACCGCACCCGTAGGCCAAAACGGCGTTTTGAATAGCGAAACTAATTGCTGACGCGAATGCATTGACTTAGATCTTCTATAATAGAGGAGAAATGTTTTGATTTTACTTACCAGCAATGTTCCTGAGGCTCTCAATTTTCCTCTTTCTGCTTCATATCTGATGAATGAGCTGAAAATGATGAATTTAAAGAAAAAAAAACTGATGCTTATTGGACTCATAGGTCAACAGCATGCAGTCGAGTAACACACACGAAAACATGCTATTTAGTTTCGGTACAGACTTGTCGCTTTTGCAGGACGAGGGCAATTCATTGACTGAGTACACAGGATGAGTGGTGTACCGTGAAGCCTTCCACTTGCATTCGTTCTACATGTTTCTCCGTCATTGAATTGAAGTTGACTTGCTAAAGTAAAATACTTAATTGTGATCTGAATACAAGCTTATCCATTTTACTACATCATGTACATGTATTTATGAAGCGAAGTAAAATACAAAGTCTGATACTTATACCGGTACTTACTACGGTTGCTCGAGCTTAAGCCAGGGTAATAATATTATTCCGCGTTATTCAGGATGGACTTCATGGTGTCGCAATGGTTATCACTATGCAGTTTGCCTTGAAGTTGACTTGCTAAAGTAAAATACTTTAACCCATTCATGACAGGAATTATTTAAAGCCTAATTTGATCAGCTTTTATTCTTCAAATTGCCAACACTAACATTTTTATTTTATTGATATATTTTCCTTATAAAACGTCATGTATCTGAAATGAATATGAATTGACAGAAATTATGATGAGAAGTCAAAAAGTTGCCAATTTGCACGGGGAAACAGTGATTTTAAACTTTCTATCACATTGCCAATTTAAGGATTTTAATGCTTATTTTCCTTAAAAAAATTTTCAGCATCAAACAATGGATATTGACGCATCCAAAATGAGCACAGTTTGTGTAGAATTGTTAGCTCTTTCTGCTCATGTATTTGGTATGATTTTTAGGGCTTTGCATCAAAGGATATTAGGCCAAACCACAAAATGTGACCTCTGTCACGAATGGGTTAATGTGGTCTGAATACAAGTTATGCCATTTTTACGAAAACCCAAAATGTGAAGTAAATTACATGTATACTGGTACTTACAGTACTTGTATTCCACACACTGACTGAATTGAATATGCCCCCTGATATTTATCATGGGTTTGCTGACTATGTCAATTTTGATTGAATTTTTCTACTCTACGCTTCACAGGCTGGAACTTTTACAGTTGCTGACAAAGATACCTTATCAAAACGACCAATGATCAAAGCTAGAAGGAGAGTCACTGGCCAACAGCAGGTAGGGTCACTAGGGTATTTCTTCTCTGATACGGACTGGAAATAGAAGGGTTACTTTTCGTTTGTAAAATTTCTTAAATTTGCTCAGACAAACTTGAGAAAATAATTTATGATTAAAAAAAAATCAGAATTTTATAATCTTGAATCTTGAAGGAGAGTCACTGGCCAACAGCAGGTAGGGTCACTAGGGTATTTCTTCTCTGATACGGACTGGAAATAGAAGGGTTACTTTTCGTTTGTAAAATTTCTTAAATTTGCTCAGACAAACTTGAGAAAATAATTTATGATTTAAAAAAAAATCAGAATTCTATAATCTTGTAGAGAAGTTTCCTGAAGTATAGTGAATGTACATGTAAGTTACTGTGACATTTATAGCAGCATTCAAATTTTGGGAAGATGTAAGAAGGAAAAAAAAATCTCTAGATCTGGCAGTTTCAAACATGTCTCATGAAGTCAGCTATGTACACTGTATGTTAATTTGTTGAATATTTCAGGAGATTTTGGTCATTCTTCAAAAAAAAAAAAAGAGGGTGTACAGAAGGTAATGATTTTTTTTTTCTTTATTCCATGTTTCTTTAAATGTTTAGGACGGTGGCCAGCCCCCAGCACAAACCCCATTTGCTGCATTCAAAGGATTCTCTGGTTTTGGAGGTTCAGCACAGAGTTCATCTGCTTCATTCAGCTTTAAACCGGCTTCTACCGGTTCCTCCACTGTACCCCAGACACAAAACACTCTCTTGTTTGGTTCCACGCCCTTATCCCAAACGGTCAAGCCCCTCACGGAGTCTAAAACAACATTCAGCTTTAAACCAAGCACAGAGTCGCAACCCTCCACGAACATGTTCACATTAAAGAAAACAGATACGGACTCCAAATCCTCGTCAAATGGGAGCGCATTCCCTGCAAACTCAGAAAACGGGAGCAAAAGTACGGAGGCCTATGCTGACGAAATCAAGGCATTGAACCGATCCGTGAGTGCATGGATTCAGAAACATGTCGAGAGCAATCCTGTGTGTGACTTGACACCTATTTTTGATGACTATAAGAAACATTTTGGAGAGATTGAGAAGAAGCAGGCGAAGAGGAAAGAGGAAGGAGGAGGAGAACAGCAGAGTAAATCCAAACCCCAGCTAGCTGCTGTTAGCCCGCTCTCTACAGAACAAGAAAAGTCTTCCAGCAGTACAGCATCTACATTCACAGGTATCAGTTCTTATTAAAGGCATTGGTTAACATTGTCATGATTTAAAAAAATCTTGTTTTGTTACTTGAAAATGGGATAAACATAAGGGTTATAGTGTAAAAATACCAGTCTGAAAGTTTCAAAGTGTAATATCCACAGGAAGTATTTTTAAATACAAAAAATGTGAACCATTGTTTGAAAAATATACGAGTGTCGGCTGCACAGGATAGACACATGGAGTGCGCATGCGCGTATGACTCACCTTACCGTACTGTGTGTATTGGCGTATCATGCGGCGGGAGGCACATAACGGCATTTTCAAATTCAAGCAAAGTGGTCCTGATTGTCTCGTGAGACGAAGGGTAATAAAATCGCCGTTTGCGTCTAACTTACACTTTTTCATTCCCAATTATGGTTGGTTTCAGGGTTTTTGAGTACAAATACATTACTCATACACATGTTTCATCTTAGTTTTTGAGAATTTTTAAAATCAGCTACTCACAAAGTTAGCCAATACCTTTAACTATTCTTGTAACAGAAAACGTCTTCAAAAGTTTTGGACAGTGGACGTTAAAGGCCATTTTGCAACACCAGTGGATTATTAGGATGTCTGGAGTTCTACTTCGTTCTACATTTTTCAACAAAAATATCAACACATACTTTTAAAAAATGCAAAAATATAAATCTTTCCGACTAGAAATGTTGGTATTTTTAGAAGATTTCTTTAGAACACTTTTCCTACAAATCCACTTATTTAAATATTGATATTATGTTGACAACATCAGAACCTCTGTCAACATGTCATCCACCCATTAAAATATATTTTTTGTTGAAAATTGTGTTTACAGAAAGCTTTTCAACAACAGCACTAGTTAATAAAAAAGAATTACAAGTCAATTGAATGTTCAAGGCAATAAAGAAATTAAATGCGTTTACAGTTTTGGTAGAAGAGCTTTAGTAGCTAATGAAAAAAGCCTCAGAAGTTAATTGGGTAGTTGCTTTGGCTGTTTTGTAATATGGGTTTCATGGGGTTCATTAGGGGAGCTTTTCAATAATTTTTTGAAAAGTAAACTTATGTAGCTTTGTAGTTTAAAAGCTAGTTCAAATCTCCATCTTCACCAGTTTACTACATAGGTGTAGAAATGGTAGACTGTTTCCTTAGAGGTGTAGAATTCAGAATGTAAAAAAATTAAATTGATTCCAGCTGACATTGCAAGTCGAGTATCTGTGATTAGTGAAGTTACATTGTCTTAGTTTTCGTTTCCAGGATTTAAGTTTGGTGATGCCCCCACAGCAGCAGCAGAAAGCGAGAAGGCACCCTCTTCAACAAAAGTCAGTTTTAGCTTTGGGGGAGCATCTTCAGAAAACAAAGGCTTCAGTTTTGGGTCCTCGTCATCATCATCATCTTCCTCTTCAACTTTTGGGTCAACAGGAGCCAAGTTTTCGTTTGGAGACGTGTCGAAACCTGCCTCTTCCTCCTCCACCAATGGTAGATTGTTAATGATAACAATATTAACTCATTCGTGACAGGAATTATTCAAAGCCTAATTTGATCAGCTTTTATTCTTCAAATTGGCAACACCAACATTCTTATTTTATTGCTGCATTTTATTTATAAAATGTCATGTATTAGAAATGAATATAAATTGACAGAAATTATGATGATAAGTCAAAAAGTTGCCAATTTGCAGGGAAAAATGGTGATTTTAAACTTTCTGTCACATTGCCAATTTAAGGATTGTAATGCTTAGTTTTCTTTTAAAAATTTTCAGCATCAAACAATAAATATTGATGCAACGAAAATGGACACAGTATGTGTAGAATTTTTTGCTCTTTCTGCTCATGTATTTGGTATGATTTTTAGAGCTCTGCATCAAAAGTTACTAGACCAAACCACAAAATGTGGACCTCCGTCACGAATGGGTTAAGGGACATTCAGATATGAGGCGACATTGTGGCGCCACAAAATCCCTGCGACATTTTGGTGTACAATCAATGGGGTCTGAGGCAACAAAAAAATGTCGCCGAGGCAGGACACATTTTTGTTGCTGCCTGGCTGCAAAAAATGCACACCAATCAAATTCCTAAAAAGGTAGTGCAAAATATGTTGTCATGAGATAGTCTGCGCAAGTTTTGACAAAGTTCTTTTATAGTTGAGAGTCGATGTGTTGACGCATTCATTAACATAAGTGGCGGCACAATGTCGGGCCATATCTGAACACACTCCTTGATAATACAGACTACAGTGGAGCCTCATTATAAAGAACACTGTTATAATAAACTTGTTATGACAAGGTAATTTTGCTGGTCCCACTTCTTTGGTATTTTATTGTTTCTAAGCCTTGATGTAACAAGGTTTTGATATAAAGCGGTAATTTCCTTGCTCCGGAAGAGTTTGTTATAACGAGGTTCGCCTGTACTTACTAAGCACATCATAACCTGCATAGTTCTCTGTGCCCTTTACAATCACATGTAGTCCAAATTAACCCATTCGTGACAGGAATTATTTAAAGCCTAATTTGATCAGCTTTCATTCTTCAAATTGGCAACACCAACATTTTTATTTTATTGCTACATTTTTCTTATAAAATGTCCTGTATCTGAAATGAATATAAATTGACAGAAATTATGATGAGAAGTAAAAAAGTTGGCAATTTGCAGGGAAAAAACTGTGATTTTAAACTTTCTATCACATTGCTAATTTAAGGATTTTAATGCTTATTTTCCTTCAAAAAATTTTCAGCATCAAACAACGAATATTGACGCAACCAAAATGGGCACAGTTTGTGTAGAATTTTTTGCTCTTTCTGCTCATGTATTTGGTATGATTTTTAGGGCTTTGCATTAAAAGATATTAGGCCAAACCACAAAATGTGGACCAATGTCACGAATGGGTTAATGATCATGTATTTGAAAAGCACTTAAGAGGATAATCAATATATCAGTCATTAAATACTTATACAATTATCTATCTGGTATTGTAAAAATCACATACCTTATGGAACCCAATACCAACCAGTACATGGGACAATGCACATAGGAAACCCTTGGCAAACCTTTGAAAGCAAGTAAGTCTTCAAGGCTGTCCAAAAGCTGTCAGTGCACCAAATCTCTCAAAGCTGGCCAGTAAGATGATTCCACAGGACCAGGCACTGCCATTGAAAAGAGCACACCACACACCCAGAATTTTCCAAGTGTCGGAATTATGAGGCTTACCTTCCTTGCAAAGCCATTACCAGTAGTTCTATTTTTCTCTCACTCCTACATTTTCCAAGAGAATCTGAAAAGAAATGAACTGGTAGAAATTTATGAATGTAGTCTGCACTACTTGTTATCCCCCTCCCACTTCCCCAAAAAAAAAGAAAAGGAAAGAAAAGAAATTCCAGTTGATATGTAAAATAGTCATTTAGATTTCTCTAAGCATTTCGAATTTCAATTTTCTGTAGTCCGTTATTTTTGTTATTGTAAAACCAACTCCTAGAAGGATTTGCGCTAACTTGTTGCATTAATTTCTTGTTTTTTGTAGATGACAAAGAGGAAGAAGAAGAATCTGATGAACCCCCAAAGGTTGAGGTGAAAGTGATTGAAGAGAAAGACTCCCTCTATTCTACTAGGTATTAAAGACAATATAGATTTTCATAATTTTTTACCTTCTCAGACATCGAAGTAACATTTTTATTTTCTTATGCCTCCACCCACTAATGGTGGTGCTGAAGACCTTATATGTTTTTTTCAGGTTGTTCATCCGTCTGTCCCACTTTTTCGTTAACAAAATATCTCAAGAACAATTGAGGTATGAAGGTATGAACTTCAAACTTGATGCTGGAATGTATCACTATAGAATTTTTTTTAATTTTAAGGTACAAGGTCAAAGGTCACATGTCATTTGCAAGGATTTTAAGGACAGGAGCTGTCCACCATGGACAGCAAGGAACAAAGCTTATGTGTGTAATAAATTTAAGATTAGAAATCACGATGGGGACTATCCTTTGTATACGACTTGTAGGTAATAACGATTTCCACAAATTCTTCTTAGGCATGCTCTGGGTCATAGTTGAAGAATATTCATGCAGAAAAAGAAGGATTTGATAAAAGCCTGTTCAAGGAACACAAGTCAGACTTTGGTTCCTTGTATACCCATTTCTGATGGTACGGGGGGGTTCACAAAAAAGTTACGTTGGACTTAAAGTCAAAGTTAAATTCCTAGTTGCTTGCTGTATATGATGCATCACCGCATTGAACAGATCATGTTCGGGGGATGCGTGCTATTGAGAAGTCTGTCGGTGAGATTACGCATTAAATACTGGATGCACATTGGCGCATATGCATGACTCTAAGTCCAACTTTACTCATTCTGAAACTCCCCCCCACCCCCCCCCCCCCCCCCCCCCCCCCCCCCCCCCGCTACAAATTCACACATCCGCTCTGTTCCATTTATAAACCAATTTGATAGGCTTGTTTTTGGACCCTCCTTACACTTAAAAGGATTGATGGATTGTATTAATCGTATTTTCTGCTTCAATTTCACTCCTGATATAAAGTGATATCCAAGAAAGGTTCAGAGTTCAAAAAGTAAGAAGGGGAAATGTTAATGGTATAATGTTGAGACTTGTCAACAATGGCTGTTTTTTTAATGCAGTATAGACCAATTTCACAACGCAAGAGGGCAGCAGACTGTTCGACACAGTTCGACATACTGCGGTGGGCGCTCCAACTTTTATAGTACACAAGTCAATAGCGCGTTATGTACATTGGTTTTTTTGTCTATTTTGACCAATATATGCAGATTTCTTTTAATATTTGCAGTGAGAAATTGTCAGGGAAGTTCAGGTCGCAGCTGTGCGGTGCTCGAATGCCACAAGAATTGGAGAAAGTTTAAAAATTGGAAGCTAACTGAGTGCGAAATTCACTCGCTTTTGACTCATGAAGCCTGTTTGTGTGAGAAGCCGTACTCCCTACACAGGTTTCCGTAAGCAATGCTAAGGAATCTGTCGCCAGTGGGTAAAAATATCAACAGAAAGGACTTTGAAGTCAAGAAACATTATCATTATCTACTTTGGCGTAAAATGTAATGAGTGAAAACATGACTTTTTAAACAGGGTAAGATTGAGGGCTCCCGTTTACTACGGCTTCTATGCTGCAATCGAACTTATACTGACAAAACTAAGTTGAAAAACTATCGAAAGTACAAAAATACATCATACCTTCACCTGTCAGATATGGCCATTGTCTTACCTCATGTACCCATGTATCCATGCTTTATTTTATTGATCTAGAATAAAGTAAATGGAACAATATTAGGGTATATCTCATATCTTACATTCATTTTGTACACAGAGCCAATCGCAGTCAGCGAGCTTGCCCACCGCAGCAATGGCGTCGCCGATAGAGGGCCAAATACATAAACCGGAGGTGAAATGGGTCTATGTACTGTTTTTCAATTTAAAAAAAAAAAATTCTGCAGGTTTCATGGAAAATAATTCCCCCCCCCCCAAGAAAAAATGGTATCCCTGCTGTATTCATCACTTTGCCTTTTGTGACCAAATTTTTGTTTTCATTCCTTTTTTCTCATTCATGGTGCAAAGCATTTTATGAGAAAGTTTTGAGTTCTGATAGATGGGAGAAGGGGTCTAACCAATTGACTGTGTTGACAGAGACAATTAAATTAATTTATTCATCCATCTCAAGAATGAAAATGAAAATTTTAACTGAGATTTATCTTTGACAAAGCACATTTAACAGCACAAAAGAATATCTGTGGTGACCATAATTACAGTAGCTAACATGATACGGGAAACATACAAAGAATTTCAAAGTGTTGCGAAGAGGAAGAAAAAGAAAAAGAGTAACAGATAAACAGGAGAAGAGAGGTGAGTAGCCAAGGGAATAAGTGAGAAGAAGAATTACAACTAGGGAAGAAAGAGGAAGAGAAGAGAGAGAGAGATGAAGAGATGAAAACTGAATGTAAGACCTAGACTGCGAGAAAAAAATAGAGAAATGAGAGTTGACAAGAAGTATAAAATCATAGTGAACCTGTTGCCAACGGGGGAGCCTGGTATACACGGCTCCATGAAACTCTTTCATATATGGGAGCCGTATATAGTCTGTTCCCAAAGCACAGTTACATTGATCCATTTCAATACTTAAATACTCCTTTTCTTGTAGTTTTTGTGTAATTTGTGTGGTACCATTGGAAAGGTTATTAAATCAACTACACATTCCGGGAAGTTACCTGTCATTTACCTTTCTTGTTTGAAGCAATTGAAACAGACCTATCATTATTTCAATCAAGATTTGCGTATATGTTAGGCTCATACAGGATCGGCAAAGAGTTTACAAATGTAACAGTTTTGCAGATCCACATACTACTTAAGCGCACTGAAACTACCAGGAGTAGTGCAAGGCCGGACATGCTTGGGTAATTAAGCCATTCGCACACCTGCACATGAAACAACAGAATAGTAGAGCTTTCACACTGTTTCATATTAATCTCGTTTGAGGGGAGTGTCGGTATTTAACACTGCCGTCGCGAACAGGTTAAGGACCAGTAAATGAAGTTAATAGAATGTCAAAGATGACTAATTCAAAGATGATTTTAATCGTTTCGCTTCTATAAGCCTAAGTTTAATATTTCTGTCTTCACCTTCATCATTCTAGATGCAAAGTGTTTTACAAGAAAGGTTCTGAGTTCAAGGAGAGAGGAGTTGGAATGTTACATGTGAAGGATTCCGGAGGGTCCGCCCAGCTTCTCATCCGAGCTGATACCACACTTGGTAAGTGAAGCAGTGGGAAATGTTGTGGTGGTTGTTATTAGAGAGCTTTCGCAACCAAGTGCGCAATCGCCAGTCGAGTGTGTCGTGTGCGCATGCTCAAATCCGAAGAACCAAAATTTTGCATACTAATCGCTGATTGCTGGGCTACTCAGCTGCATCCTATATTGAGAACACATGCAATATGGGCCAAGGACCATTCTTGTTTCCAACAGGACAGGGAGTTATTAAGATGTGATCATTTGAGCGTGCAAAGATTTTTGTTCTTTTGGATTTGAGCATGCGTACATGTTGGTACATGACATACTCGACCAGCATTTACATACTTGGTTGCGAAAGCACCCTATTATTGTCCCATAACCCAGGGTTTGACATTCAATGCCTTGAGGCAGCTAAATTTCGGCCTTAGACGCCTAAATTGGAATTTTGTTATTGTGCCAAAGGCATACAGACCCTTAACCCTATGTTAATTTTGCGACTACTACGGAACCGCGGCAGATATGAAGTTATCCTTGCGCAACTTTTGGTACTAAATTTGTAAAGATCGGACCAAGCATTAGAAGGTCACATGACAATTACGGGTCAAAGGTCATCCAAAAATATTGACTTTTCCATACATGTGTGTGTTATGGAAGGGACATGTTATAAAATTTGTGAAAAATAATCCATTTCCCCCATACAATACTATATTTGCATTGTCTTTGTGGTTGTCATTTCAAATATCATTTTCAAAATAATACAAAACATAAAAATAAAAAACAATAGAATACAAAAGAAATTAAAACAAAAGAATACATAAGAAATTCAAACACATGTGTGTATGACAATATATGCAAATTTTATGCATGCTTATGTAAATAGACAAAACCATAATAAACAATGTAAATACCTTAATGTCAAACCTATCTATGTATATGATTAGGAGGGGGGGGGGGGTCAAATTGACCCCACGGCCAAGTCACGATGAACTGAAATCAAATACCCAAGATCCTCTTCTTTCTGACTCATTAATATGCAACGGTCCTCTGACATTTCTACCTCTGACATTTCTACCTCTGGAATTTTTACCTCTGACATTTTTACCTGGCACCGTTGGGCCATACCACACAAAGTAAACCCTTTTACGAATTGGTTAGTGTGGAGCAGGGACAAAAAAACATGGGGGCTCAGGGCGAATTCGCCCCCGAAATGCCGAAAAGAGCCCTGGAAAACTAAAAAAAGAGCCCCTGAAATTCTCATAGGGTCCAATGTTAACTGTAATACAATGTAGAAAATTCTGGTCAGTGTGCTCAAAAAAGAGCCCCGGAAAAAAATTAATTATTTTTTTCCCCTGGTGTGAAGTAAAATGATCAGGGGGGTGTTTCACAAGAACTAAGACTGGCTCAAAGGTGGCACGCCTGTAAATATTTCCCTATAGGCTCCTGTGTTAAAAATGAGATTTCAAAAAATCATGAAAAATAAGTGCTAGTAATGGCACCATTCAAACCTCTGTCTTTACAAGATCATACAATATCCTTCACTCTCTGAAAATGTGAAGGGGAGTTTTTCAGCATTTTTTCTCTCGGTAGAGGGGCTGAAACTCAGACTAAAAAAAACTTGGTCAAAGGTCCTGGTACTAAGGCTTTTTGCCGCACTAATAAAGTCCCCTTAAAATCCACCTGGGAACAACTGCTGGTCTCTCATGGGACTGATCTAAACCAGTAATTATCCCTCTCTATGCACATATGAAACAAAGTGTTCAAGTATGTATCATTGATTTTATATGAATTTTTTTTCAACTATGATGTCATTTTTGGTACGGGTTGGAGGAATCTTTGAAAATGAATGGATCTATTTACGGGCGTGTGGCCCAAATCGCACTTACCTATGGCAGGCCATTCATGCCACATTTTTTTCACCTCGGGTCTCTCACAGGACTTGAAAATCGTGGTCACAAATCTGCAGAATTGACATTTTTTATCGTTCATTGTTGAAGAAAACAAAAAATATAAATTCTTCAAATTTGTGACGATGAATTGCGCATCCCTTGAAAGACCAATGGCGGGAGCAACCAGCAGCGTGAATGGCCTGCGATAGTATCTTTGTGAAACACCCCCCCCCCCCCCCCAGCCAAAAAATTACTTTTTTTTTCTCAAGAGCTCTTTTTCGTTATTTAACACAATAAATCTCTCTCGTAATTTTTTCAGGAGAGCTATTTTCTGTTTTACCAGAGCTACTTTTTCAGTGCATATCTTCATAGTTACTGTAGTTTGGTCCATACTAAGAGAGGCCTACGAGAGTGATTTTTCCTTACATATTCCAAAATTTTCACTCTGGTAATTTGTGTTACCAGAGCTATTAGATAGCTCACGGGAGCGAAATTGCTCTCAGCTGTCGTGTATTTTTCTTGCTGATATTCCCCTGATCGTTCTTTTTGTTATCTTTTATCTGTCTTGTAGGGAATGTCATTTTGAACATCGGTGTGACTTCTGCTATGCTACCGCACATTACCAAACAAGGAAAGAACAAGAATAATGTCATGATGCTATCACCACTCAATCCGCCGGCTGATAAGAAGTGCCCCAAATGTAACAAGAATTACATCAACCCTCAAGAAAGCACCTCATGTGAAGAGGGCTGCACCCCCACCCCTGCCCCTCTCCTGCTCCGTGTAAAGTCCGAGGCGGATGCCGATAAGCTGATCAAAGAGATAAAGAAGATATGTGAGGATTAGCTGACTGTTGAGATTAAGTCTACATGCAGGAACTATTGATTAAGGAGATTAAGAAATGTATGAAGTAGGAATGGATCAGGGAGGAGGGGGGGGGGCAAATCAGCCACAGCCAATGTTGAGGTTTTCTTTTTGCTTGTCAGCAAATTTTTAGGGCAAGACATGCACAGACATTTGAAAAAGCGGACTGGCTCCCCCCCCCCCCCCCCCCTTTTTTTTTTTTTTTGAAAAATGCTGGATCCAGCAGAGCTGGGGAAGATTAGCTGATTATGTATGGAGTTTTAAAAAATACAGAACAGTCAAATTCTTAGAAAGATTAAAGAGATGTCTGAAGATAAGCTAATAATTAAGATTATGGAGATGTGCTAGGATGATATGGTTTTGGAGATCAAGAATATTATGTAAAGATTAAGCATCATAAAGATTAAGCATCACTGAGATTAAGAAAATATACAAGGATTAACTTAGTGGAGAGTTTAAAAAGACATTTTATATGCTAAAATAATCAATTTGAGGCAAAGAAGTTTCTTTTTTTTTTTTTTAAATCAAAAAGCTGATGGAATGGAAAGAGTTACTTGATTATTGCTTGCTTATGAAAAGTCAATTTTTGGAGGATTAGCAAATTTGAGAGATTAATATGATTGTAGATAAGCTGATCAGGGAGAGTGGTATGGGCAAGTACTGTAGTAACTGTACCACATTATTTTTGTCAATCCTAAGTTAAGCTGGCAATTTTCAGCTAAATTTAACATGGTGAATCAACCCCCATCTATTTCTTTTGATCCTCTATTTCAGTATATCTGTTTAAGATTTTTTTTGTTTTTTTTTAATTCAATATATATGCATTTTTCATTCCAATACAAATGCTGAATGCTACTAAATTCAATTTCGTAATTTAAAAGATAGGTCCTTTCAGGCTTTTGGAAAGACATACATGTATGATATTGATTTGTATATCTCTTGGTATTTTGCAGGAGTGTAAATTTTAAATAATGCTTATCCCACAACTTTTTGCTGTTGTTATTAGTGTTTTTTTTTAAAGAAAGAAGCAAGATGAATGAAAATTCAATGTCAATATTGCAATGGTTTTTCTTAATATTTTGTAATATGTACACTGCCCTCCAAAAGTTTGGGTACACTTGTAATCAGAACTAACTTTCCACAATCACCCACACTTTATTCATCATCAGATTTATGGCACTGCAAAAATTTGGTATCAAATTGGAGAGTAGACATTAGCACTCAAGTTGACACCAGATTAAGAATCATGGAGCGTTTCAGGGGGCAGTCATGCGTAAAAAAAGACAACCTATTACCCAAATCACCATCCACGGCTGAATGAGGAGGTCACTAGTTTGGTCAGTTGTATCAGCATATACGCTCCTTTGGCATTCCATAACACCTGATCCTTGTTTTCTCGATGAAATTTCTTAACTAATAGACAATAAACATACCTTTATTGAAACTCAAGACCAGTATTTTCATGTTTAAAAAATCAACATGATGGGATCACAAGAATCCTCTTCTGTTTTCTGTTTCTTTCATGGAAGACCAAATATCATTGCTTACTCTTTTATTTTGTGATACTGGACAAGGAAAAGAACTACAAAAATGAACATAATATGTCATGAGATGCACATTTCTTTATTTCTTAAAAAGTTTATTTAAGCAAGTTTAAAATTGAAGAGACTTCTTGTCAAAAAATCCGCCCCTGGCAGCGACTACAGCTTGGCACACCCTGGACATCCGACTGGTCAGTTTGTGAAGGTAGTCACTGAAGACATCTTCCCATGCCTTCTGGAGAATCTCCGACAGATGAGGCTCACTTGTAGGACATTCGAACCTTCCTGTCCAGCTCTTCCCATAATATGTAGTTCTATGGGGTTAAGATCCGGGGACTGGGCCGACCAGTCCATGATTGTCAGGATCCCCTTAGTTTCCCTTTTCACGAGGTAGTTTTTACACAGCTATGAGAAATGTTTTGTGTCATTGTCCTGCTGGCAAACAAACTGATCCCAAATGAAACGTTTTCCTGAAGTAAAGGCCTTTCGCTTGATGGAGTGGTAGCCATACTGGTCAAGAATGCCCTCCACTTTATGCAAACTGCCAAGTGCCAACCTTATCTGCACCGAAACAACCTAAAACCATAATACTTCCACCACCGTGTCTTTCTGTTGGTTTGATGCCCTGTGCTACATGTAACATCATTTCCCCTTTTCGCCGTCTAACATATGATCGTCTCCTTCTGCCAAATACCTCAAACTTTGATTTATCTGGTCAAAGAACTCTATGCCACTGCTCTACAGACCAGTTTTTTTTTTTTTTTTTTTGCCCAAGCCAACCTTTTCTTTCCTTTGAGAAAAGGTTTCTTACAAGCCACATGACCCATCAAACGTCCTTCCTAGTGACGTCTACGCACATTAGAGGAGGAAAAGGTGTCTCACCCTGTTCTAGGATGTTGTTTAACTCTGATGTGAGTTGTGGACATTTGATTTTGCATGAAAGAAACAGAAAACAACAGAGCATTCTTGTGATCCTATTATGTCAATGTTTTTATATGAAAATACTAGTTTTGTGTTTGAATAAAGGAATTTTCTTGTCTATTAGTCAATTAACTTTGAATATATTAATCGATAAAATAAATGTTAAGTTTTATAGAATGCCAAAGGGGCAAATAACGCTGATTAAACTGCTCAAACTAATGACCTGCTCATTTAGCTGTGCATGATTTGGGTAATAGGTTGACCTTTTACGCATGACTGCCTCCTGAAACGCTTCATGATTCTTAAACTGGTGTCACCTTGAGTGCTAATGTCTACTCTTTAATTTGATATCAATTTTTTTCAGTGCCATAAACCTGATGATGAATAAAGTGTATGTGATCGTGGAAAATAAATTCTGATTACAGGTGTACCCAAACTTTTGGAGGGCAGTGTACCATAAGAATGTACATGTACTTGATGTATTGAAATCAATGATTTCCAATGCCAAGTAATAGTATATCCTTCGCTTGTAGTTCATTCCACTAACTTTTGGGGATATAGTGCAGTATTATACCAAAGCATTGTGGACAGCCATTAGCAATGATAAAAAACACATCAAGGGAATATTATGCAAAATTGATGAATCAATTGAAATACAAAATCAGTAAATGGACTTATTTGCAACTGTTGCTGTATTTGGGGAAAAATGTGTTTTATTATTTTTCTAATTAGTTTTTTGTTTTTTTCCCCATGGAGACTGAATACCAATATGCAAAATGTACTTTTTCTTTCTTTATGTGTTACATAGAAAGGGAAATATGTATTCACTTCACTGGCTACTGAATTTTCTTATTGCCGCGGGTTTGATACCATGAACAAGTTCCTGTGATCAATGCTAAATTAATAATTACGTAAAATAAACCTGATAAAGCTTTACAGTGCAGTTAGAACATTAACAAAGGTGTCTTTTGTGTGGTTAGGCATATGGAATTAGAATTAACTTTTTTTTTTTTTCTCTCTCTCTCTCTCTCTTTTCCGTATGCTATACTGTATTTCTCATGAGAGGAATTTACCATTGGGCTATTAGGATTATATTGTTGAGTACAAAATGAATCTATCAGGGTTTCTAAAGTATATCAAGCATCTGATTAAGCCTCCATTTAACGTCCTATCCGAGGGATGGAGTGTTTTCCACTGTAGCATAGCCTGCGTCTATGAAACGGGAGGGGCACGATAACACACAACGTAGGCTTCAGTCATCCGGCCACCTTGGTTGGACTCGAACCCACGATCTTTGGTTCGACAGGCAAACGCTTTACCGACTGAGTCAACTCGCGCCCTATCCTTCTGCTTATTTGTGTGTACAGTTTTGTGCTGATTGGCACATGGGCAAAGCCCAGAATGTGCTAAGAAAGCAGTCAACATGTTAAGTAAAGTAAAATGCCTATTCCAAACCCATTTTTCTTTAGTACTATTTCATATTGGGAGACAAGAGAGTTTTTTTTCTCATGCAAATAGGCAATGAAACAGTTACAGTATTGTGAAAAATTCAAATATCACTATCTTTTTCCTTAAAAAGTTGCAGTTTTCACACCATTTTATTTAGTTTTATTCCATGTATTTTTTTTTTTAAATACATGGCGTTTTGTAAGAAAGATGAAGCAATAAAAGCTAAAATTTACATTGCCATTTTGAAGAATAGGTGATGCGTTTAGCCCCCCCCCCCTTTAATGGGTCTTTTTTTCTTCTTCTTGAGTGAATTTGTGGTTAGCTCTTACTCGTTATTCTTTTTTCTTTTTTGTGAGTTTGATTTGATGCATTTTAAATTGAATGAATATTTTATGACTTGTGTTACAAATTTCTATCTGCAAATTTGTATGGTTGTTGATTTTTTAAAATCATTTTTTATGTTTTCACGAGGTTTCTTAAAGAAGCATTGATGTTGGTTAACTTTTTTGCAGAATGTTCTGTCATTGCCAATTTGCATATCTTTTTTCTTCAAAGACATTTGTTTTGTCTGTGAAGAGGGAGAATTAACTGTTTTCATCTTTATGGTCGGACTGAAATATATTTCAATTTTTCAAATTTCATTTTTTGCAGTGATTTGAGATCTCACAATACATGATAATATTGATTTGTAACCACATTAGTAATAATATTCTGTAAATTATCGTAGAGCATGTCCAATATGAATGTTGATCATGTCCCGTAGACAATGAAAATTGAAGAAAAAACAATAAAATTCCTTCAACTGGGTATGTGGTAATTTTAAGAAGGCTATCAACTTTAGTAGACATATTAAATGATTTAACACTTCATCTATCTCTCTCTTGCTCTCTCTTTTCATATTTTTCAACTATCATTTGTAAAGTTTTTGATATCTGTAAACCTATGCTTTTTATTTTATTTTATTTTTTACTTGCAAAGATGCTGAAGGACCTACTTATATAGCATTTGATTACTTTTTTGTTTTTGTTTTAAACGTATGTTTTGAAAGCTGTATGTATCAGTTTGAATCGATTTTATTCAATTGTTCCTGACGCAACTTGTTTTGAGAGAACCGTTTGAACCAATCCTTTAATAAAATATGGATATTTCATAACTCGTGTTTTGCCGTACATGAATTTGAAATGGTACAAAACAGTGTGATTTAAAACCTGATTTTAGTAACCCAAATAGAGAGAAGGGGATCATTGAGAGAGAGAGAGAGAGAGAGAGAGAGAGAGGAGAGAGAGAGGAGATGAGAGAGGAGAGAGAGAGAGGAGGGAGGGAGAGAGAGGAGAGAGAGAGAGGAGAGAGTGGGGGGGGGGGGGGGAGAGGAGGGAGTGGGGTGGTAGCGGGCCGGGGAGGGGGGTAGCGGCGGGCCGGGAGGGGGGGGGGGGGTGGTTATTGGAGAGAAAGAGAGAGGGGAGATGAGAAAGAAATGAGAAAGAAAAGAGAAGGAAAAAGAAGAAAAGTGGACAGGGGGTATTAAACGAACCCGCTATTATTTAGGGGGAAAAAAGATCAAAAGCAAATACATTTTGCTTCTAAATTGGGATTCAAATATGAAGAAAAGCATTGGTCTCCCTTGATTTTTCCAACAAAATCAGTTATTTCTATATCTCCAAAAGGGGACATGCACATTCGGCAATAATTTTGAGCCGAGGTTGATCTTTTGCAAAACAAGGGCATTGTCATTGATGATGTACATCAACAAGTTTCTCATCAACAAAGAAATAAACAGTCGGGAATACCACATCCGGGAACTTTGAGAGGTGTACAAGACCGCGTCACTCCCTTTTCCCATGCATCCGCTGAAATAAGCAAAATCTGAAATTCGCTTTTATGACTAGAAATAGAAATAAATTTCTATTGATGTATGTATATAACTATATATTTTTCACAGAAAATAGGTTCATAATCATATAAATTCCTTAGATGTGATTCTTCTATGAATTTATAACTTTATATTATCACTGCGCTAAGTAGTGCGGTGGAATATGAGTGAACATATATTTTGTTGTATTAGGGTATTTTTATCTGCCCGAATTGGAGTTTAGTGACTATCTGGTGTCGGCTTTAAGATGTCCAATAAAGAGCTGGAGAAGCTGCAGCAATTGCTGCGAAAGGAAATACAAACTCATCAGGTAAGTTTTTATGAATCTACTTAGTTTGGGGATATTTAGCTCATATAATTCCGGGGCCGATACCCGGCGATGCCTGCACCCCTCCGATTTAAATGTCCTATTGCAACTTGTGTGTGTCTATTGCTGGTGAGTGTGATTTGCATGCAAGTCTGAGAATTTTTCTGGGTGCTCTACCGGCGACTCCTCGCTAGGTCGAATTTTGACCTTTTCTAAAATCTTACATTTTCAGAGTTTCAGGATTACCCCACTCAATTTACTCCTCTGAGCTTCACGGTATCTTTTCATAGAAGGTGAAAATGATATAATTTCTTTCCTAGTAGTCACTGTGTTATTCAAATTAGATGGTTTTTACGATTCTATAAACTTTCTCATCGCATCTTTCCCCAACATCGTTTTGGTCCATTGTCCTGAAGCTCGCTGCTGAAGTTCATTCATTGACATGTTTACATGCAGTTGCATGTGAACGTGTAGGTGTAGTGAAATGTGTGTGCAGTTCCAGATGCAGCACTGCACAGATGTTGCACAGTTTATTAAAACACAACAGGGGCAGCATTATCTGTAATAATGAGCTTAACATGAATGATCATATTAAGATAGGGGATTACAATTATGGGTCTCAGATATATTTTTAAAATGCATAGAAAATTATCTGGATGCTTTTTATCCATTAGAAATGTAGATGTAAATTTTTTTAGAGCTTTGTTAATGTTATGTTTATAAAATACAGTAGATCTATGTGTATGTTGTAAATCGAAGTAATAAAACTACACTGTAATCAAGTTTTTTTTTTCAACCTTTATTTTGAATTTAAGGAAAACTAAAGTATTGAATGTGCTATAATATGGGATGCTACCTTTGGCATGCTTTTGGAAGACCTTATTTTCTTTTTTATAATTACAGTTTGATTTATTATAAATAACATTTTTTCCCTTTCATCTTGTGAAGAAAAGTTCTGCACTTCATTTTCACCTTCTGTGTTAGCTATTTTAGAAATCATAGCCATACACTGTACATGTGGGTCTAAACTTATTTGTGGCACTTTCCCTTTTCCTTACTGGTTTTTAGGAACATTTGGTTCAACAATGAAGTGCCAGGGTTCTGGCCTGGTACTGCTCTGGTTGCAAAAGACCCTCAAAATTTCAGAAACATTCACTAGTTAATTGCTCTTTTCGTATTAACTACTGCAGTGATCGTGAATTAAAGGGTTAGCTATGCAATGTAGGCCTGCTCCAGTATGTACATGTATCCTTGAATGATTGAACATGTACAGTACATGCCAAAGTTTTGGTTTGGTTTGGTTTTACATGAACTTCCTGTGATATTAAAAGAAGACATCAAATGTAAACATACATATATAAAACAAACTGATAAATATAAACAAATCTTTAAATCAGAATTCAAAATAAAGTACCGCTGGAAGAGCCTGGAAACTCGATTCAGAGGCATTAAAATGACTGTACTTTCGCTCTGTTCTTTTTATGTGGCCTGATAATTTAAATTTTACTTGCATGTACATGTACATGTATGGAATAATGGGCAATTCTGTAATAAAACTTGGGCATGTTCATTCTCTATAATTACATGTATACCAAGGGTAATTATTATTTGTTACATGGTTGTACATGTACACATGCAGTGTATTTACTAGTACACTTATGTAGACCTTTTTACTTACAAGCGTGAAAACAAAAGAAATTGGGCAGTGCTTGGAGCTACCTGGGGGGGGGGGGGGACACTCAGTATACATGTATAGTGTGTGGTAGGCATGTGCCACAGAGAGGACCCCCATTTTAACACTCACATTTCCATTCCAGTGTATACCACTTTTTTCTTGTTGAGAAAAAGAAAAGAAAAAAATGTTCCAAGGCAACACATTTTTTTTTTCATTCTGTCGTTCCGCCCCATTTCTAAGAATATTATTTTTGATGGAAAGTTGAAAACGAGTTTCATTCCAGGTGTGCCATCCAGGCTCACACTTACGGACCCTGGGTCAGCATGCATGCATATGCACGCTCAGACCAACTGACGAGGCATACAGTGTATATTCCAATAATAACCTGTTCCGTGCCATCGTATTTTTATTGAAATCCAGTTCCAGTGATCTCCTTTTTCTAAAAAGTCAGTAGTTACAAGGACTATACTTTCCATGATAAGCTACTGCAGTTCTGAGGCCCCCTTTTTTGGTCTTGTGAGCGGCATGTGGTCCCCACTTTTAAAGTCGAGTGGACGAGTGCCCCCTTCACAGCACCCACGTGATATTGTAGACTACATGTATAGTGCAGTTGAAACTTGATATTATGTTGCATTTATATATGAATTTACATCATTTGCCTTTTTTTTTTTCTTGTTTTTCTGCAGATACTTGTAACAAAAATCAAGAGTGAACCACATGTAAGGAATATCTGCAGCTCTTTTGGTTTTGTCATCTTGTTTATGTGTGTGTACAGGTTACAATGCACAATTGCACATGTACATGTATGTGTGTCATTTTCATATCTAGCCTCTAGAAGTTTTGGTCTATCATTAGATCTGCAAATTGCATACTACAATATTACCATCCAGCTGCAGAATACAATATTTGTTCTATACATGTATGTACATGTAACTTGCATTGAAAAATTTCGTCACGGGCTTGTGTATCCTGTATGTTGCAACTTAAAAACAAAAAAACAAAAAAATAGTAAACAGAACCAACCATGTAGTTGTACAGGTAGCAGGTTATAAAACAATGATGGTGATGATGGTGTTTTCTATTTTACAGGTGTATTAATAAGAATGATATCAATAATGATAATAGTAGTAGTACAATGTAGTATTAGTACATGTAGTAGTAGACTAGTAGTAGTAGTAGCAGTAGAAGTAGTAGTAGTAGTAGTAGTAGTAGTAGTAGTAGTAGTAGTAGTAGTAGTAGTAGTAGTAGGAGTAGTAGTAGTAGTAGGTAGTAGTACTATTGTTATTGTTATTATTGTTACAGTATTACTATTACTATCAGGTATTATTGTGAATTATCATCATTAATGAATTACATCTTGGTAATTTCTATAGATCTTCATCTTACATTGCATTTAAATGAATTTTCATTTTTATATGAACAGAATGCAGAACTGAGAAAGAGTTTGCATGATCAGCAAGCCAAGATAACAGCACTCAGTGAAAAGCAGGTAATATAATCATGATGACAATTTTGATGGTGTTTTGTCTGAAATGTTGTGGAGGGGAGGGGGGGGGGGGGGTGAACCAGTTGATCATCCATTAAGGTGAGAACTTGTCTCTGTATTTTTGTTTCTTTATTTCATTGTTTGTTTGTTGCTTGTTTTTTCAACTACAGTTTTTGCCCATTTTCCCCATGCTCACTGTTCACAAAGCTTGCAAAGAAAGCCTGATTTTTAATAAGAATACATGTATACATGTACAGTGTACATGTAGCTACATGTATCAATTTTCTTTCTTCTTCTTCTTTCTTTCTTTTATCCCCCTTCTTCCTGCTTCATTTATTTATGTTTTCATTTATCTGTGTTTCTTTTAATTCTTTCAACTACACGTATTCCCTCAATTTTCCTGTGTTGACTTACATGTATATGCATAAAGGTTGACAAGAAACCTTGATTTTTAATGAGAATACTATAATGAGTTTTGTTGTTGTTGTTGTTGTTCTTTGATCTCCCCCCCCCCCCTTTCATAAGAATTACTGTTTTATGTATATTTTCATTTATCTGTTTTCATATACTTTGTGTGACATTGTTTGTACCAGAGTATCCAAAATTCATGTCATTTTTCTTTTCTTCATTTGAAACTCTTCAATTTGTAATTTTCTTTGTTCATCACAGAAAAAGGTAGTAGAACAACTGCGCTCAGACCTGGGTGTGAGGAAGCCTACATCACAGCATGAAGGGGTAAAAAAAATGTATATTTTGAAGATACCATAATCAGGGCTTCACATTAACAGGCGCCTGTTACACATAGGCCCCCAAAATAGGGGTCCGGACCCTTAAAACTGAACAATTGGCTTGCAAACTTTTGGGTACAGATCCCCAAACTTGAACACTTCTGACACAGGGCTCAATACATTCAGAGCCTGGAATTTCAGTCTAGACCCCCTACAAAAGAAGTTACTGTGGAGCCTTGCCATGACCCCAAGTTTTGCTAGCAAGGATAGAAATGGAAATGAAGTCTGTTGAATATTGTTTCAATTATTTCATAAGGTGACATACATGTATATGCTGAACATTATTTTGATTTGTCAGTGAATTCTAATGAATTTTATTGTAAATAATTGAAAGGAATTCCAAATTGAGGCTACAAATGGATGTTTGTCCCCATTGCAAAACCGAAGTAATACTCTCAAAATCAAAGACTCCTGAAAAAAAGTGAGGGGGGAGGGGATGCCTCGTGTATGTGGTATTATTTATTGGCTCTATTTTCTGAAGGCCAAAAGCCATTACATTTAGAAACTGTATTGTAGTATTTTGAAGTATTTCTGTGTTTTTTGTAATATAAAGGAGCCGGCTTTTCCACTGATTTTGAAACGAAGATATTGCATTATGGTTTGTTCTAGTCACAGAAGGTCACACAGCTGCAGACCAGTGCGCAACCCCTGACAACATCTCAGCACCTGAACATCCCCAGCCGTCAGAAGGCCAGCATGATGGGTGGAACTACCCCCAAACACCAGATAGCCCCTGCTACCACCAACACCACCAGCACTACCCAAACCACAACCTCTGCGGGTGGAGGAGGGGCTCAGCATACCCCTTCCACGCCGACTCGGCTGTCGATACTTACCAATAAGCCCTCGGTTATTAGCATCAAGGTGCCTAATATATCCGGCCGGTTGAACTCCATGGTAGTCAAGAGACCGGTTTCTCAAAATCTGTCGAAAGTAAGCATTTGATACCCCCCACTCCTTGCTTCAGTCTCCAGACCACAATCCTCTCCATGTAAGAATTGATCACAGAAATGAAAATTGGAATAACATTTTCTTACTGCAAGCAGAATGATCAGGAAAACAAGATCCAATAAATAGAAGATGATAGTTCATTGCTAGATATGGGAGTATTAAGTGCCATTTCTTTACCAAAAGGTTAAGGATTTTAGGGCAAAATGTGTCATCTTGAAGCTTTTCACTACCGTTGTAGGAGGAAGAGTTGGCACGGGCTGCTGAGATTTTTATGCCCATAACACAAAAAAGGAAAGTGCCCTACTGAACTTTGGTCAGTATTTTGTAAAGCAAACTGCTCCACAGTAAACCTTTGTGCATTTTGAGGGAAGTGAGAAGGGTGAATCAAGGGTCAAGTTTTATACTTTCTGTCATTAGGAACTTGACTACATGGCGAAGCAGTACAAGAGGCAGTTCTTGTCTACGAGGCCCAAGGATAACCCACTGCCTTCATCCATAGCAAGTTGTGCTGTCACGTCATCTTCGTCGTCTTCTTCGTCACCATCAACAACTAGCTCTACGACAACCTGCCAGAAGAAGCCTTTAACTGCCGAAGAAACGGTACGTAGTGGCTGCTTTGCGAATTGCAGGCACAGTCATTTTGCGGGACTAAGGGTCTTTTTGCATACGTTTGCACTGACTGCTTAACTTGCTCTTGACCTTTTTAGGTGTAATTTGTATGGTGTTCTCTCTCTAAAAATCCTTCTTAGCTGAGAACGCCCAAGACTCCGTAAAGTTGATGAACTGTGTGAATGAGGTAAAATGTTTAGAAAGTAAGTGAATAGATACACTTGCCATGCATGATCCTGGTAATTTCCAGATGAAAGAAAGAGGAAAAAAAGTTAAATACGTGTATCTCTTTGGTACAAAAATAATTGTCACACTGAGCACTCGACTGTATGTTAACAATTTACTTCACAGTCACAAAGCCATTGATATGTAACAGAGTTTTGTACTACTGTGACCATACACTTCTATTTAATGAAAGGGCTATCATTGTGTGATATGCCTCACAATGGATCATACTTTTGTTGGAACAGAAACTTGAGTTCATGGCCTCCATCGGTCTGGTCACACCCAAGACGGCAGAAACCTTGCAGAGTAAGAGATCAGAGAGGAAAAGGAGAAGTACTGCCAATCCACAATTCTCCAAGTTCGACAAGCACGAATTAGAGGTGGGTATTTGAGTGGTATATACCGGTAAGAAAGAAATTGTATGGAATGACATTAAAAGCACTCAAACATTTGTTTGCAAGCAAGAGTATAGACTTATTCACATATAAAGTGGCAATACTGTGGTAACCTCCTTCAGCTTTTTCTTTGTGGGTGTAAATCAATGAGATTTTGAGGGGGTTAAAAAAGACCAAAGGCAAAAATTATCATAGAGCCTTGTGGCAGCAAAAATGTGTGAGCCAATCATATTCTCATTACTTAGCACAAAATATTACATCATGGATAGGTTTTGGCAAAACGTTCCTTTATGAAAAGGGCTTGCACTGATATTATTGGCGCGTAGTGCGCAACTAATCATGGTGAGGCCGCTTATCAAAAGTCTTGTCCTGCGTCTGTGATCATCTTCTCCGCGACCGTTCATTTTCATCGGCTTTCCCGATCCCCCATTGTTTTGTCTACAGGGAAACGGGAGGATCGTGGGGGAAATGATGCTGAGCAGGAAAGACGCTAAATGCCCTGTCCCCAATTGGCTCTGACTTTTGATAAGGACCTCTGGCTGACTGAACCCATTTTGTTTTGTGCTCACATACGGCATGGCAAATCGTAAAAGTGCCTAAGTGGCACGGTTTGCCATGCCATGCGTGAAAACAAAACAAAATGGGGTTTGCCGCAAGGGGCTACTGCCAAATACCTGAATGACCCTTAAAAGATTTCAGAAAAAAAAGAGAAGAAGTACTGCCTACTCACAGTTCTTAGAAGTTCGATCAGCGTGAGTTAGGGGTAACTTTTCAAGTTGTCGTCAGGAACAGACTCTTATTTCAACACTTCAACTATTTTTAGTCAAGTCAAAGCACATGAAGAGCACTCTGTTGTCATCTGATGTTGGTACAATGTTATTCTATTGAAAGGATTTGAAAAAAAGAATAACAAATTAAAAGGTCAGAATTTATTTTGGTCCTGGAACAGAATTTATCTACATGTTTTGTTTGATGTATTTGTAAACAGAGTCGACGGTCAGCAACTAGTTACTTGGCGGCAGCTAATGGCTGGTCAGGAGAGAAGAGGAGAAAAGGTAAGAAAAAATATCTTCCATCTATCTACAATGCAGGTTTTATTTGTGCGTGTTATGTTATTTTTAAAAAAAATTTTATTGGTGCTTTGTTTTGTTTTTGTTTGTGTGTTGTTACTGTTGTTTGTTTTTATTTTTTTTGTTTTGTCTATTTTTTATTTTTTATTTTGTATTGTTTGCTTTTATACACCTCCCAACAGACCTCTGTGGTTTTTTTTTGTTTCCCCCCCCTTCCCTTTAGAATAATACTTAAAGGGGGCACCCAATGCTGAAACAACGTTCCTTCATTTAAAAGAGCATGATTTTATTAGCAGAAAATCATCTGCCTTAAGTTTTAAAAAAGTCATGTTGTCAAGAGAAACCCAAAATATGGTAAGATTTCAGCCTATTTTTGGCCCCTCAGCTGTGTCCCAGTTTCAATTGGGTACCCACAATGACGTCATTGTGGTTACCTTATGCAATTCTAGCAAAATGCGTGCAAGGTATAATACAGATTGTACAATCTAGCGCGCCACAACTGCAGAGCTCGAGGCTGGGTAACCACATCTACATCATACTTCATACTCTAATTTTTAGGTCAACCCTTGATTAATCACAAATAATTGGCCAAAATGCATTGATTTCGATTGAAAATCATTGAATTTTTAATGTTATTGTTCTTAGAATTCTATTCTTGATCATATATCCAAAATTTTGTAACCAATTGTGTAATCACTTAAAGCATTCTACATGGGACCACGTTTTGTGGTATATATTTTGTGTTGACAACTAGCTCAGTGCCCCATTCTCTCTCTCTCTCTCTCTCGCTTTCTCGCTTTCTCTCTCTCTTTCCTTACTTTCTTTTGTATTGTTTTAATCCTTTTTGTGTGTGTATATGTGTGCATTCTTTAATGAAATCACAGTGAAATAAATGTTGCAATTGTTTAATTTCACACTTTCTTTTTATTTTGTTCTTTCATTTATCCCCAGCTGCTAGACCTGCTAGATTTGCTGATGGTATTGGATCAGAAAATACAGGAATAAATGGTCTTTCCAAGCAAGACTCTGATGTAAGTCTTTGTTGTAATTTCTTTTCCATTCATTGTGCGATAAAATGTAACAAGTCTTTTATTTATTCTAGCAGATTGGGGGTGGGAGAGTGGGGGCAGATTTATGGTCTAAAAGAATTTCACTTCTTTTCTTCACTTACCTTAATTTGTCATTAATTTTTCCTTCTCAATGAGTGTATAATTTCCTTGTTAAATCTTATGGGATTCTCCACAAGAAGTATCCCATTTTAAAAAGCCATCTTATAAGACCGTAATTTGCTAGAGTAAAGGGGAAAAAAACTTTTTGCTACGATTAGCGTGTCCACCAAAACATCAGCGGCAGTCAGCGGCTGTGTGACTGGAAGTACCTTTCCCCATACTTAAGAACTATAGCACCGTCATCGTAAGGATTCACTGAGCTATATGCAATAGGGAGAATTAGCATACAACAATTCAACCTTAGAACGGTAAGCATGTTGGTGAGAAATCCAGTAATATAGATGTGATTTTATGTCCATCTCTCCACTAGGGCCATGAAGATATATGTGCAGTATGTAGGCAGATTGGTGAGCTGTTGATGTGTGATACATGTAACCTTGTCTACCATCTGAACTGCCTGGACCCGCCCCTCACAGCTGTACCTCCAGGAGCCTGGAGCTGCCCCCAGTGCAAGGTAAGGTCATTCAGTTATTGTTGCAAGTGACAGGGCCCAATACAAATTTTTTTATACAAATTATTTTTCATTTTTGCAGACAGTTAGGATAACTGTATTCACATGCATAATAAGCAAAATATTCAATGTGGTTTTATTTTTCGCCCAAGTGTCGTGCTGCGCGAAATGGACGAAAATTTCAACACCGCACAATATTCCACATTTACAGTATACGATGACAGTAATGCTCTTGGTGTGCGGCGGTGCATGTGGTCATAGAATAGATTTTATGTCTTCATTCTTTGTGTGAGATATTCTTCTAGGAGAGAAATGTCTGCCAAAGGAAGACCCCATTTGAAAGTTATCTACCTGTTGCATCCTACTCTGACTTGTTTTAAAGGGAAACACTACTAGCAAGGGAATCATCAAGGGCATCTTGACTTTGGTCGCGAGTCCCTTCCTCTTCATCCCCCTCCCCTTCATCATAAAGACAATAAGAGAAAGATAGATTATCAATATTAGGTCAATATTCCTATTTCCTCTGTTCTAAATGACACAATTGAGGGAAAGACAATAGACTAATTAATTTTCGTTTTACTTTCCCAGGCAACCTTGGCATGTATGGTCAGCATCATATGAATTTTTCTTGTATTACTTCTTGATTTCCTTTGTATTTCTCTTGAATTGCCAAATAGAATTGATAATAATAATAATAGTCATAATAATAATAATGATAATAATCAGTATAATAATAATAATTATAATAATATAAACTTCAAATCAATCCAGCAATAGGTCTGTTTAGTTTTTATTTCTTATCTGAATGATGCAGTTAAAAGGAAAAGATAAGCCAGAGAACTGGCAAGGCACCTTGGCGGTGGTTCATGCCTTCCTCTCTCACAAACAGTCGATGGAGGAGGAGAAGAAGAAGCTTGGTCGACGGGCGGCTGAACTACGCATGCAGAGGGTACAATTAGAGGAGAAAGCTAAACATCTCAACGATGCAATCACAGTAAGGCAAAATCACTAATCTTACATTTTATGGACATACCTGTACATGTACCGTCTTCGTAGGCACAATTTGAAACAATTTAATTTTTCTGGGGATCCACAAATTACAAGCACTGCTTTTTAGTGGATCCTCCATTTCTGCAGGATCTAAGAATTTCTTGTAATAATGATATGTACATGTATACTTATCAAGAAAAAAAAAGAGAAAATGTATATCATTTAATATTTCTCTGTAACTATACCTATACAATGTTAGTGTATTTGTTTTCTTTCTGTTGGAAATGAATTTAGATTTGAATTTGAATTTGGAACACTTATATTTATTCATTTGGTTGTTATGATCCTCAATTCGCCATTTGCTTCCACTTTGTATCCATGTGGTACCTTGGAATTATGGTAGCACTAACCACATTGCCAACAATAAATCTACCATATTAGTCCAGTTATGCATGCATAACAGTAACCCACCTTGAAAAAGGGTACTTTAAAGGGGGTACCCAATGCTGAAACAATGTTAGTTCATTTAAAAGAGCATGATTTTATGAGCAGAAAATCACCTGCCTCAAGTTCTTTAAAAAGTCGTGTTGCCAAGGAAACTCCCAAATGTGGTAAGATTTCAGGATATTTTTGACCCCTCAGCTGTGACCCAGTTTCAACTGGGTACCCACTTTGACGTCAAAATGACGTCAAAGTGGGTACCTTGTCGCGCAATTCTAGCAAAATGCGCGCAAGGTATAATACATATTGTACAGTCTAGCGCTCACCACAACTGCAATGCGCGAAGCTGGGTACCCACTTTTACGTCATACCCCATACTCACATTTTTTGGTCAACTCTTGACTTTTTATGAGAAAATTAGCCAAAATGCATTGATTTCGATTGAAAATCATCATATTTTTAATGTTATTCTTCTTAGAAATCTATTCTCGATCATATATCCCCCAAAAAATTACCATTGTGTAATCACTTTAAGGGACAAGTGTCACCCAAAGCTACTTCACAATTAACTGTTCGAGTCTCTTTTGGTATATGCGTTTTCTGACTTTCACAGAAAGGAAGTATTTAAAGTGAATAAATCCTTGATGATGCCCTCCCATATGACTCAATGATCACCCAATTCAAAATACCTTATCTAGAACAATTCAAGAGTTTTGATCACCTAAAACAACAGAGCCTTGTTTTTTTTGTTTTTTTTTTTCTTTAAAGCAAGAGCGAATTTGCTCCCTTGTATGGGATTTTTTTAAATAGCGCCGTCTCAGTCCTGAACTACTGATTTTGTCCCCTTTTTGATCCCAGCATGCTCTGTTCTGATCAATGAGACCTTTATTTTTTTAGTAACATCCATTAAAATGTATTTGTATTCATACTGAGGAAATTCACGAGAAGCCACAAAGGATATAATGTTTCTAAGAGTCTCTGGTTTTGAGTAGCCGTAAGTTGGTGCTGTTGTAACTACATCATAATAAGGGTCAGTTCACTGCTGCTTTAAGTAACACCACCACTGTACATGTATAAAACAAAAGAAAGACTTCCCTGATATCTCACTCATTATATGTATATATTAAGGACAAATTTTGAGTGTTACACAGTAACATATATTTTCTTTCGTTTTCCTTATATTTTAGCAACTTTGACTGCAAATCTCTCAAATTATCAAAAAGGGATATGACTTTTTAAAATCAAACTCTTCTGTGACATGTTCTTAAACAATATCTTTGCTTTTATTCTCTTCTACACCACAGTATGGTCCTTGTTAAGAAATATAATACGTGTCCATTCATTTCTACTTTTGACAGAAACAAAGCAAAGCAAATGAATCCTTGATGACATCCTTCCGCAAGACTGAGGCAACAATCACCCAACTCAAAGACTTCCTCTCCAGCTTTCAGGTCAAGACGGAACCCAAGACAGAAAGCCAATAACAGCAAGTCTATCAAAATAGATTTGTATGATTTTTTTGAAATATAATTCTTTTCTAATGATCAATATTGAAGTTGTCTTTTTGTACAACTCAGATGGAACAATAATTCTGAGATACGTATGGAGCTGGAGTTGTGTCCTTTATAGTATGCTCTATCATTGACACTATCACAATAAAAGTGATATCAAAGCTGAGCAGAGACACTTCCTGTTCAGTTCAGACAGGCATCAACTCTTTCTCCAACCTGTCAGGTGAATGCCCTTCGTACTCTAAGTAGGCAGACAATTTGCTGGTCATTTGCTGTTACATAAAATAGACAGCTTGACTATTTCATGCCAATGCATGCTGAAAGAAGCTGTCTGGAATATACTGTGAGGCATTTTCCATATTGGAATAAAAGAATAGAAAGCCTAGTAACAGATAATCGGCAGAACTCAACTCTATCTTGAAATGCAACACAAATGATAATGATACCTTGCGATTGTATTTCCAATAATCCCTTATCTCAGTGCTCATAAGTAGGCATGCACATCCAATGTTTGTGTCTCGTAAACTATAGTTGCGGTATGCTTTTAGCATGTCATGGGTGCGTTTTGAAAAGTTTGCCTTCCTGCTGTGTGATAGGCAAGATCACATAGTGGATGGTTGTAGCACCAGGGCCCCATTTCATAAAACTTGTTATTAATAACAAGTTGCAGTAAGTGTTATAAGCTACTGAAATCCTAGCCTCTCATAGGCTGAGAGCGAATTGTCATAGAAATGTGGCAGTTGTTACTGATAAGTTTTATGAAACGGAGCCCTGGCTTCTTGGCAGATGATTGTCTATGCATGGTTTTAAAAAATATGGCTTTGCAGTAGTGTGCGTTTGTTGAATCATGTTGAGTGAGAAGTGTTCTTAGGGCACCCCATTGAAGGCACATTGATTACCCTTATTGCTATGTTTGTTGGGGGAGAATTCATAATCACTTGGGCAAAAAAAACTTACATGTATATTTTAAAAAAATCAAAAGTTCAGGAGAATGGAAAAACACGGCTGCCAAAACACTTAAAAGCTAAGTGATTGCCTTCCCTTTGACATGCCATGTTGGCTTCCATTTGGGCGATAGGAGAGCCTGGATTCAGACAGGATATCATTTGGCTGATTTTAATATCTGGAGATTAATGCAAAAAAAGTAATTTTCACCAAAGTTTGAGATTCAAGGTTTTTATCACCCCGCCGAAGATATCTGGTTGTACTTCATGAATTTCCCCACATTTGTCATTTGCACCAAGGGTGTTAATACTGGTGAGAACCCTGACTATGGCAATATATGATTCCCATTACAGTTTGGATAGGAAGCTATAAGTCCCCTACGTTTTTTACTCTTATGCGCATACTTGCTTTCAGGAAACTAAGTTTGGAAAGCCACAGAATCTTATTGGATAAATGCCAAATGGGACTCTGTTTCCATAAGTATTTCAATGTTAGCATTTCTCTCAAACCAAAATCAACTTCAAACATGCATAAATCTTTATTGGAAATTAGTAAAGTTATCAGTCTTGGATTTATTTATTTTATTTTTTTTTTTTGGGGGGGGAGAATAATCTCAACACTGAAGGATACATTACTCTAACTGAAAATTAAGTGATTATGTATGCCTCTTTATATCAAATTATCAATCTTTGAAAGTGCACATGGTTCTAAGCACTTTAGCAGTTTAGCTCCCTCTCATGTTCAAATCTATGTAGTGACTCAGCTGAGCATGTTCATTCCAAGGAAAAGATTTTCATCTGCAGATCATGAGACGAGTCTTCGCAGAAGAATATACAATACACATT
>CM057163.1:15283365-15306862 GCA_029962745.1 Echinometra lucunter
TTTCTTACTGTCTCAAATTAAAGATGTGCATGAGGCTGACTTCATGATGGAATGCGCATTTCCAAAGGACAGATGAGGCAGAATAGAAAGTCATATTTCCAGTTATTTGAATTCACCATGGAGGGAGGGACAACAACATTGTGCACTTCAAGCAATCACAAACAAATTAAACAACAAGTTGTGTGTGTGTGTGTGCGGGTGCAGAAGATTGCTTCTGCGTTCTTGAGTGTAAGAATACTCATAAACAAAATGCCTATTCACTTTTCTTGGGGGGGGGGGGGCATACATTTCTCCCGTTTTATGCATCACACCATAATATTCTAGCAGACAGAAAAAGGGGAACTCTTTCCCACGTGTATATTTTGGGGATCCTTTGACCAGCAGCGGATCCAGGATTTGATGACTGGGGGGGGGGGGGGGGGGGGGCCATGGCCATGGAAGATTTTTTTTTTTGTAATCTAGCGACTAAAAAAAAAAAAAAGGTTGTACATTACATTCCGGCAGTGAACTAGCAGGGGGGGGTGCATAATTTTTTTTTTTTTTTTTTTGCGTGTGTCGTGAAAACTGCTAGGGGAGTAGGCGTATCCTATTATCCTATTACAGGTCCAAAAATTTCGCGACAAGCAAAAAAAAAAAAAAAAAAAAAAAAAAAAAAAAGGTTGTATATTACATTTCCCATTTCGGCGTTCCTTCTTTTTTTTTTTTTTTGGGGGGGGGCTTTCTTTTTTAGGGGGCCGAGGTACCCAAAATGGTCAAAAATGGGCTGAAAGCAAAAATTTTGGGTCGGGGGGCAAAGGCCCGCTCGCCCCCCCCCCCCCCCCCCCCCCCCCCCCGGATCCGCGCCTGCCTTGGACCTTTTTTTCTTCTTCTTTTTTTTTTCCTTACATTAACAAAAAACGGCTGGAACATCAGACTACTCAACACACCCTTTCGAGACAAGCCCCCCCGGTTTCCACGAATGGGTGCGTTAATTTCACTCCCCACACGCAACCCACCCTTTCGAGACAACTGGGGGGGGGGGGGCTTCTCTCGAAAGGGTGCGGCCATCCCCGTTCCCTCCCCGCTCCCATCCCGCTCCGCGCACGCACCCTTTCGACATAAGCCATGAAGAATACCCTTTTCATTTGGTCACAGAATGGTAGAATGTATAGATCTAGTGAAATTACGAGCAATTTCGAACATGAAACAGAAACCGTCAAGTTTTCTTAGACCAATTAGTCTAGGCCTATATATATGTACAGGCAACTGGCGCATTCATGAACACTTAATTGTCGAATGAGGATATCACGATTCTGTGATGCGTGATCATGGTGATAGTCATGTGAATTGCACAGGAGCTAAATCGCCGGGTATACTGTAGTCTAGACTCTATCATGTCTATATAGCATATTTGCCGTGTATAAACCTTGCATTAGTGTGAGTGCATTTACCTAGGACTTGACCCTCTATAGTGTATAGATCCACTCACACAAATACCTCGCATTATTACATGTGTGCATAAGAATCGCAAGCGCCTGTATGTCCTCCGCGTGTGGTAAGTTAGGTCTAGAAAACCTTGACGGTTTCTGTTCGACAGTACTAGTATAAGCCGTTATTTTAAGTATATATGCTTCTATTTTGTGACCAAATGAACATTTCTTAAAAGTGAAAATATACGAAATTTCATTTCCTTTCATATTTGAAGCATACAAATAACGCAAACGTTTAAAATGGAGCAAATTACCTTGAAATTTGTTGCCCATCGCAGCACCACCTACTAGGGTCTTAAGTATATAGCCTGCGTTACGCACGCGCGCACGTACCTGCGCGCGCGATATAGAGAGCTAGCTCGCTAGCGCTTGAGAGGGATATGTCTCGAAAGGGTACGTGCATGCGCGTTCCTTGAATAACCCACCCTTTCGAGATCTCGACAAACATTCGGGGGGAAAAGTAAGAAATGAGCAAAAACAATGAATCTGACATGCATTCTATCTTTCTTTCTTTTCTCTCATTCTTTATTTCTTTCTTTCTTTCTTTCTTTCTTTCTTTCCTTCTTTCTTTCTTACTTTTTTTTTCTTCCATCTTTCCTCCCTTCCATCCTTTGATTCCTTTCATTCACACAGTTTTACTGTAGAAAAAAACGGCTGGTAAATCAGACTACTTAACACACCCTTTCGAGACAAGCCCCCCCGGTTTCCACGAATGGGTGCGTCAATTTCGCTCCCCGCTCTCAACCCACCCTTTCGAGACAACCGGGGGGGCTTCACTCGAAAGGGTGCGGCCATCCCCGTTCCCTCCCCGCTCCCTCCCCGCTCCGCGCACGCACCCTTTCGACATAAGCCATTCTTCATGATCTATTTCTGTTTGGTATTTTCTCAGCCAAGGAGACTCTAAATTTCTTCAAGACAGCAACATTCATCTCATCATTCCTACAATTACAAGCTCATCAAGAGAAAAGCGGGCCTGGCCAGTTTGTGCGGGTTTGAGTAACTATGGCATCTGAGTAAGTTTCATTTTTATTTCACTTTGCAGGAACAAATATTTGCTGCTTTTATACTATTTTTTGATTGTTTTACTAGTGATTCAATGCACTTATCAAAATCAATCATCACTTCAATAACAATGCAACTGGAGCCATTGATTGCAGTAAAGGGGAATGAAACCCTTGGAACAAGTTAGATTGTCTGAAAACAGAAAAATCAAAGAATAAGGTCAATGAAAGTTTGAGAAAAATTGAACAAACATTACGATAGCTATGAGCATTTGAATGTCAAGAACGCTATTGCTATGGAAATCCATTGGCAATGGAACCAAGATTTGTGATGTTACACACGATCAACTCTTCCCTCTGACGTACAAAAAATACCAGAAATAAATTCTCTTTTTGTTAATTCTAATGATGTTACAAACTCTTCGTCCATGATATTTTGTGAAACCCGTGTCCTTCCATAAAAACGAACACCTGATCTACAAATAGACTTGATGAAAGAGACAATTTAAGTGAAATATGTACAAAAGTAATATGTGACATCACACATTTTGGTCGTATTGCCAGTGGGAGGATCTCCATAGCATGAGTGATCTCAACATTCAAATCCTTATAACTTTCTTATTATTTATTCAATTTTTCTCAAACTTTCATTGATCTGTTTCTTTGATTTTCGTTTTCACACAAGCTAACTTGTTCCAAGGGTTTCATTCCCTTCCGGTTGCGATATTGAAGTAATGATAAGTCATTTTGAATTTGATAGCTGCATTGCTGGAAAAGTGTAACGAAACCACCTTGGGGGGGGGGGGCCAGTTCCAAACACATGGCCGTATGCAGGGGCGGCGCTACCGGGGGGGGGGGGTGGGAGGCAGGAGGGCGGCTGCCCCCAGTAGTGAAAAAAAGGAAGAAAGAAGAGTATCAAAAAGAGAGGTCTGGGTCGTGTAACCCTATATTACCCATTATTTAATAATGTATAAGTGCTGTGAAAAATATGTTAACATTATGTTTTTTTTCTTTAATTTCAGGGTGATAGTTATATCTTCAGATGAAAGGGATGAGGCACCTGGTGATGTCAATTGTATGGAGTAAGTATTCCTCCCATTTTGATTAACTCCTGTCAGATAGTGTGGTTATTCCATAGCAAATTTTTACTATTACAGATCTTTTTAACAACTTGGAGGAACAGTTTAACAAATTGTTGAACTTTGATGTCAGTGCTGTATAATGATATTCAGAAAGGTCGATATTAAAACAGTCAAGAATGCAAAAGTTTTGAAATTAATGCTGTCATTATCAAGAAATTTATAACTGAATATCACCACTGAAAAATGAGCTGGCAGTGCATTAGTAGTCATTGGGGAAAATAAGTACATGATGAAGCTGTTCACTTGTCAATTTTCACTCTCTTGAAGCACTTAATGATGCTTTTAAAGTACATTTTCAGAGCTTCAGTTTTTACAACTTACCAAACAGGGGAAAAAAAAATTTCCGGGGCTACTCTTTGAGCCCACCCACCCAAATTTTTTACATTTTATTACAGTTTACATTGAACCCTGTTAGAATTTCAGGGGCTCTTTTTTTAGTTTTCCAGGCCTCTTTTTGGCGTTTTGGGGGACGAATTCTCCCCGAGCCCCTTGTATTTTTTTTCCCTGTTACCAAAGAAATTGATAGCATTTAGGACCATGCAGCTCAGATTTATTAAAACTTTGTAAAACAGAATTGCTGAACAGTGCCTTTTACAATAATAAATCAATCTAATGAAATTATGCAAGACAAAGATCGCATTTTTAATTGCCCTTAAAGAATGCAACACTTAGAATCAATTTCATGAAAAGGAATGACAGAATGAGAAATTAGCATGTATTATTGTGCAAAAACTTCTTTTACTTGCAAGATGACATTAGTAGTAGATACACTAGAAGAAATTTTACATGTTTGGGGGTTAAAGAACAAGTCGCCCATAATTCTTATCAAAATTATGTTAAATGTCATCTTAAGAACACACAAATGACTCTAGAATATCATATTCTCGATGAGAAAGCAATAGGAAAATAGAATAGGCAAGTCTGTTTTCTTGATTTTGGTCACCAAAGCGTTTCTGCGAAGAATGCATGGAGGCTGCCATTGCTGTCATTCCAAGACCGTCTCTTTTGTCTTGTGATGTTAAAACTGAAAGTTCAATTGGCGAAGGTTGAGCCATTGTTCTAAATACATGTCATGACTTCATAAAAATGTTTTAGCAACTGAAAATTAAGAAAATTGACAAGGTTTAAGTAGTGCTTTCTCATCGAACATTTATATTCTAGAATCATTTGTGTGTTCTTAGGATGAGATTTGACATAAATTTTGGATGTATTATGGGGTAAAATTGTCCTGTAACTGTTATGTCAAATGTCAAAGTTTATCTGCAAATTTGGAACATTCCTCTCAAAAGGCTTTGCTGGAGTGGGCAAGGCACCATATGGTTCAGTTTATTTTGTGTGAAAATTGCCTATGTCTGCATTGCACTTTTAATTCAGTTATTTAATTTCAATTTAATCATATTTATTTCCTTCACAGGAACACAGACGAAGCCTGCTCTTCACATGTTGATGTTTTCTCTGAAAGAAACTCGTCTGAAGTTACAGCAGTTAAATGTGAGATCCCAAGTGATTCTGACTCATCAGATGATGTATTCACACAAGTACGTCTTCAACCTAGAAAAGACTGTTCGAACAATGGACAGACAATGTACAAAGAAAAATGGCATGTATTTCAGGCAGGGGATGCATTTTTCAAAGATAGTAAGAGGGTGGCCAGAGAACTTCTGTTCCCAACAACAGAAGTTAACCACTCCATTCCATTGGGCTGTGATGAAGAACTGTCTTTCCTAGTGGATACCTCTAAACTGCGTTATGCCGAAGATGTCACTTGTGACGAAAACGGAAAATATGCCAAATGCAGTAGATCAAAATGCACAATCACCTTGGATCGCAACAACAATGTTACAGCCGAGGGAAAAGGAAGAAAGGGCAAAACATACACTTGTATTCGTAAATATTACAAGCATCGTGATACACCCAACTTTCAGAGAACAATTTATGAACTACATGGTGAAGAAGCTGTTCACCCTGTATGTCTTATTCGCTATGAGTGGAAGGGAGAAAGAACAGAGTTGTTGCTCAGCCCACATGGCAATCAAAAGAAATCAGACCGTCCCTACATACGAGCTAAGAAAGAACTAATTGAAGACATCAAAAATACTAAATGTTCCTCAGCTCAAAAAATCATGACTGATATCTATGAGAAGCATGGTGGCCTAGACACGGAGTCCTTTTCTTCAGTTCCTCGAGATGCAAGGCAGATATACAGACATACTGTAGTAAAAGGAAGTACATCAGATTTCAGTGAATTACTGAAGATGAACCTAAGTGGGGAATTTGTGAAAAGTGTGGAGTTCTCCCATGTGAAAACAAAGGTGCAATGCCGAGATGTGTACTTTTCACAGAGCAGCAAATCAAAGACCTGAGAAGAAATTGTTGCCATAACAACAAAGTATTGATGTTCGATGCAACTTTTGACTTGGGACCAATGTTCCTAACAATATCATCGTATCGTCATGATTACTTCAGAAATAAAACGAACGGTAGACCTGTACTGATGCCTGGTCCCATGTTGCTTCATTCCCAGAAAGATGAAGAATCTTACAACTATTTAGGCACTGAGATTTCAAAAGCAGTCAATGCAAAGGTCAACTTGTTTGGTACAGATGGTGAAGTTGCGTTATACAAAGGTCTTCAGGGGAGTGCAAGTTTCAGTGAATCGGAACACCTCATGTGTATGCTCCATCACAGAAGCAACTGTGAGAGAAAACTTGCAGACTTGGGAGTCAGGAAAAATGTGAGAAGAATTCTCAGGTCCATTTATGGTGAGCAAGTTGAAGACACAAGATATGAGGGACTTTCAGATGCTATGACAGAGGATGCATATGAGGAAAACCTTGCTACTTGGATCCCACAGTGGGATGCACTAGAGCATGAGGAAACCCAAAGAGAAGCAAAATTTTCAACCTGGTTCCTTCGTTACAAGTCAGCTGATGTAAAGAAGTGCATGTTGAGAAGCTTGCGCCAGAAGGCTGGTTTGGGAGATCCGCCATCCAGTTTTACAACAAACGATGCGGAATCCATTAATGCAATGGTGGCTAGATGGGTTGGAGGGAAGAAAGGCTGGGACCAGCTTGCCAAAAGTCTTCAGGACTTTGTCAGGGCCAAATATCAAGAGCTTGAGATGGCGGTAATTGGCATTGGAGATAGGGAGATGAATCCAGCATGTGACATTATACAGAAGACACCTGTAGAATGGAGGAAAATGTCCATGAAAGAGAAAAATGAAGTGCTCCAACAAACTCACTTGTTGGATACAACAAAGAGTTTGTCCATCAGTGCAGAGGAAAGTGGCGTGTGTGGCTTTACGTCTTCAGAACTAGCAGATGTCTGGAATAAGGCTGAAAACATTCTCGGTTCATCCAGAAATCTTGTAGAATTTCCGAATGACCAAAATAGCACCATTTGTTTCAGTGGAAGCACCCACGTCTCAGTGAAGAAGACAACAGGCAACAGATTCATTTGTGAATCTCAATGCCGCTCCTATGTCTTTTTTGAACATCGGTTCTGTGAACACACTCTAGCAGTCGCAGAATGGAGAGGTTGCCTGGCTGACTTCCTGGTAGCCATAAATAGCAAGGCTAACAAAAGCTCATCAGTCAGCCTGTTAAACAAAGTCCTTGACAGGCAATGTTCACAAAGTGGCAAAAAGAAAGTAACCAAGAGGAGGGGAGCTAATAACACAATAGGGTGTCCAGTCACAAAAGTAGTTCGAGCACCCTTTTCCCCACAAGCATTTACTGTGGGAAGAAAGGTTGGTCTAATAAGTAGGTGCTATGGTTGCAAACGTAATTTTGATGATGACATGAATGTGCCACCCAAAGATTTGATCCTACGGAAGATGGACTTGAGAGAATGGGTTGATAGAAACACTGGGGAATTAAAGAAAAGTACCCACTTAGTGCCTACATACTACCATCTGAGCATGGACTGTGTAAGGATCACATACCCTGTAACACAAATCTGTGACATCTTACTTCATGAGGAAGTAAGACAACGATTGACAGAGCAGCATTTGAGGAGGCTTGAACAATTTGGAATTAACATAGATTGATTCAACAAAAACAGTGTATTGTATAACTTCATAGTTCTTACACACTGTCAATATACAAATTACATGTTTCTAGCTTTCTTCAGTTTGATCATGAACCAAAATTGTTGATCAACATCGATTAATATGCATGCACGGCTTGTGTAATTTTCCTTTTTTTGCTCTATATACTGTAGGTTTGTTAGTTTAAATGATGTGTCAAAAACCATACATGTATATTTCTGATATATGTTGCTCATTTATACTGATATTTGATTTGGTAGAGCATCTAATCAATGTAGAATGAGCCTGCATGCACACAAATACATGTATTCCTTACTTTGTGAGATAAACACTAGCATTTCGATTGAAATGCATATATTTGCGTGCAGTTATGACATGTACTGAGTTATCAACATAAGTCAGCATGAATGTGCTGTCTTGGGGAGAACTACAATATCTTTCAGAACTAGCCCAAATATATTAAGAATGCTCATTTGCTCTGTGGCTTATATAGATGATATATATAAGAAATCTATGATGCCAAATGATCTACTGTAACTTCTGATGTTTATTGAACCCTTACTACTGTAGGGCAACATGTTAACTGTGAATGAGTATTGCCGCATCATTGACAGACAGTTTTTAGCTGTATAGATGATTATTTAATTTCATATTAAAAATCAATAGTATCCAAAGAATTCAGCTAGATTTGTATCAAACTGCTATGATATTCTCTGAGCCAAAATTGATAGCATTGTAATTGGTTTAGATGTATACTTTGAGAATTCTTTGATTCCTACTGTAAAGTAAATTTGTCAGTTAATCATCTGTATCTGCACACCAAAGAAAAGTATAGCAATATTTACATGTGTACTTATGCTGAAACTTTTCACCTAATCCTTAAAGGTGAATGATAACTATTTGAATTCCCTGTTTGTGGGATCATTTTTATGTTTGCATATTGATGCAAAGTTGCAAACCCAATTTTGAAAAGTAATACACGTACTTGTAGTAGTCATATATGTTAGGGCTATTTTCATTTTCGGTGTTATAGTCTTTTTTGCAGTCTTTGACCTTGTCGTTTTGGTCTTGGTGTAGGAGATATGCACCGCCGCAGGCACAATAAATGCCTGGATAAACAAAATGCTTACATTGCATTAAAATAAGGGCAGTCCAGTATAGTGAATCAGTTGATTGCACTGCCTCGAACAGCTAAAACTTTAGCATGTTTGCGATTGTTTCATGTGTATTTGCATTGCAAGATGTCGTACGGGGAAATTCAATAGTGGGATGGAGGGTGCTCTAGCATCAACAGAAAATAACATTATTAACTGGAAACTCCTATCAGAATTGATTTTTTGTCTTTTTCTTTTGATTTTTTTTTTTTTTTTAACATTGATCCAGAAACAGCAGAAATTTGAATACAAAGATACTAAATTTGGGGGTCTGGGTGTAGCATATTTTATGATTTGAGATATAACTCATTGATGCAAGTTCACAAGGACTTATCTTTTCCAAGATGCATGATAATAGTCCTGATGCATTGGCATCACATCGCCATAATGACGATGCCATGCTGGGGGTCTGTCACTCCAATTTGAGCTCAGTAAATAGATTGTATAACAAGCATTTATTTCATAAATTTGTTACTGTTATATTGCAAAAAAGGTTGTCAAAAAGTTCTGAAATCAAGAAATTATACTTTCTCTGGAATAACATACGGTTACCCAGAGGTAAAAGATTATCAAAAATTCTGAACCACTACTGAACTTCCCCTTTAACATGGCTAAACCTTATGCAGAATTTTTTTTTTACTTTACCACATGTACAGTAAGGTTTTGGTTTTCATATCAAATTCTATAGATTTTTCGTGTAGGAAAGATGGTGTTGTTCTGAGAAGGAATAGTTGCAATCATTTCATTATTCTTGATGTTGGAACATGAGGTCTGAATTATTTAACATTTGGCCACAAACAGTTGCTAACAGTGGCCTCTTACCCTAATTCTTGTGGAAGTGAAGGTTGTACTGTCAAGCCTGGAATATTACTGTGCAGACAGCCTAGTTTTGAAACCATGAGCCAAATGAGTGTGTAAATTACTTTGGAACCCTGTCATTAATACCATTCTTGTGAATGCGAAGTCTTATTTCCAAGTTTTGAGCAAATGTAAGACTATTTGAAGAGTTTGAATTAAAAAATTGATATATTTATCGATTCAAGAAATTTTCACTCAAAGCTACTGAAAAACAAGGAAAATATGTAATATTTTCATCATATTTTTTATTCTCCAAAATATGTCTTATGTAATGGCTGTGATGTCAGTGAAAAGGTTTTTTTTTAGTCTATTTGATGATGTACTTAATTTTAAAAACTTAGAAATTTACAATTATCAGTGTTTTAATACAAACTCTTTATTTAATGGTCAACATTACCATTATACTTTAATATTCTTATCACAGTTTGTGCAGTGTGTTTTATCACCTTTTGTAGCATCAACTTTTAAAATCATATCCGAACTACTATATAGCCCATCAAATGTGGAGTTGAGATTAAGGATCCAAATGTTTTTATGTTTTCTGTTACAATGCATAACTTGACATTAGTCCTATTACAGTGCATCCCAATAAAAAATGCTCCCGATTTTATCAGCAAGATATCTTCATTGCCACACAAGATTTAATTTTAAATTTACACTTTATTATCAAGAGCATTTCTCCATCTTTCATTTGCAACCAAACACATGATATATTAGTGTATGACTGAAAAGGATCAATATGAACTCATGCATGTCAGACTCGATTTGCACCTATAAAATGATAAATAATCACGTTGAATTGGTTTGACCAAGTTCAAACTTGCTAATCCATGTCAGAATAAGGAGTTTAGGTAGAAGAAGCATGACAAAAGAGATAAAAGAAATGCTAATGAATGTCCTTTAAACATGCCTCTTTGTTGTGAAACATTGCAGACCCTTAAATTCCTATTCTCTGAAAATTAATTTTTGACATCATCATTTCAAATGGTTGGTGCTTGGCCATGCAAGGCCAGTACATCATGTCAAACGAAAGAGGATAAACTGAATTTTTTAACAATGTAAACCTTTTCTGACAAATCATTGCAGTTTTCAGAAAACATTAACTTTGTTTGTTGGCTTCCTTTTTCCTGGGATGCACTGTACACCCAAACTTTGGTTATAGCTGCACTTGGGGGGGGGGGGAGGGAGGGATTTATCATTCTATGCTCCTTTGGAAAAAAAAAAAACTCGAATATATTTTCATATTAGAGTTGAATGTTAAAATTATTAAGTATAAAGAAGGTACATGTAGCAAGGCTATCGGCTCATCATTTATATTGGTGTTTCCAGAAATGTTTCATGAAAATGTCATACCTTTTAAGTTGTTTTGTTATCAAATGTTCAATCGTTCTTCTGAAATTTATATAAGCTTGTTCCAGATTTTCCCCTTATACTTAGGTGAGTGTTAGTGCAAGTGTTTAAGTGTTAGTGTTTAAACTCTGGGGCTATTAATGGCTCTTGTTCCTGTTTTTCAAATTTGCTGTTTGTTGTTGAAGTTCTAGTTATAGTTTGTACGGGGTGGCTTCCTTAAGTATGTTGTCCCAGAAAAAAATGCAACATGAACGATCATTTATATAAAAAAATAAGGGACAGAAACAAAAAGTTATGTACATTTTTGTGTATGCAGTTATTTTCCTAGCAAGATGAAACCAAGAACGCTTTAGGCGTTTTTCAGAGGCAATGACATTTTCAAGATTTACCCTTCTATTTCAAAAGTCACAATTTACATACTGAAAAATTCCCTTGATTTGGCTTCCCCAGGTAGATTATCAGCTCTTGCTTTGTAGCACAAAGCCCTCAGGAAAAATAAAGATAAGCATTCTTTGCGTAACCGTTGCAGTCCGGGTGAGCTACTCAAAATATTTTCTATCTACCTAAAAATTCACTTTTGATACAAAAATAGCCAAATTTGAAAATCATATTGTCTCAGAAAAATGGTTTTAGCCTATAGAATAAACTTCAAGACGCCTTCATCAGAATCATTAATCTTAGTTTCATTGTGCAGGAAAAATGCACTCGCTAATTTGATTTTGTCCATGGTGTAATATGGCATTAGTATTCGCAAGCCTTTCATTTGGGCTTTCATTTCTCTCCCTCCATGATTACTATCATGATTACTGGTCTTCCAAGTGGTCCTGAAGTTATTTGTTTTATTTTTTCAATAAAGAATATAAAGAAACAAAATAATTACAGTTTTCGTTTCTTTTTGTCTTTCCCTTTCTTCCCAGAAAATAGTGTATTCAGTGTTGATCGTTTTGTTGCCCCCCCCCCCCCCCCCCCGCCGAACGAAGTTTGTGAGGAGAATGAACGGACTGCGTACGTGTGTCTCTGTCCAACCGTCCTTCCTTGCGTCCGCAGCCTCAAAACAACATGTGCACTTCAATCAAAACTAAATTAGACAAGTTTTTTTTTTTTTTTTTTTTTTTTGTGTGTGTGCGTGTGTGCGTGTGTGTGTGTGTAGGTGCATAAGACTGCTACTGCATTCTTGAGGGTAAAAATACTCATAAACAAAATGCCTATTCACTTTTTTTTGGGGGGGGTGGGAGGTGTGGGGCACACATTTCTCCTGTTTTATGCATCCCACCATAATATTCTGGCAGACAGAAAGGGGGGATCCTTGGACACCCCCATCCGTCCATCTCCTTTTCTTTTCTATTTTTTTTTGTACTTACATTATAAAAACGGCTGGTACATCAGACTACTTAACACACCCTTTCGAGACAAGCCCCCCCGGTTTCCACGAATGGGTGCGTTAATTTCGCTCCCCGCTCTCAACCCACCCTTTCGAGACAACCGGGGGGGCTTCACTCGAAAGGGTGCGGCCATCCCCGTTCCCTCCCCGCTCCCTCCCCGCTCCGCGCACGCACCCTTTCGACATAAGCCCCCGCCAACACGTATGGCTAATCGATTAACATTGACCAACGATGCTCGTTCTGCCATGTGTGGCTGATTTGGAGGAATTTGATTGGCTCCAAAAGGTGACCAGAAGAGTTCACTTTTCTTTAGGGGTGTTACCGTGACGTGATACGTTAGCACAATAGAGATTCGGATCGCCTTCGCAGCTAAATCCTTCGTCGAATGGTCGAAAGAAACGAATCGCCTGGTCGGAACCAATGACCTATGACGGTCGCATTTAGTCGAGCAAAGCGGATCTAATCGGCGGGTAAATATTCAGGCGATTGGTTCCGGAGGATCCAATCGACTGCCCGGAACAAATCGTCTATGACACCGGCGAGTGGGGTGGGATTTCTTGCCGTAACTCGGGAAAGATTGACCAGGGGGTGTTTCCTAAAGCTGTTCGTAAGTAAGAACGACTTTACGCACGACTGGTGATACCTTCTTGTGCTACATATAAATGAATGAGAGTCAGATTAGCACCCAAGAACATGTTCCAGTCGTGCGTAAAGTCATTCAACTTACGAACAGCTTTATGAAACACCCCCTGGACCCTCTTGCATAGAAAGGAAAGTTACGATTAAATGCAATTCACAAAAATTAAACACAAGTACAGTCCCCGGTATACTCAGTTCTGACTGTATGAAAATCAAGTTGCGTTTAATCGGCCCATTTTTCTTTTTCTCCTCTCCCTTTCTTTCAAAACTCCTCCCTTCTGTCTTTGTGTGCTTTCTTTCTCTCCCTTTTTACATTACTCCTTATTGCTATGACTCTAAAGAAGAAGAAGTAGTACATGTATAAGGCAAAGAAGAGAAGTACATGTAGGAGGATGAGGAGGAAAAAACGAGTGAGAAGGAAGGTGAAGAAGAACAGAAGAAGTAGGAGGATGAGGAGGAAGAAGAAGAAAGGAAACAAAGGATTAAAAAAAAAAATCTGGAGGAGAAAATAGGTGAAAAGTGCAGGAGGGAGTTATTCACCTTGAGGTCTAATTTCTTGTAAAATGGGAAGTCATTAATGTGGTGCTGTGCTGATTTTTCAAAATTTCACACTTTCTACATTTGCATTTCCCCTTCTCAAATCATTTTATTTGGGGGGGGGGGGTCATCCCCTTCAAAGTTTCAACAGTAACACTCTTTGAATTCATATACATGATTCTATTGTACTTCTCTTCTTTTATCTTTTTTTTTTTTTTTAAAGGTAATGCATTCATTTTGTTCTCTTGTTCGGAATCAATATATCCAATCGAATGTGTACATTCTCTGTATATATTCAAAATACTTATTTCTACTTATTTCATTTAATACTTTTGTATGTACATGAAGAGCTTGAATGCAAAAAAACAGATATACATACATATCCATTTTTTGTCAAATTGAGATATTGCAATCAAAGATCAAGAAAAATAATGAAAATTATAAGAAAATATGTGCTACTTTTGACCATTAACTTCAACAATATACCTCTATGTAAGATGGGTTACTTAAATCAAGGTTTCTGATTGGTCAGATGCTATTGCGTAATTCGTTATATGGCCACGACTGTGCACACTAAGAAAAAAAAGGTTGAAGTTTGCACCCTAAATGCAACACTGGCAGCACCTTTTGGGGTGCAATCTTGCACCCTACATGAAAAAGGCGCAAAAATGCACCTTTTTGTTCTTTTTTGCACCCGGGAATGCCCGTTTGCACCCTAAAAGATGCAAATTTGCATTCAAAAGGGAACAAATTTGCACCTTTCCCTAAAGGGTACAACTCTGCACCCTGTAACAGGTGCAAAATGGGTTTTAGGGTGCAAAGTTGCACCCAAAAAGGAGCTTCGAGCGTTACATTTGAAGAGTGCAAAATCGCACCTTTTTTCTTAGTGTGTGGTATATATTGCATGCTAATTTGTATACAAACTCCCACAGGCAAATGTATCTTTCCTTTTTTTTAACACGTGCACACATTGGTATCAATAATGACTATAGCATTTTCATTTATTTGATGTATGATAAAATAGCAATGTAGACAAAATGCTTTGCTAAAGGCCATATGTGCCGTACCGCGGGAATCGAACCCCCGACTTTCGCGTCTCCAGTCAAGCGCCTTAGACCACTCGACCACGGCACCTCCACAATCGATAACTTACAAATTATCGATAATACGGAGTTTGTTGCACTCTATCAATGGATGCTGCATTGTTTATAGTTTGGTGAGCTCCGATCCCACAAGCAGTTTCCAATCTTATATAACGCATAGTACATGCTCATTGTCGTCAAATATACCATAAAATGCACTTGAGATTAAAAATTATGGATGCACTGTATATTCAACTCCAGAGCATGCACTATATGTCATGACCAATATATCATTTGAAAGGTATCATTTCATGATACATGTATATGATGGTGACCTTACTTTAAAATTTTCAAAAATGGTATTTAATCTGTTTTTGCATATAAACTCTTCATATTTGTATTTCTACTGGAATCAGACATAAAATGAAATATGGGGAAAAATAAAATAAAATACCACATGGCACACAATGATGTCAATTCCAAGTTGAAAAAAAGAACAACTATCAACTTTATTATCAATTATTGCAAACTAACAGACATCTGAAAGTGTTACAAGTACCTATGTGAACAATAATAAATACACAGTTTACATTGGACAATAAGGACTGTACAGTACTCTATGTAGAATGAACGTACTACGCTATATGCCAAATCTTCAAAAGTATAAAAGGCACTGAAAAAACTCAACAACCTCCGAAAATGGAACACTTTGTATGCATACAAAAACAAACGATACTACACACATACAAGTACACATAATAGTATCATAATAATATGAATTTACAATGTCTTGTATAAAAAAATGCATTGATATAGAAAATGTTACAGTTCTGTTTTTATTTCTTGTCTTGAGAATTTCGGGAAATGTTAAGTCCAATTTTCTAGAAAAAAACGTTTGGAAGATTTCTACAGTCATGGATAATCCACCTACATGTACATGTATATGCATAAGAATGCAGCGTATTTGATAAATATGTGGTGTGCATCTTGCTATGTACAGAAGAGGGAAGAAAAGATGTTATTGTAAATGTTTGAGGGTCATGGGTAAGCAGGGGCATCAATCCATTTTATATATACTTGGGGGGGGGGGGGAGAGACACTAAAAAAATCTTTTTTGGGGGGGGGGGAGACATATTTTTATGGGGGAACATAAACACACACACGGAATAGGTTCTTAAGAACTTAAAATTGGCAGGGGGTATACACAAACAAATTGATGACCAAAAAAAAAAAAAGTCCTCAACTAGGAGGACATACCCTATTGTGTGACTTTGTGTCACCAACCTTTTTTTTTTTGGGGGGGGGGGGTGGGAGCATGTCCTATTTTTTCCGTCCCATTGATGCCCATGATGGCAATATTACCTCGTAGATAACCTTGACAGAAATTAAAAACTGCCAATATCACCTTGTATTGGACCATCAAAGAAATATGGCATGATAATCACCTCACAGGTGACCTTGATAGAACTTACAACTAGCACCATCACCTTGTATTTGACCTTCACAGAAAGAGGGAGTGACAGCATTGCTATGAGTTTAACCTTGACATAACCTACACATGTAATATGATCTTGATCTTGTAATGTCAAGGTAATGTACATGATATTGTATATGACATACATGTAACTGGCCAATATCAGCTCATTTATGACACAGTCACCTACTTTTGCCTGTATAGGCTGATCCGAGAAGAGATTTGTGGGCAGCGCCATTTACTGCTGTGTCCCCAAGTTAGTGCCCATCATAATGCGTATGCAACTCTATGGTTGGGAAAGGATATCTGTACTGCGCACACTCCCAAAGATCATAAAGTGCACGCTTTATGATCTTTGCACTCTAATACAACTGCGGGACGCTGCAGAAATGCACTGCACTAACTCTATGGTTATGGTCTATGGGAATACCGCAGTTCTGGCTGATCATCTACGGCCCTCAACGATAAGCCGGTTTTTAGTATGTAAGAAGTCTTTTGAGAATCATACACCTTTCATTTAACCCATTCCTGACAGAGGTCCACATTTTGTGGTTTGGCCTAATAACTTTTGATGCAAAGCTCTAAAAATCATACCAAATACATGAGCAGAAAGAGCAAAAAATTCTGCACAAACTGTGCCCATTTTGGTTGTGTCAGTATTTGTTGTTTGATGCTGAAAATTTTCTAAGGGAAAATAAGCATTAAAATCCTTAAATTGGCAATGTGATAGAAGGTTTAAAATCACCGTTTTCCCCTGCAAATTGGTAACTTTTTGACTTCTCATCATAATTTCTGTCAATTTATATTCATTACAGATACATGACATTTTATAAGAAAAATGTAGCAATAAAATAAGAATGTTGGTGTTGCCAATTCGAAGAATAAAAGCTGATCAAATTAGGCTTTAAATAATTCCTGTCATGAATGGGTTAAAGATAAATGTGAGATCTTTTGTTCTTGCCTCAGTTTTGCAATTTCAAGTACACAGCATATAGATAAAAGTACTTGATCTCTCAAAGCAACACAACAAAGTTTATGGTGTACCTGAAAATAATATGTAAGTACTTCGCAGTTTAACTTAGTACAAGAAGAATCAGCCTTGATTTACAACACAAATGAACATGTGGGGAAATAAACTTTGTGTACACTTTAGAGATCATTACTGTAATCATTTGCCACCCATTCTGTAACATAATATTTGAAGAAAATCACAGGTAAAAAGCAGTTTAAAAAAAACCCACCAAAATATTCAACAATAACAAAAAAAAAAATAGAAGCGATAGCTTGAACATATTAAGTGATGGTACAAGGGTGTATTGCAGGCACATACAATTGTCAGTACAACGCATAACAAAGTGTCTGCAACTCTACACTGCAGACTACATGGTCTACTGCATACAACTGGCCCTGTATTGATTGCTGGGGCTTGTTCACACAAGAAGCAATTAGAAAAAAAAGAAAGAAAAAGTTTTTTTTCAGGAAATACACTCCACATTTTAAAGTCTAATAACATAAATAAGTAAAACATGTGAAAATCATTTGTTGCACTATTTATCCCCATCCTACGCATCCCCACGCCAACTTTTTTTTTGGGGGGGGGGGGAGGGGAGGGTTGAAGCGGATTACTTTGTTGCATGTCTGAACAAAGTATCGAGCCACTTTCTGACGCAGTCAGATACTGGTCGAGTAAGATTTGCCGAGGGCTTCATGTCCTCATATTTAGGTATCAAAATAAAGTCTGTGTAAGTAGACTAGTAAAGGGATGACTCCAATATTGAAGATGGATATTTTTAAGGCGATAAAACTTTTATGTTGCCAAATTCATACATACTCATGTACTGTAGCATCAGTATGCTGCTATTCTCAATTCACTACTTACATACATGATATAATTATACCTGTACTTCTAAAGGTTTGTTCATATATGAAGCAGATAACCCCCCTACTAAATGCCTGCATGTTATTTTTTTGGTGTGTGTGTATTTAAATGAAAGGGATATGAGGCGGAAAAAAACACACACAAAAAACCCAAAATACAAAGAAACACTGAGGCAAAGGTGAGGAGTGAGGACCAACCATATTCTGATGAAAAAGTTCGAACACATGATGTCATAAGTTTGCACAATTTTGGGCAAAATTCTCATTTATTTGAGTGTTAATGTTTCTAATGCATTAATGCGCATCTCATTATCATCAGTGGCGCAACAACAACAAAAAAGGGGGTTTCCCCTTCAAGGTTTGCCGCTGCATATCTGAACGAACCTTTCTGTTCAAATAACACTGCAGTAAACACACCCCAACATTATTCACATATCACTTTCCCAGCAAGTCTTTCTTTATTTCCTACTACAAATGCTCTGCCTGCCACCCGTTTTTCGGAAGAAAGCCACACTTTGCTTTAAGTGTGAAGATTTGAACATATAAAATATCCTAAATAAGGTTCTGAAAAATGCTGGGAATACCCCAATTGAAATTATGATATTAGCTTACTTGAAGCATTTTTCTCAGAGGAAATGCCAACTTGGCTTCACATTGAAGATAATCGAAGACTATCAAAATTTCTATGACATCACCACGATTCAGAAGAGATTTCTTGTAACCTCCCTCAAAGAGTCTCACAGTAGCCTGGGATTTTACTTTCATTACCTAAAGGAAAAAGTTTGTGGGAATTTAGAACTATAATCACTTAAGTTTTATACATTTGAACATTCATACTGAATGCTCAAACATTTTTTTTCCCAAAAAAATCAAATCGCAGACAGCGCTTTATCCTGTGGGCTCAGGTTGAAACTTAAAGATTTCTATGTACTGAAAGTCGAAATATTCATGTCATAGTAACACTGTTGGTAGTTATCTGAAAGTAGACATTACTATTGATGGTGGCGGTTCCACACATAAAATGGAATCCATGCCCACCCTTATATTGCACATCCCATACACTTCATAAAACATTTAGGCCCAAATTCACAAAGGCGGTTTTGAAACCGTGGTTTTGACACCGTGGTTTATGCAGATTTCATGCGTTAAGAGCGCTTAATTTAGCGCATATATTGAGACAGGTCCTTTAATGATCCGCGTTTTTGTCAAAGAGCGCTAAATTCACGCTTGTTGTCATCGTTATTGCATTAATGAGCCCTCGGTTTTGAATTAATGAGTCCACTCTTTATTTAAATTAATTTACATAAACTGTGGTTTCACGCCATGGCAACAAGCGTGAATTCAGCGCCCTTTGACAAAAGCGCGCATCATTAATGGACCTATCTCAATACATGCGCTAAATTAAGCGCTTTTTAACGCCTGAAATCGGCATAAACCATGGTTTCAAACCACAGTTTCAAAACCACCTATGTGAATTCGGGCCTTAATGTCTAGTCTCTTATTAATTATGCATCATTCGCGTTTGACCCACAATGTCTTTCTGATGCATTTTGCCAAAGGTCTAATACACATGTATTCACTGAATGAAGTGTTTCTATATTTCCCTACCTTAATTTCATTTTCAATTGAGAAAATCATTTTTCATTAAAATGTGACTTTTATCACTATCTAATAAATAATTTTCCAATTCATTTTTTATGAATTTTAATTCGATGCTTGCAAAGACAACCCCTTCGAAAAGCTAACTTCGAACCGTCTGGTTATCATGTTCAAGTCACGTCGTGATCACCCCGAAGGTTCAAAGTAAGCCATTAGAATTGCATCAGTGTAACTCTGTACCATTTATAATATGGCAATCAAACACTACAGAGCTCTCAAAAAAGAAAAGAAAATAGCAGTTTTCAGCACCCCCCCCCCCCCCCCAGAATCATATGATACATAATGGGAACAACTGAAATTGTCAGTGTACTGTATATGTTACATGCTCTTTAAAACACAACTCTATTAAACCTTAACATCTCTTACATTTAGTACCGGATAAACAGGATAGTGGTCAAATACATGTATTACGTGGTAAGTCTATTAACAAGACAAGCATATTAGACAATTAATAATGAACCTGTAGTTTACAGGAAAATGGATGAAAAAAAAAGGCAATGAAAATGTTTAAAAAAAACCATGTTAGTGTGGACAAAGATAATACTGGTTCTTTAGTAACAAACAAATTTTGGGCAAGAAATCAATTTTGGCAAACAAAATTGAAAAAAAAAAAACAAAACAAAACAAAAACAAAAACAAAAACAAAAAAACCCAATAAAGGTGTGAGAACTGTAATCTTTGTCAAAGACCAAAGAAGCACAGAGTTTACCTTAAAAGTAATGTTTAAGGGATCATTAACATAATGCTTCTGAAATGCATCTACTTCCTGATAGACAGAGTCCTGGGCACCGTTTCATGAAAGTTGTCAGCACTGACAAGTTGTCATTCTTCCAGTAAAATCCTTGGTTTTGATTGGCTGAGAAGCACTGGTCACGGACTGTTACTATGGTAATTGTCGGAGAATGACAACTTGTCAGTGCTGACAACTTTCATGAAACGGTGCCTTGATTTGCCTTGGAGATAATGACGTATCATTAGATTCATCCTGATGAACACAGTATCTCCAATGTCACATCCAAACACTGAGAACTGAGATAAGACATTAATTTCATTAAAGATATCATCACAATCATCACAGCAATCCATAACCAAAGAAAAAGAAACAGAAAGAAATAAACTTAAAAAAAAAAAAGCAATTGAAAATTAGTTCTGACATATTCATGCTCCAAATAAACTCAAAAGAGTTCACACATATCGCGCGCAGGTGCGATAATCATTAAAGAAAAAGAGCACACCCTGAAAATTCACTGTTGTTCATTCGGTTCACAAACAGGCTTTCCGATGGTAGGGATAACTGTACAGTACAATTTTTGTTCCATCGTTATTAAACTGTTGAACACTTAGGCTATGGAACTATGCATGATGCGTGTTATACTGAAATCAAATTGTGTGCAATAACTTAACCCTAATCAGGCAGCCTTTTTTGGTTATGCTATATCTGGAGGGGGGGGGGGGGGGGGGGCAGAATCCATCCATCCCCCCCCCCCCCCCCCCCCCCCGAGATCTCGGCTGTCGATGATGTAGTCGTGCCAAAAATCGGCATGCGCGTCACCGACAAAGAAATCTTCAGGCCTGTATAGTTAATTGCTCCAAAATGATTCCAATTTATTTTCAATTATCATGCTAATTTATGCATGAAATCAGAATTTTGCTCTAAATCGTTAACAAAGCTTCAAAACTGCTAATTTTATGTCTAGACACTCTTTGTAGTATCCTTAGTAAATGTACTGGAAAAAAAAAAATTGGTATCAAAATTGATTTCTCATGTATTTTTTTGTTTTTAAAATATTTTAATGTATTTCTTTGTTTTTTTTAAAACCTTTTGTTTTTTATTGTTTTTTATTGTTTTTTCGATGAAATTTGTTGGGGACATTTTTTCAATAATAAACAGCATAAAACAATTTAATTCTAATTACTTAAAATAAAAATAATCATACATTTATGAATTTTGTCTGAAAGCACAATTTGTATTGAAACTCTACATGAAATCACGTTTTTGAGCAATTTTTGGTCTGACATGCAAGTACGAAATGTTACGTAACTTCGGAACCGCATGCCGGGACGTCGTGAATTTGGTCTCAAAAGATGCGGGAGATTTGAAAGAAAAAAGTCATGAAATGCCGCATCGATTGTTTCGCGCGTTAGGGATATATCGTCCAAAATGTTTAGGGGGGTGGATTCCCCCCCCCCCCCCAGCCTTTTTAGAGTTAAAGGGTCCTTTTGATTCTTGACATGCAATTTAATACCCCGAGCCTCTTTTCCTACATTGTGTATTGTATATTCTTCTGCGAAGACTCTTCTCATGATCTGCAGATGAAAATCTTTTCCTTGGAATGAACATGCTCAGCTGAGTCACTACATAGATTTGAACATAAGAGGGAGCTAAACTGCTAAAGTGCTTAGAACCATGTGCACTTTCAAAGATTGATAATTTGATATAAAGAGGCATACATAATCACTTAATTTTCAGTTAGACTAATGTATCCTTCAGTGTTGAGATTATTCTCCCCCCCCCAAAAAAAAAAAAATAAATAAATCCAAGACTGATAACTTCACTAATTTCCAATAAAGATTTACGCATGTTTGAAGTTGATTTTGGTTTGAGAGAAATGCTAACATTGAAATACTTATGGAAACAGAGTCCCATTTGGCATTTGTCCAATAAGATTCTGTGGCTTTCCAAACTTAGTTTCCTGAAAGCAAGTAGGCTCATAAGAGTAAAAAACCTAGGGGACTTATAGCTTCCTATCCAAACTGTAATGGGAATCATATATTGTCATAGTCAGGGTTCTCACCAGTATTAACACCCTTGGTGCAAATGACAAATGTGGGGAAATTCATGAAGTACAACCAGATATCTTCAGTGGGGTGATAAAAACCTTGAATCTCAAACTTTGGTGAAAAATTACTTTTTTTGCATTAATCTCCAGATATTAAAATCAGCCAAATGATTTCCTGTCTGAATCCCAGCTCTCCCATCGCCCAAATGGAAGCCAACATGGCATGTCAAAGGGAAGGCAATCACTTAGCTTTTAAGTGTTTTGGCAGCCGTGTTTTTCCATTCTCCTGAACTTTGGATTTTTTTAAAATATACATGTAAGGTTTTTTTGCCCCAGTGATTATGAATTCTCCCCCAACAAGCATAGCAATAAGGGTAATCAATGTGCCTTCAATGGGGTGCCCTAAGAACACTTCTCACTCAACATGATTCAACAAACGCATACTACTGCAAAGCCGTATTTCTCTATTTTTAAAAACCATGCATAGACAATCATCTGCCAAGAAGCCAGGGCTCCGTTTCATAAAACTGGTTATCAGCAACAACTGCCACATTTCTATGACAAATTCGCTCTCAGCCTATGAGAGGCTAAGATTTCAGAAGCTTATAATAGTTACTGCAACTTGTTATTAATAAAAAGTTTTATGAAATGCGGCCCTGGTGCTACGACCATCCATTATGTGATCTTGCCTATCATACAAAAGCAAGGCAAACTTTCCAAAACGCACCCATGACATGCTAAAAGCATACCGCAACTATAGTTTACGAGACACAAACATTGGATGTGCATGCCTACTTATGAGCACTGAGAAAAGGGATTATTGGAAATACAATCGCAAGGTATCATTATCATTTGTGTTGCATTTCAAGATAGAGTTGAGTTCTGCCGATTATCTGTTACTAGCCTTTCTATTCTTTTATTCCAATATGGAAAATGCCTCACAGTATATTCCAGACAGCTTCTTTCAGCATACATTGGCATGAAATAGTCAAGCTGTCTATTTTATGTAACAGCAAATGACCAGCAAATTGTCTGCCTACT
>CM057163.1:15312781-15439781 GCA_029962745.1 Echinometra lucunter
TATTCTATTTTTTTCTTTTTTTTTCTTTACTACTCTTCTTTCCTTTGGTTGCATTATAATGTGGATAGATGTCAGTGAGCTTACAAGTGAGCTCGTATTACCCACCACACGCTGTGTATCATTGTGACAGATTCGCTGTCCGTCAGTAGACCGTACATCAGATTATGTAAGACGATTTTGAGTGAATCATTGACGAAAATGAATGCAAATGCGAAAATGATTTTGCTGTCACGTGCTCAGCTACTGTGACCGAGGAATTTGAATTGCAAATGACGACAACGGGTGACAAAGCACGAAATTGATGTTCAAAAATTGATCGACCAAAGACGAATTTGAAACGAGCGTTCGAATTTTCCACATTGTCATGGAAAATTGAAAACACATTTAAGAAAATTGGAATAACATGGTAAAAAAAAAAAAAAAAAATAGCGGGAAAACGTATATTATTGCGTGATTAGAGCGAAAAAAATATGTCTAGTGGGCATCCCACTAAAAAGTAGCAAGAAATTTCTTATGATAACGATGTATGGGCCTATACAGACGAAACATGAGAAGAACAGTGCTTTGATGGTTAAAAAAAATACCCCCCCCCCTAAATTGCAGTCATATGCATTTTAAAATCGGGGGCGGATCTATGATTTTCACCCTTGAGGGGGGGGGGGGGGGAGGTCGCCTGAGGGAAAGGGAACGATGAAGTGCTGAGAAGCCCCTTATTTCCCCCCCCCTCCCCCCCCCCCCCCCAAAAAAAAAGGGTGGGCTCATGGTATTGTCCTAACTTAGGTCTTTAGCAACTTCTTGTCTATACATGGTTTTTTTTTTCTTCTAGAGCATGTTCACGATTTGAAGGAAGTAAAAGTTTTAATGTAGATCGAGTGATTTTTTGGTTGTACTTTCTTCTTTTTAATAGCAAATCCAAGGAAACAAACATAAACGGAATTATTCTATAAAGAACTTGAATTGAAAAAATGACAGATACCATTTTCTTTTTTCCCAGCTGTTGCTTCTTCTCCTTCTTCTTCTTCTGCTTCTTCTTTTCTTCTTCTTCCTCTTCTTCACCATCTTCTTCTTCATTATCATGATCTCCTCCTTCCTTTTCTTCTTTCTCTGTACCTTCTTTTTACTTGATTTTTTTTTTTTTAGAGAGAGAGTGTATTCATTACATTCTCACTTATACTGTGTGAGTCAAAAAAAAAAAAAAAAAAACACACACAAAAAAAAACACTTTACACTTAGAAAATTGTCATTTAAACAAAAACTAAGTTACGAAGGCAAAATTATTATTCATATTTTAAAGAATATCTTCTCCAGAATTATTTGTTATCATTTTGTGTGGTATGTATTTACGCTTGGATGAACATGGGGCATTGTTTGCGAGAATTTGAAAATCACCTTGCGCCAAATGTGACATCTGAACCAATGAAACATTTTGAATAAGGAAATTTAATTCGATCTTTGCAGATACAAATAACGCTCAAACCATCCCGGACAAAACCAAACATGACATTTGATGCACACATACAGTTATACACAACCCCCCCCCCCCACACACACACACAGCACACACCCTCCCACACTCACAGTGGCAATGGCCGTGGCATAAAAATAGGTCAACGCATTTGGGGCCGGGGACACTGGGTGGAAAAGCGGGTGTTTGGAATGTGTTTGAATTATTTTTATTATTATTTTTTTTTGGGGGGGGAGCCAACAGGGGGCACGTGCCCTACCCCCGCCCCCCCCCCCCCCCGTAATTTTGCCCCTGAGCCTAATTGGCATAGGTAGGACTTCGTTTTAGAGGGAGGTAGTGAGCATGCGAATCATGGAAATTACATACTGAGAGCGCAAAGTGCGCTCCCGCTCCCCGTGAAAGAGTGTAGGGAGAGGGAGTTCCTCTTCCCCCACACGCACAAAGCTCCAACATTTCTTTGTCATTGTTCCTTGCCTGCTCCCACTCTTCCTTCATTCTCTGTCCTTTCAACTTATCCTCACTGTGGCGCAAGTCGATTTTTACACTAACGCAAACAATGCCTCCTGTTCATCCGAGCGTAAACACATACCACGCAAAATGGTACCAAATAAAGATACTCTTTCAAGATATGTCTAAAAGTGTAGTGTTCACATCTTAGTTTTTGAATAAATGACAATTTTCTAAGTGTAAAGTTTTTTTGTGACTCACACGGTAGTTAGAGCTGTATATTTTGTATTGGACTGCAATAGGTTATGGTATGTTGATTATCTACGTGTTGTTAAGTATTTGGATATTCCCACCCCTTACATGGCAGCAACTATTTATGAACTCCCAGACTGTGCAGACTGCATTGTTGTTTCCACTTTCTTCCTCTCCTTTCTCCATTTCTTTGATCTAATTCTATCCCTCCTCCTAACTCTTACACTTTATGTTTCAATTTTGCAGTGTATTCATTACATATAGTTTAAATTTCGTGATTTTTCATCGCACCATTTGCACTGGTTCGGAAAATATGTTTCTACCCTTTTTTTCTACAGAATAAAACATAATTGAATCAAGAATTCCTTCAAAAATGTTTCTCTCTCTCTCTCTTAAATAGATCAATCGCTCTATAACGTTGTCTTTATCTCACTCTCACTCTTTTGTATCTATTCATAAAATTGAAAACTCTTCAATCATTCCGCTGATTTTATTCGAATATTCCCCCCTTATGACTCTTGAGACGGTCTAACGATAAAGACAGACCATTCTGAAGTTGCCAAAATGCCAAAAAATCCCCCAAACAAGAGGATTGTGACAATTATAAAAAAGCTCGGAACAATGTGACATTCCATGCATATTCGTCAAGCGAAACGGAACTTTATTTCTAAGAAAATCGAATCTGGAGTACGATATAAAAATGGTCTGGAAAACTTTGCGGTATCTAGCACCCGCAAAGAAAACTGAACCTGAAGCCTCTTGTATTAAGGTAAATGGTAATTATATTCGTGGTCAGGAATTATCAAATGCATTTAATAACTATTTTGCAACTATTGGCAAATCCTTACATGGTTACTTTTCCCACTAGAATCAATGAGAAACACTCTTCAAACCTCTATCTTAACTCAATGCCTTTTGTTTTCAGCGACGTATCAGATACTGAGATCGAAAATATATTACGAGCTCTTCCAACAGACAAAGCGACTGGCCCGGATAATCTACCAGCAAAGCTTCTTAGACCAGTAGCTTCTATTGTTGCTTCCCCATTGACACACATTCTTAACTGGTCTCTTCATTCTGGTATTATACCGAGCCACTGGAAATGCGCAAGAGTCACCCCAATTCATAAAGGAGGTGATAACACATGCATCAAGAATTATCGCCCAATTTCGGTCATTCCCATTTTAGCTAAAGTTATGGAAAAGGTCGTTTATAAGCAACTATCTCAGTATCTAACAGAGAATAATGTATTATCTGATTGTCAATCGGGGTTTAGACTGATGTATTCAACCCAAACTGCCCTCCTAAATGTAACCGATAAATGGATGAGATTAATCGATAGTGGTAATATTGTTGGGCTAGTAATGATCGACCTTAAAAAGGCATTTGATACCGTAGATCACGGTATTTTATTTGAAAAAATAGAGATGTATGGCTTTTGTTAAACCACACTTAACTGGTTTAGAAACTATTTTGAGGATAGGAAACAATTCACATCTATAAATGGTTACATATCTGATGAAGAACTGGTAACGTGTGGAGTCCCACAGGGCTCCTTGCTAGGCCCCCTGTTATTCGCTTTGTTTGTAAATGATATGCCAAGCATTGTAACAAGTTGTGATTTATCTTTGTATGCTGATGATACCTGTCTTTTCACTTCATCGAAAGATCCAAAGGAAATTGCTAAAAGAGCAAACGAAGACCTATCAATCCTGTCGAAATGGTTGAAAAACAATAAGCTTATGGTAAATCCAAAGAAATGTGAAGTAATGTTTATGGGTACTCATCAACGTTTAAAGAAAATGCAAGACATAATGAGGATTGCTATATTTACACTGGTGGAGACGAAATCCAAAAAGTGGAATTCTGCAAATACTTTGGTGTCAATATTGACCAAAATCTCTCTTGGAATAATCATATTGCCTATATTAAGAAGAAAATGATCAAATGTAATACCTTCTTAGAAGGCTCCGTCCTTTTATCAACCAGGACCCCGGGGGGGGGGGGGGGGGGGGGGTCACTCTCCACATGGCCTGCTACGCACCCGCGTCCAGAAAAAGCGTCGAAAAGGGTCCCGTTTCAGGCATTCAGGCGTCGTCGACGTCTTTGGCAAAAAGGGTTGCTTTTCAGCACCATTCGCTGGTAAATCGCCTCTTAGGGTAGTCTTTTCTCACTCTTCACGCCATTTAGGGTTGCTAATTTGGTTATGCAGATTACGCCATTGAGGGGTTGCAAATTTAATCTGCGCCATTTAGGGTTGCAAATTTGGGCAAATTTTGAGCAGACCTATACGCCATTAACACCATGAAGGGCGTGATTCAGGGATACTAATCCTCGCTCACGCCGGCGCGGCCACCACTTACGAGAGTGACCCCTCCGTACAGTCCCCCTAGCTAGTCTCTTACACACGGCTCTATACTAGGCAGCACGCGTTACCCACACGCCCATAATGCTATGGCTATGCTAATCATCGATGCTAATGAAACCGTTCCGTGCCTGTTTGAAGCGACTATGCTCGGCTGCACGGCATGCATTTGCACCATCGATATAAAAAAAAATGGATAAAGCAACAGTGCCCTCGTTGGAAGCCGGCCACAGACACCGGAAACACTCTCAAGTGCCACAATTTCTCTTTTATATCTAGCATTTTCCAAACGTCTCAAAACACATTATTATGGCATCGTGAGTTTCATTTGATGGAAATTTTATTACCATAGAAGAGCTGTTTATTGGTGAGTAAATATATTAAGTCTGAGAAAAAGTTTTACTCGTGTGTACTTGTTTCACTGGTTTTCGTTCGTGTTGTCATTCCTAGACCGAAGTGTTCTGTCTCTAACAGTCGTCGTTAGCCTCGTATTTTGGTAGGGTCGGCACTCCTCCTTTATAGAGACAGAAGCGCCCTAATGCGATGTGCATGCAGTCTCATTGTAATGGGCACGACAATGAAAAACTCTCTCAAATTAATGATTGTCACATTTTTTCATGGATGTCCAATATATCATAATACGGTATAGAGTATACAGTTTACCAATATTTAGTTTGTTTCTTCTCACTCTTCATTTTCAGGTAAATCCAGGGTCCTAACGTTAGGTCCTCTCGGTTGAAAATCTTGCAGCAGCCAACCTCTATCTCTGTGGGGTCCGACCACTTGACCGAAGGCCCGCGAGACCGAAAGCCCGGGAGACCGAAGGCCCGCGAGGCCGAAGGCCCGCGAGACCGAAGGCCCGCGAGACCGACTTTTTTTTTTTTTTTTAATTTTATCCTTCATCAGGTGCCGCCGTCGAGTGGTTTAAGGCGCCTCGTTGCAGCGGCGTATGCCTGTTATCAGAGGGGGAGGGGGCAGAGCTAAATATTTCCCGGTAACTCCGTCTAGAATTAGTGGCGTAGCTAGGATTTCAGTTTAGGGGGCAGTAGTGAGCACGCGAAGTGGCGAAACACTTAATACTGAGGGCGCGAAAGGCGCTCCCTATAAGGGGGAGTTTTCCCCCTCCCGCGCGAAGCACGGAAGCTCCGACGTTTCCTTCGAATTGTTCCTTGTCTGCTCCCGCTCCTCTTACATTCTCTGCCTGTTATCGGGGGGGGGGGGGGGGGGGGGGAGGGGAGAGCCAAATAATTCCCGGTAACTAAGTTTAGAATCAGTGGCGTTGCTAGGATTTCATTTTAGGGGGCGGTGGTGAGCACACGAATCGTGCGAAACACTGTCTTACTGAGCGCGCGAAACGGCTCTCTAGGGGGGGGGGGGGGGGAGGTTGCAGGGAGGGGTGTTTCCGCTACTTACAGTATAAACTTACGTTGCCTAATTTAACTGAGACTACTTAATCATTAACTCTACTCATTTAACTTTTATTTTTATGGTAATTCTGCTTCATGATCTTGTGCATTTAATGTTTAATGCCCCCCCCCCCCCTCATTTCAGGCAGAAAACGTAAGAGCGGGTGCAGACAAGGAACGATTCAAAGAAACGTCGGAGCTTCCGCACTTCGAATTTTTTCTCTTCCCCCTCCCCCCCCCCCCCCCCCCCCCTCTCCCGATAACAGGCAGAGAACGTAAGAAGAGCAGTAGCAGGCAAGAACGAATTAGAAGAAAACGTCGGAGCTTCCGTGCTTCGCGCGGGAGGGGGAATACTCCCCCTCATATTATGGAGCGCCTTTCGCGCGCTCATTATTAAGAGTGTTTCGCACACTTCGCGTGCTCACTACCCTCCCCCTAAAATGAAATCCTAGCAAAGCCACTAATTCTGGACTTAATTACCGGGAATTTTTTTGCTCTGCCCCCCCCCCCCCGATAACAGGCAGATGACGTATTAAGATGAGCGAGAGCAGACAAGGAACGATTCAAAGGAACGTCGGAGCTTCCGCGCTTCTCGCGGGGGGGGGGGGGGGGGGCGAACTCCGCCTCCCTGCACCCCGCCCTGGAGCGCGCTTCCCGTGCTCACTATTGCCCCCCTAAACTGAAATCCTAGTTACGCCACTATATTCTAGACGGAATTACGGGGGAATATTTGGCTCTGCCCCCCTCCCCCCTCTGATAACAGGCACCTGTTACGCCGCTGCAACGAGGCGCCTTAAACCACTCGACGGCGGCACCTGATGAAAGAAAAAAAAAATTTGGTCTCGCGGGCCTTCGGCCTCGCGGGCCTTCGGTCTCCCGGGCCTTCGGTCTCGCGGGCTGTCACCATCTCTGTACATGTTCGCCTCCGCGCTTTTCGCAGGGAGATCAGCGAATTCGCTACTCCTAGCTAGCCGGCTTTGCATTTCAACCGGCCTTATTCAAGCGATCGACCACGTACGTTTTGCCATAATGCATATACCGGTACGCACGAACGATGTTTTTTGTTGTTGTTGTTTCGTATTGGTCGCTCGTTAATACGGTTGAAATGCGAGTCGCAAATTCGCTGATCTCCCTGCGAATAGCGCGGAGGCGAACATGTACAGAGATAGAGGTTGGCTGCTGCAAGATTTTCAACCGAGAGGACCTAACGTTAGGACCCTGGATTTACCTGAAAATGAAGAGTGAGAAGAAACAAGACTAAATATTAGTAAACTGTATACTCTATACCGTATTATGATATATTGGACATCCATGAAAAAATGTGACAATCATTAATTTGAGAGAGTTTTTCATTGGCGTGCCCATTACAATGAGATTGCATGCACATCGCATTAGGGCGCTTCTGTCTCTATAAAGGAGGAGTGCCGACACTACCAAAATACGAGGCTAACGACGACTGTTAGAGACAGAACACTTCGGTCTATGCCATTCCTAGAGGCTAGCCCCATATACTGTTAATTGTGTTGTGTTTTTCAATTCAAGTCAGTAGTGGCCTAGCGTTATACTTACATGTAGATCTATCCTGTCCTTGATTGACCCGCTCACAGGAGTGATAGCTTGACTTGTCTTTGTGTACAATTCAATGCAAAAACAAAAATTGCATTTTTGAATGAATAGACTAGTATATTTCATTTTAATGAATTATTTAATTAACCACAAATGAAAGGTGCAAAAAACATACGAGTAAAATTTTTTCTCAGATTTAATATGTATTTTTCAGCACAGTAACGTTACTGTCAGCAAAATGAGGGACTCTCTTGACCAGGAGTTAGTACTTCCAGTAGTACACAATTCATGTTCTAAATGGTTAATCATGTTAAATCATGTTTAGATGGGCAGTATTTTTGTTTGCTCAAACCTTGGGGTACATCCTGGTGGTAGATAAACATTAAGTATTTGCTGTCGTAATGCATTGTGGTACTTAGTCAATGAAAACTGGTTCAAACCTAGGCCCATGTTTGATAAACCATGCATCTCTCTTAACTATTTACGTACCATACATGTATTAGTTGCAGAGACGTATCTGAGACGTGTCCTGAAAATTATGGAGTCTCCGAGTAGTCGCAAGAAATTCGAACATGCTCGATTTTTTTTTTTTTTTTTTTTTTTTTTTGGGGGGGGGGGAGACTTTTTACAGTCTCTGCAAAGTCTCCGCGACGTCTCCATTAGTTGCGGAGACTAATTATATCCGCGACTGCTGAGACGTCTCTGCGATATCTCCGAGACGTCTCCGCGATATGTCCGAGACGTCTCTGAGCCATCTCAGAGACGTCGCGGAGACCAGGAGGAGACCAGAAAGACTGATGAGACGTTGCAGAGACGTCTCTGCGACTCTACCTGAAGATGTTTGACCCACTTTAGAAACCGCGTGACTGAACGCGTGCTGACATTCCTCTTGGTCCAAGTCAAGTGCGTGATTCTGCAAACGCTTCATTATCATTATTTTGAAACTTGTCGCAGAGACGTCTCTGTTGGTGAGATAGGGCCTTTAGGTATCAAATTAATAGATTTCAATGTTTACGCCACTTAGGGTATCAAATTAGGGGATTTCCCTGTTCACGCCACTTAGGGTGGCTTTTCTCATGGGTTACGCCATTTAGGGTTGCAAATTTGGTTAATAGGTCACGCCATTTAGGGTGCATTTCTGAGGTTGTCGGACACGGGTGGGTAGCAGGCCATGTGGAGAGTGACCCCCCCCCCCCCCGGGACCAGGACAATGCCCTGTTATTCTATAAGCCTGTTATTCAGTGTAATTTTGATTACTGTAATGGCGTTTGGACAAATGCCTCTTGACAAACTCCAAAAACTTTAAAATAGATCGCTCCGTATCGTTATGAATGTGGATTATATGTTTCCTTCAAACTGCCTATACCAAACTTTAAATTTTTAGATCGACTGTGTGTACGATGGTCAAAACTTTTGGCGTGTACCATGTATCGATGTATTCACATATTATGTCCGCCGTACCTAAGTAATGATCTTTTGTGTCCGAGAAACAGCCTATCGTACAAGATCGGGTCCAAGAAAATTAGGTCTTATACAGCCTAAAACGAATTCGTGAAAGGTCCCTTGCATATCGTGGGGCCAAGCTCTGGAATGAGCTCGATCACCCTTCTTCCCCACCTACATCAAATTGAAGCTTTTAAACGCCATTTAAGTAGCAACCGCAACACACTAAATCTAAATTATGTCAGTAAATAGATTTTTTTTTCTCACCCACCCACCCCTTTTTTTTCTTTTCTTTTGTTTTGTTTGTATTGATTTTGTTTGTATTGCTTTTGTTATGTTATTCTTTAAATATTCTCATTCATCAGTGCGTTATTACAGTCATTGTTATGTTTGTTTCATTTTTTAACATGTCAGCCATTTTGTTACTTTATGTGCTACATTTTATGATTGTTTATGTATATTTGTTTTGCTTTATATGTTTGTTTTTATCTTATTGGTTTGGACCCCTTTGAAAAACAGCTATTAGCTGACAAGGGCTATCCAACCCATGAGGGGTGAATAAATATATCAAATCAACATCAATCAAATCAAATATTTTTCACACACTCTTCCCTCTCTCTCACTCTCCATCTCTCGATTCTCTTTCTCTCTTCCTCTCTCTTTCCCCCATGATTCTCTCTTTGTCCCTGTTTTATTTCTCACTCTCCTTTTCTCTCCCTTTCTCTCCTTTCTCGCCACCTCCCCCCCCCCCCCCCGCTCTCGCTCTCTCTCCCACTCTATATTTTTATCTCTTCCTATTGAATCTCTTTCCATCCGTCTTTATTCAGATTTACTTCTTCTTTTTTCTCTTTGTAAAATAGATTTTACCTAGCTTCGCTCGAACCTTTACACTGAATAAATGAATTAGTAACCATAGCAACTATTATGCCCATAAACGCTTTTTGTACGGTCAAGATGTATGCACAAATTGCACACTACACTAACTGAATATGAATAATTTTTATTTTATTGCAATTTATAGAAAAAAACAAACCAGTGCAATTCGTAATAGAGTCAGTATAACCAGTTTTTACATGAATAATAATTATATAATGATGATAATAATATATATTAATTATATGAATAAATACATAAATATATAAATAAATATATAGATAAATAAATATTCGTATACATTAACATTTTTAGTTGAGCTGCTATAATTTCCTCTTATCGTGCTTATCTTAGCATAATATATTGCAAAATACTAACATCAGTACAAATGAACTACTGGTATATGTTTAAAGTTACTTGTCACTCAGTTCAAAGCAAAATCATAGCCTGCTTTGACCATGAATCAGTTCTACAATGCGTACACTTAAATTATAAAAAAAATGAAATGAAATAAAAGAATGAAGCATAAAGACTATCTAAAAGATAATTTTCAATGATTTTTCATGTTAGTCTGACATCAGAGGACCAAATCAAGATTATTGATATACAGGGACAATTTTTCCCCAAAAGTTAAATACTCCTTGCAGAAGAACAGTTTTCCCCCTTAGGTGAAACAAGTTCGGTATCTATACTATAAAAAGAAGAAAAAAAAAAACACCATGCAACATTTTAATATTCATAATATTTCACACTGTAAGTTCAAGAAAACTGCTTTTCTACTAGATATTGGTAAGCTGTTGGGTCCATTACTAAACATAGTTATTATTTCTTGATTTGCAGTTTCCCATGATAAGGGATAACATAATGGTGAGGAATATGATACGGGTAATGATAGTTATGATGATAATTGTAATGATAATAATGATATACTTCTACTACTAGTACTACTAATGATAATAATGATAATAATAGCAATAATGTGATAACTATTACTATTATTTTTGTGATAATAAAACTTATCATTTTTATTATAATAAGAATACTAACAACAACCACAATATCCATTATGATATATGCTTCATTTGATATTGCACGTATCATTGTGAATGAATACAGAAAAAAGAACCTTACCGACCCGCACATTAAAAAAAGAGGAATAGGGCAGTATGAAAACAAAAACAAAAACAAAAAAATGTATCGACATATGTCAACAAACGTCATACTTCCTCACCATAATTTATGGTGTTGGAAAGTTAAACTTGATTTCGGGAACCATCTTGACATCAAAGAGCAATTTGATTTATAGCAAGTTGTTTTAAAACAAACAACTTTCCAAAAAATAAATGAAAAAAAAAAGCAGAACGAAATGAATGTAGTCAGCAAGAATCAGTAAAAAAAAAAAAAAAAAAAAAAAAAAAAAATCATTACACAATACTGAGCAATTTCAAATCCCTAATTTTTTTTTTTTTTACTCGTCTGGGATTATTAATTCGGGAAAGATTCTATTATATATTGTCATACTAAAGGACGCTTCATCGCTCCATTTTGAAGCCATAATTATCCGCTGCGTTTTGATAAGTTGCTCTTTTCTTTTGATTTGTAGTTTCAAACGATCAAACGAGGGTGCACAGGAATACGATTTTGAAGCAGTGTTAATCAAAGACATGGAAAATGAAGGCGTAGAATCAAACTTATATATCTCCTGTCTCAGAATTGCAATGATTATTTACACCTAGGTTCCTGGGAAGAGATGTGCAAAATAATGAGCCATTAATTTTTGAATAATTTATTTTCGTGCCACAAAAAATTCAGTGAAGACATGTTGGTAACTGACGTTACGTAACTGATGTTACGCTTAAATTTAGCGACGGTTTTGCACATTTCCATTAGTGTTTCACTCACTAACTTCCCAAAATCTTTTAAAGCAATTCATTAAAATCGATCAAATGAAGAAAAATCTGAGAAAAATGACTAAATATAAGAATAAGAGGCATTTAACAGGGTGCTTAAAGCACATTTCCCTGACCATAGTCCGATATTTGCAATTTTTTGTTTGTTTATGTTATTCTCCGTGGGAAGGTCGATTTGCAATTTTTTAAATTCTAAATGTTTATCAACAAAGAGAAGACCCTGTAGTAATTTCAGATTATTATTTGGAATTACCAGGGCCGGTATTCAATTCAATACTTGGATTAAGTAAAACTTTTACTAAGTATTTCACTTGGCTAAGCAAAATGCTTAAACTCGTATTCAATTCACTTCTAACATTGTCTAAGTATTTTACTCACAGCGACCCGACTTTGAGCAAAATACTTAGGCACGATGACGTCACCAATATCATTCAGAAGCAATTAGAGAGTGAAAAATCTGTGCGGTGAGCGATCGTTTTGTCTATGGGAAATTACGGGTTAAAAATAATCGCGCAGACGACTTTTTCATGTACAAAAACATATTGGAAGATTTGAGCCTGTGTGAGAGGGAGAAAGAACCGCAAAGATATGGAGCAAAAGTCTAAGAGAAAGACAAATTATTCTGAAAGAGAGAAGATAATTCTCATTGAAGAGTATAAGGCGAGGGAAAACATCTTAAAACCCCGCCTAGGATCAACCGTGTCATTCAGCGACAAGGAGAATGCATGGAAAGAAATCACTGACAAGATAAATGCGGCCAATCCGACTACTTTCCGATCTGTCGCCGATGTCAAGAAAAAGTGGAACGACCTCAATACATCCATGCGATCAAACCTTCATGAGGAGAAGAAAAATGCTGAAAAAACTGGTAAGAAAAATAATCTATAATTCCTTGCTTTCTTGTTACTGTTAGTGAATCAATTTTCCTCAAAACATACTACAAAGGATGTAAACAAACCTCTTTCTCACGATCAGCTGATGATGAATGACCTTAAATCATACACCGCGCAAGCGCTAAGCGTCGATGATAATTCTTCGTTCGATCCGCTGACCTTGCCAGATATAGGAAGCATTGATTTACAAGCTTTCTGTGATTCACCAACATTTGAGTCAGTTCAGGCATTTTGAAATGTTAGTCAATTTTGGTGGATTGATCACTGATGGAAATGCTAGTTGACGCTTGACGGTCACTGGACCAGCGGATTATCATGATTCAAATGGCATCGTCCCTGGGCCTGGCCCATAGCATGGGCTACTACTAGTACTAGTACAGTACTACAATAGTGTGACGCGGGCCACCCCAAGGGGGCTTTTCTCGACCTATAACTCCTTCTAATAATTGCTGCCAGTGCCACCACATGGTTTTGTAGGGACATGACCCCTTGATCAACTGAAGTTTAATCAGTTGATCCGGATTTCAACAGTAAACCACGTCACAATATAAATTGTCTTCCTTTTGCGACGTAACAATAAAAGACTTCGAGAGAGAGGGTAACATTTCCAATTAATTAATTATGCATGGAAGGGAGAGGAAACAACACCGCTGATAGGCTAAGCGTACGGCGTGCCTAGGACCTTTGACTCATTCCAAAACCATGCTTTCGAGTTACAAGTACGAGGCTCTCGTCGTCTTGTGCTGAATAAAACCGGACGAAATATCCAACAAGATGCTCCTATGGTGCATAAAGCTTGGGACACCTTAACAAGGAACATGTCGAGACTTTCTGGTAAATATTCTGTATTGAAATAACTTATATATTAGCATAATTATTATAAACTCTCTACTTTCACATGTCCCTGTAACTCATTCGCACTCCGCGTACACACGTGTACATTCACGTTGACCGCATTCTCTGAACTTTGACAATTTCTCACACATGGCTATGCACAAAACATACATACTCTCATGCACGTCTAGGCATGAGAACCGCCGAGCACTAACTTAGCTTCTCACTGTAAAGTGTCGCTCTCCCTCTAACTCTCAATCTCTCTACTATATCCAAGATAAAATTCGATGGCTTAAAGGGTCGTTTGCATCAAGCAAACTATTGGCTAAATGAATCATCTCAAATTCATCTCATCTCTCTCTGCCTCTGGCTTAGTCAAACAAAGTCAACTCTTCTGACTTCCACGTTCTCCATTACATTCTTATTTACAATCACAGGTCAGGCAGTGCTGCAATAAATTAATCTAAGAATACTTCGTAATAACGTGTAACTTGAACTTTAATATAACATTGTAACTTGTCGCCTGCAACATTTCAACTTTTGTACAGTTATTTACAATGAGCTCAACTTATTGAAAATCATGTTTAACTTGTAAAGAGGTGAAAATCATTATAAGCTATAAGTACATGTCCTTACATTGCATTCCTAACTTTCTGTTCTAACTAAAATCCTAACTTTTCTCCGAGTAGGCCTGTTACTATAACTCTCGGTCTTCCAAACATCATTCCTAGTCCCGAAGTCAGTGTTAACTCCCCTTTTCCTCACCCATTAACTCCAAAATATGTACTGCGACCAGCGCACAACATTCTCTTTCTCTACATATAAATCAATCTGTCTCCACTTGCCAATTCCAAAAATCTCCCCTCCTGGGCTCAACCTAAACACTGTTCAACTTCAATCACGTAGTCACGACCACTCTGTCGGCCAGTGTTACTACTCAAACCCTTCAACTGTCGCTTATAGTAACTGGCCTCAGAGATACTATCTCCCAGATACTATGACTAAGAGAAATCTTTACTAAGGAACAACTTTCTGTTTAACCTGGTCCATAACCTCTCTAGTTTCACATATAAATAATGTTGTAATAAATACTTAAATATGGTGGTGCACTAGCAGAAAAAATAGGAAAGATAAAGGAGTGGGGGGGGGGGGGGGGTAATGAACTTCCAAGTCCTCCAGTCTTGGCTAATGTTCGTCTCTGTCCTTCATCAAAATCCTTAGGCATCCACCATGTGCTAAATAGGTTCATCTCAACAGAAATTGCATTCTGTCCTACACCATAGGTCCGATTCCTTCCACTCAAATCATTGTAATCCCCTCGATCGGATCATCTAACTTAAGAACTTCATGTCCTTCCATGTCCTAGTCCTGTACTTCCGGCACCTCTGAGAGAAAAAAGGGGGGGGGGGGGGTACTAGTGGCACCACTAAGTCTTAACATTCATGACATCGATAGCAAACATTAATAAATTCATCTGTATTTGTATGTATACATTTTGACCGAAAGGTCGATACTTAGAAAATTATTTGTAATAACCAAAATGACTGCACTTAGAATATTTTGGTAGTGCAATGTACGAAATGTCAACACTTAGAATATTTTGATAGTGCAAAAGTATGAAATGACTGCACTTAGAATATTTTGAAAGTGCAATGTACGAAATGTCAACACTTAGAATATTTTTTATAGTGCAAAAGTACGAAATGGCTGCACTTAGAATATTTTGATAGTGCAGTGTACGAAATGTCAACACTTAGAATATTTTGATAGTACAGTGTACAAAATGTCAATACAATTTTTTTACATATCAAGGCACTTTTGAGACACACTCAACTCTAGCTAAGCCAGAAGACTAAGACTTATAAAATTTCAAGGTGTTTGTCAAATATCAAGTCAGATATCAGATAAAATGTCAGAGCCAGAAAAGTATCAAAGTTATCGATTTGCGTTCTTCAATGCCAGGGTCCCAGACCCTACGGCTAAATCGTGGATGTCCACTCATGTTGGCTTGATTGAAGTTGATTCTATAATAAATATATTACATACAATGAATACAAAGAATGTCTTGTGTTTTCTGTTCCAGTAAAAAGGCCAAAGTAGTGACACTTAAAAAATTTTCAGTAAAAGAGCCAACATAGTAACACTTAGTAATTTTTCACTGAAGAGCCAAAATGGTGACACTTAGTAATTTTATACACTTCAACAATTATCATCAAGCACAATAATAGTTTCAGAATTTAGTCTTTAAACTTCACATCATACACTAAATACGCCATTATAATTATCTCCATAAGATATGAATATACCTCTTGACTGCAATCTTTCATCAAAGATCAACTCTAAAATTCTGAGTTTGAGTATCAATTTTTCCTCATAAAATCTCACATTTATCTAATAAATCCGTTAATCAGCTATAAAGGCAGTTTATAAGATGCTCATATATTCTTTGTTTTATATAATTTAGAATTAATCTGTACTTCAGTGAATAGAAGGTTGTAGCTCCCTTCAAAATTTGAGAGGTGAACTTGACAAACAAGGGGCTTTACAAAATGGCGTCCTTGCAAAAGTTGTGACGAATTTGTTGTTGTTGTTGGTTCCGTTTTTTGGCGTTCGATTCGTGTACCGAATATTGACGCCATCTACGTGCGGGTTTCTTTATGTTGTTGTTGTTTTGGTTTTTTGGATGTATTTCACGAGGGGTCCACAGGTCCGGCGTTGGTGACGGTCCTCCCACTTGCATATTTTTTGGTTTGCATCATCTGGACAGTCCGGCTCGGTACACTGAGCAGACTTCTCAGTCTCGGTGAGACCTAGTCCACTCCGATGCGTGAGAGGGGTCGACCCCGCCAGAACCTGTAACGGACTCCTCTAATCCGGCATATCTTTGGGGGGGGGGGGGGGGGAAGAACAAAAACAAAACAAAACAAACAAACAGGTAGACAAAACAAAACAAAACAAGGTACAGAGCTACTAAAAGTAAACGTAAAATATGTTGTCGTGCTGTTAGTATAAACTTGGAATATTACAAAATGAAAGAAAGCGTACACTGTGAGGAGGGTTGATATGAACTCATATTAGTGGTAACAAGATGGGTGGGTTTAGACGAGTGGGAAGTGTGGATATGTTTAAGACGATCTTATATCGTCTCATATTTCTGAGTATCTTTCAGAAACTGTAGAACTGCTCTCTGGGCAGAAAGGTGGAAAATGGCCTTCATGGATATTCTATCTATCTTTAGCTTTTTCATTAAACTAGATCTCTGCTGGTTATATTTTGTGCAATGGAAGAATACGTGTTGCACCGTTTCTGGCAATCTACAATGGTCGCATAGTCCGTTTACGTGTTTGTTCAGTTTAAAGAGCGTTTCATTCAAGAAGCAACTCCCTACTCTGAGCCTGTTAAGAATATTTTCTTCTCTCCTATTTCTTGCATTGCTTTCATATTTTGTCTTAACAGTGGGTTGGATTTCAAACAAGAAGCGCCCTCGGGCAGATGATATCCATTCATCTTGCCATGTATGCAGATGCTGCTGGTAATTTTTTTGTTTGGTCTCTTGCTTGTTTGGTGGAATATTGTATGTGATTGGTAGGGAGAGGGCGTGTTTTGCTAGCGAGTCCGCTTTTTCGTTTCCACTGATTCCAACGTGAGATGGTATCCATTCGAGATGGATGCATATCCCCTCTTTTGATAGTTGGGAATACAGTTCTATGATGTTCAGCATAATACTTAGTGGGTTATTTTCCATTGCTTGTAAGGAGCTCAGGGAGTCCGTTAGGATAACATATTTGGACTTTGAGTCTGACGTTTGGATATGACTCTGGATCCACTGAAGTGCCAGAAACAGCGCAATTTGTTCAGCTCTATAAGTAGATATGGGAGATATTCTCTTTGCTATTTCTACACTATGGCTGGGTATATAAACAGCGGCACTGCTTTCTCCCTTTGATGACTTGGATCCGTCTGTGAAAATTCTGATGTATTCTTTCCATGTTGTATTGATGTATTCATCGGACTCCGCCTTTGCTTCAAAACTGATCATATTTTTCTTGTTGATGGTTTCATGTAATTGCGTTGATACTGATGGCAGTATTAACTTCCAGGGGGGAGTTTCTGGTAATTTTTTTACTTCGATATTTTCTTCAGATATATGCGCAGTGCGTGCAGCAAATGGTACCTCCTCTCCCCAGTTGACTGACCTGTACTGCCAGCAATCTTGTAGGCTTTCTTTCGTTGGGTGGTTTGGAATGTGGGTGATGTTCACTCTAAAGTTTTGGCTAAAGAGTGATCGCCTAATTTCAAGTGGCATTTCACCACATTCAACCTGTAGAGCTGTGAGGGAGGTGAAGGAAATAGTTCCGGTGCATATTCTTAGGCATTCATACTGTATAGTATCTAGTTTGCGTTTTACATTGGCAGAAGCTGAATTAAAAGCCTCGCAACCATAATCAAAATATGGTCTTATTAGGGCTCTGTATAGTAGGAGAAGTGTTTTGGTGTCCGAACCCCAGTCATTTCCTACCATACATTTTAGTACATTTATTCTCTTTTTGCATTTTTCCGTTATATTTTCAATATGCTTTTTCCATGTCAGTTTTGAATCAAGGCAGAGCCCCAAATATCTATACTCAGTAACACATTCTATATCTTTCTCCTTTATTTTTATGTTTGGTGGGTTGGGGAATCGGCGAGAAAAAACCATTGCCTTGGTTTTTTCTTCCGATAGTCTCATGCCCCAGTTTTCACACCATTCTTGGATTTTAAGTATGTCTTTTTGTACTTGGCCTGCCAGGAATTTGATATTTCTGTGACTTTTCCAGATGGTTGCGTCATCCGCAAACTGGGCCAGTTTGCAGTATTTTAGTTCATTTCCCAGGTCGTTTACAAATATATTGAAGAGGGTAGGACTTAGGACGCTCCCCTGAATGATACCATTGATTTGTTCATATGTGTCGGACAGTGTATCATTCACTTGTACCTGAAAGGTACGTCTGGTGAGGTATTTATCTAGCCATACAGTAATTTTGCCTTGAACGCCTATGTTCAAAAGTTTCCACAAGAGACTTTTCCTGTTGATCATATCATATGCTTTTTTGAAATCGAGGAAGATGGCCAGAAGATGCTCTTTATTGGCGAAGGCTTTTCTGGTATCTGTATCGAGGCTGACTAGGTGATCTGTGCAACATCGATCAGTTCTGAAAGCACTTTGTGTAGGCGTTAGCATGTCATTTTTTTCCAAATACCAGATGAGACGATTATTGATTAGTCTTTCCATTACTTTGTTAAGAGTGGGCATCAGGGCTATTGGTCGATAGGAATCTGCACTGTTTTTGTTCCCGCCTTTTTTCAAAATTGGTTTTAAAATGACATGACTCCATTGTTTGGGGATAACTTGTGTGTTCCAGATTGCGTTGTAGAGCCAAAGCAGTACCTCAAGTGCTGTTGGAGGAAGATGAGATATGATGACCATCCACAGTCCGTCTTGACCTGGGGTTGTGTTTTTGGATTGTGCAATAGCACGGGCCAATTCGTTCATGTTGAAAGGATCATCAAGTATACCTTTTTCTTGTTGCTCTAGCTTTGTATTTGTTTCGTTCTTAATTACGTCTTTTCTGGCCCTGAAAGGGAGTGGGAAATTTTCATCAGAGCTGGCGGAGAAGATTTTCTTCGCCAGAGTGTCAGCCTTGCTTTTGTCAGAGCATACCCATTGATTTGTGTTTTCTTCAATAAGAGGAGGGATGCTATCAGTATTGGGGGTGTTTATAGAATTCATTTTTCGTATCTGTTTCCAGACTTGGGATAAAGGCGTGTATCTATTTATTTTGTTGCAGAAATCTTTCCAATACTCCCTTTTTTCCTCTCTTATAGTTTTTTGTGCGATGGCTTTCTTAAGTCTGAATTCCTCCAGGTTTTCTTTGGTGATTTTCTTACTTAGCTTTTTTCTTGCTCTATTTCGTTCTCTTATTATTTTATCGCACTTTCTGTTCCACCAGGGTACTACCTTTAAGGTGCCATCTCTTGGTTTTTTCTTCGGGATACATTCATCCGCAATAGCATTAATTTTTCCAACCAATTTGTCGTAGAAATTTTGTATGTTCTCGTTTTCTAATTCATGGTTAATTGTTTCCTTTGCCTTTTCCTTAAAAAGTGTCCAATTAGCCCGGTTTAATATCCATTTGTTTTCATAATTTTTGGAGGGTATTGTCTTTTTATTTCCAAAATAAGATTGGATTATGAAATGATCGCTTCCAAGAGTATTTGGGGTAGCTTGCCAAGCACATCTCCCAGCCAAATCAGGTGAGACCAGGGTGAGGTCCAAACAAGATTTTTTGCCCGAATGGGGGTCTATACGAGTGCCTGTGCCGTCATTCAGCAGAATTAAGCCACATTCGTTAATAATTTCCTCTATTATACGACCGTTTTGGTCGGTCGATTTGCTTCCCCACATGACATTGTGTCCATTAAAGTCACCACATACTATGATTTTACCTGTATAGCGTTTGATTATCCGTATGAGAGCGTTTTTGTCGATTTTTTGACAAGGGTTGTAGAAATTGACAAGAAATATTGCATTGCTTTCTATTTGAATTTCTATGATTTGGATTTCTAGATTTGTGTTTACGTGGTGTACTTTGAATGGTATATTTTGGTCGATGTATATTGCACAACCCCCTCTAGTCCCTGATAGTCTATTTTTATAGAGGCATTCGTAGTTTGCGAGGGTAAATGTTATTGAATTGTTGAGCCAAGTCTCTTGTAGGCAGATTATGTCTGGTCTATTGTTTGGGTTGGAGATGTGCTTGGCAAGCTCGTCACCGTGGTGCAATAGCCCTTGCGCGTTCCATTGTAGTAAATGAAAGCTTATGAAGGTAAAAGGTTTATTTCCCTTACCTTGCTTTCAAGTTGCTCTCTATCCACATCCACTCCCAGACACACCCTACTTAAAGACAGAACCGTATCAATAATGCTTTGGTTGTGTGCTTCTTTGGGGTTCTTTATAGTGTGGAGAGCTTTTACCATGAATGCAAGAAAGGAGACCATCGAATTTGAGATACCTATAAATGCTTGAATAATGTCGCGTTGGGTGTGGTTGGGATTAGGAGCAGTCTTTTTCTTGGTTGATTCATGGGCTGTGGAGGGAGAATGTACTTGGGCAGTAGTTTTTTGTTTTGTTACCATAGTTGGGATTTTGCTCTGAAATTTTGGTGTTCTCTGGTATTGTTCCGTTGTGTTTTTCGTGGTAGGCTTAGGCTCAGCTTGGTTTGGGATGGCTTTATTTTCTTGGTTGGTGGGGATGTTCGGGATTTTACTTTGATCACCCATGGTGTTTTTGACCTGTTTTGCCGCTTCGGCATATGAAATATTAGTGAAAGTTTTTACCTTGATTATTTCCTTTTGTATTTTGTACTCTTTGCATCCTTTATAAGCTGCAGAGTGTGGTCCACCGCAGCGTGCACATTTTCGATTTTCTTTTTCTTTGCAATCTTTGAATTCGTGCCCCTGACCACATCTAACACAACGTAACTTACCACGACACTTTTCTTCTACATGCCCGAAATTTTGACATTTGTGGCAGCGTAGAACTGGTGCAACAAATTGTCTGACAGTGAATAATTCGAATCCCATTTTGACTTCATTTGGTAGGTGTAAGCCCGAGAATGTGATCAAGACTGATTTAGACTGAACCAATTTCCCATTTTCTCGGCGTCGAAGGCGCCTTACAGATACCGCGTTTTGTTTCTTTAGTTCCGACAGTATGTCTTCTTCAGATATATCTAGCGGTATATTGCTGATCACACCCTTTACAACATTCATTCCTGTAGTAACTTTAACCTGAATATGACCAAGCTCTGTGATCTCCTGAAGAGAACGTGCCTGTCTATATGTGTTGCATCGTACATGGAATCCATCTCTCATTCTTTTGATGTATTTTACCATAGTTCCTCCTGTAACCTTGGTTATTTCGTTCATGATTTGAATTGGGTTCAGTTTGGTTATGTTCTGTTTTGGGTCGATACTTTTAATCTTTATTGTTAGCTGTTCGTCTTCGTTTTTCTCAGAGCTTGGTCTCAATCTGGAAGGACTTTGGGGAGGGGATCCATTTTGATTTGTCGTTTCATTCTCTACATCTATTTCTATGGTGCTGTTTTGTCTAGGTCTTTTGGGATGCCTTTTTACTTCAATGAAGGGCTGGGATGATTCGGTTTCGGGGTCATTTTCGTGTCCTAAGTCCATGACATCTATACCTCCTACAGCCATATTGGCTGTTGGACCAGTGTACGCTTACCTTCTAATTGGTATTCCTTGTTCCCCTATGCTGGCTTGAAAATAGACAGGGAAAGACCAGTGATGGGTGGATTTTCCAGGGTTCCCAAAATTTTCCAAAGATCAGGGGAGTGCCGAGTGAAATCTAATACTAGTAGCAGGCTCTGTGATCAAGACGGTCTCCCGGGGGGTTTCCGCGGGAGAGCACACGGTCATTCACCGCTGACCGCTGATTGACCGCTGGTTGACCCTATAATAGTACAGTGAACCGCGCAACGCAAATGTACGTCCGTTCGGTACGAAGGTCTGAAGGTCTCCGCAAATTTGTGCTTCCCGCCCCCTATTTATACCCCAAATCCTGCAATCTGATTGGTCAAACCTTACGCTAAATCCTAATGTGACGTCACTTGTGTTCCCACGTCTTTATAATCTGCCGACCGACAGCCAAAAGGTCTCTGACCCTGAATTTTAATAGCACCCCCAACGTCACTTTCAATACAAAACAAATCTCTCGCGGGAAGTTTGAAAAGTTAATTCCTCAACCTGCTTATCATAAGCAAATACAACCATTTTCTAGCAGATAAAGTAATTCGAGAGATACCAGTGGTGAGTACCAATCATAGGATTTACTCTGAGTAACTGCACCACGTTAAATATGCATGAATTAAGAACAATCTATCAATAAAGATGTCTCATTTTGAAGAGAGCTGTTCAAGTCCCGCACATTGTATTTAGTGTGGTAAAACTTGCATAAATCTTTATTAAACATTCTACTCATAATTCGGCCATAAATCGTAATGATAATGATTCTTTTTTTTAAAAAAGTAGATATAGGGGGTGGTGCCAAAATCGCCACAATAGCTAGCTTGGCATTTGGCTAGCCGGGCAGCGCTGCCGGGCATGCAGGTAGGGTATACGGTCTATGGATTTTGATCAGTTAGTAGTTCATGCGTTGTAAATATAGTCTCCAGTTTCAATTTGAATTACAAGTTGTGAAATTGTGGCTTGAATAATAATTACAAAAGTGATTGAGGAAAATTACTTCACTAAAGTAGAACCTATGTGTAGTGGGCTAGAGTCTAGAACAACACTCAGCAGTTACTGTTAACAGTTAGACCTCTAATCATTATCAGTAACAGTTAGGGAAGCTAAATCTAACGTTAGTCATGAAACTTGGAAATGTGAGTGAAAGGCAAAGGAGTCATGATTTAGATCAACTGCACCATAACAGCGAACAGAAAATTATCATGAAATTGGTAAAACTACAAGATTTATGCGAGTCTAGTAATGCTAACAAGTTAAACTTCACTCAAATGCCTTAATAGAGCCTTAGAGATGGGTTGGGATGGGAACTAAATCTTTGCACTTTGACTTTGTGAGACTTTGTTTACAGTTGCTATAAACTAGAAAGTCACCAAATTTATTGCTTTCCAGTTTCCAATGACTTCATCTCCATATTCTGTCCAATTTTATTAATATACAAATGTTTGTTTAAAGTGTAGTACAAGCGAGGCTTTTTTAGATTGGTGTTCTTCTGTACACAAGCAGCTTGCGGCGAGTTCACAGTGCACTTCATTAAAAGATACTGAGCGTGCATTGCATTTTCGTGTACACAAGGCTTTCACAAGGCCTTTGGGATGCCAGACAGTACATGAACATGCGCTGTAAAAGATGTATTTTATTTCTCCAATCCACTTCTGCAGGAGGAGGAGGACCCAAGACAGTTATGACGGAGGTAGATCGTGCATTGCTGGCAATTGCTGGGGAGGATTCTCCTGCCATCAAAGGAATCGTTAAAGAGCCAGATGAGGTAAGAAACTATATGCATCAAGACCTACATAGCACAAACACAGTGTTAAACCAGCCTTTCGGAGAATATCTTTTCTAAACTGAAATTTTCATTAACTGACAAGTATAAAGCTAGATTATTACATGTACTCTATGACATACCATTACTTAGATTCATTTTGAAAGCTAACCTGAAAAATAATTTATCACATCTTCTTTCCACTGTAACTGCGAGCTTCCCGTGGCAATGGCAGAAATTGCCCATATGCAGCCACCTAACATGGATTACATGTAGAGTGCAGTAGGTGACTTCTGCGATTACCACACGCGAAGATTGCAGTTACAGTGGGCAGTCAACTTGAAAAGTGATCGTTTTGGGGGAAGTTAGAGGTTGTGATAAAAACTTATACTAGATTTTATTACTAATATGTAATAAGCTAGCTTTACAAGTTAATGTAAATTTCACTTAGGGCTCTATAACTTACACAATGCACTCACACTTTTTGTCAAGAGTTCTCAATGCTTGTGAATGGCAGGGTTGTAAATACACTTTAGTTACTGTGCTATTATGCAGGCATACCTTGTTATACCGGGTGTCCCAGAAAAAGCGGAAAGGTGGATTTTCAATACTTTACCTTCAAAAAGTAGATAATCCTTTTACATCAGTGGGTAAACTATTTTCATGGAAGAAAATTATACCAAGATCATTGAATTTGGTGAAGTAATTTGTATGCTATACCCATTTCTTGAAATACAGTCATTTTCAAAATTTTGGCGACCGATGGGAGTAGCTTAGTGTCGGGATGACCTTTCATAGTGCGATAATTGAGGGATGTCCATTGATGCATGTCAGCAACAAACATGCGATACTGATGCCATATAAAAGGCCATTCCCAACACAATTCTGCTCACCACTGTCGCAAAAAACTCACGAAATTTGAAAATTAATGTATTTAAAGAAACGGGCCTCAAAAATTACTTTACACGAAATTTAATGAACTGGGTATCATTATCTTTCATAGAAGATACGTCTTCTTTTTTTGCGTGAATCATTTAAACAGGTGTTTTTGATGGTCATTAATTGGAGATAAAGCTAATTAATCACATCCACATCTTAAACAGTGACAATTGTTAACTGCGCCATGAATTTGTAGCATTCTGTTTCTGGTTTGTTTGGAATTCATTTTCACTTGCTCATCAAAAACCTCTGAGATTTTGCTCATTTGCTCATAGTCTTACCCGTCAAACTTATGCCTTGTAAGTTCTCAAATGAATATTTGCACATTAATTAGCATTTTCAGTGTATAAGATGCATATGCTTGCTTTATTCCTAACTGTAGCATTTGGAATGTAAAGATATTCCAAATGCAATACAGAACAAAGAAAAATACTCTTCAATATAGTGAGCATTATCTTTTTAACTTGTCTTGATTTTAACAATTTTTAATGATATCAACATCCACAGTGTGCAGTTAAATCCTGAGTAATATGCATACATATTGTGTAGTGCTTTCAAAGTAAGCTGCAGTAATAATATTCAAAGCTTCAGTTATGAGTGATACTGGTATGTCCATTAGACTATTTATTAAACTGTTCATTGGTTCCTAAATTGTTTCCACTCTCCTCTCCTTTTAACATTGATTGATGCAGGTGTGACGGTCCAAGCACAAGCACAAGCACATGGATGAAGCACTCGGTACCATGCAGAGCTTCAAGTGACTCGCGAGACGAAATAAGAATTCCCAACGATCAGCCATCTCCATATAGAGTTCGTACCCACTTTCCAGAAGAGAAGAAGACGACCAAGAGGAAGCTTTATGACGACTACCTGGAAGTTGAAATAGAAAGATCAAAGTTAGAGGCAGAGAAGATTAAGGAGGAGACATCAAAGATTGTTCTGGAGAAGCAACTGCTGCAGTTGAAAATGGCTAAACTACAGTTAGACTTGCTGAAAGGACAGGAAGTGAAGACTGAAGTTTTTGATCTCACTAGTTTGCCAGAAGTGTGAAGTGTCAGTCCATTGAATTTATATTAAAGGCAAGGTCCACCGCAGAAATTTCACTGTTTTAATAACAGAGTTAAATTTGAACATCATTTTTTTTTTAAAAATGAGCAAAATCAGTCTAAGAATTCGAAAATTACACTCATTTACATTTTCTAGTAAATTACTCTTGGGTCTGCAAATTGGCAACACTAAAGAAATCATATCCGAGCAGCTCTCCATTCTCTTTGTATATGAAATTTCACATTATCTCAATGTTCTTGGAAGTTACATATTTCATAACCCCCATAGTCAATGTATTTTAAGAAGAATTTCTTTTTACATAACATAGACTCTGGGGTGAGAAAATGTGAAAATCCATGTACAAAATGAATGGACAGCTGCCCACATATGATGTCATCAGTGTTGCCAATTTGCAGAGTCAAGAGTGATTTACTAGAAAATGTAAATAAGTGTAATTTTCTTATTCTTTGACCAAATTTGCTCATTCCTTTGTTTAAATGCTGTTCAAATTTAACTCATTTTAATGAAACATTGAAACTTCTGGGGTAGACTTTCCCTTTAACTGCTTTAGAGCTCATTATACCTCAAAATCATTCAGGCATTGAACATCAACCTTCCTATACTTCCCTTGTTTATGCAATCAGAATAATATCAACTTCACGTCAGGCCATTTTTCTATTGCCAGGTCAAAGTTAATATTATTTCATTTGAGTTTGACTCTTTTCATTTGCTGCAGCTGTTCAACTTACATGGCTGCATCTTACTTTTCATAATTATGTTGACAATCTCTTTTTAGTGCCTTACATTTGCAGATGGTACGATAAACTTCAGATTTTATGAGCTTTTGGGATGATGCTCTTTGCCCATATATGTAAATTATTTAAATTTGGAATATATTTATTCTTGAATTGAATTATCTGTGCATAACTTTAAATCTTTGATATTGGCAATATAGATATATTGTAATAAATTGTTATCACACAGATGGAGAAAACAAGTGCTTGTAGTAATGATTTATGTTGCATTCTTAACATGTCAGCATATAAATACTCTGAATATTTATTGGCTAAAAACGCAAGGTGCATTGTAAAAGAAATCTCATTTTCATAATCTTTATCACTTCCATTTGAAATTTAATTTAAATTCATTCCCTTATCCCATTATTTTTTTCTTTGGTTTATTATTTTCTCTTTTTTTGTGGGGTGGGGGGGGGGGGAGAGATTTGTATTGTGAGTAATGTGCCTATTTATTAATAATGTTGTAGAGACCGGTAATACGTTTCTTGAGAGTGCGTGTAATTGAATTTATGTTTAGACATGGTAGAGATTAAATGAGAGACGGATTTTCTTTTTTATATATGAATTGCAGAGGGTAATGAGAAGTTCAATTTTGATATAATTTATTACAGAGAGTGAATGAGAGAAGTGGTGTTTGATTTGGATAAAATACAAATTACAAAAGTTGCAGTTTGACTTTGATAAAATATAGAAAATGAGTGAGAGGTGTTGATATATACTAAACACAACAAAAAAATATATTGTTACTAACAAGTATCATCACGTGTTGTAGGAAGATCAGAGGAAGCATTGGTGTCATGGTTGAGTGAGCACACTTTAAAGATGAAGCAAGAAATGCAAAAATTCATGTGAATATGGCATTAATGCATATGCACAATTCAATTTCAGCTCTGTATGTGTAACGCCATCAATTGCATCAATGTGAATATTATTCTTAGGAAGCAGAGCGATCAATTTGTTTTAATGGACAATGATAGGTGTTGTTCACGATTGAAAGCATTCATACAGAGAGATTAGAAAAATGTGTTGCCAAGCCCCCACCCCCAAGTAAGGTTTAGAGTAATTCAAAATTTAAATGAGAACCGACCCTACACAGCCATAATGAGTGGGTGCCTAAAGTGGCATATATTGCCCTTTCTAAGAAAAAAAAAAAGAAGGGGGGGGGGGGGGGCTAAAGTGGAACTGTGTCCAAATTTGATAGGAATTGATATGCCTTGTGAATTGTTCAAGGGTAGCAACTTTCGAATCCTTACAAAAGTAATATGGGTATATTTCATTATATTCCTTTTAAATCTCCATATGTAGGCCTACCTACTCAGGCGTGACATGATTAAAACTGTTTATTTAACAGTATAACACACGTTCAGCAAGATAACTGATATTCAATTTTCATTCACCCGCAGTATTGTCATGCTTGTCATGCAGTTGACTTTCTCCATTTCCATTGATTTCCATTGATATCGTGTTCACTCAACCATGCAATTTCGAGCAAAATATCAGAATAGGTTTTAGAAAGTTGATGGCGTTACACATACAGAGCTGAAATTGAATTGTGCATATGCATTAATGCCATATTCACATGAATATTTGCATTTCTTGCTTCATCTTTAAAGTGTGCTCACTCAACCATAACACCAATGCTTCCTCTGATCTTCCTACAACATGTGATGATACTTGTTAGTAACAATATTTCATGTCAATTCTTGCAATAAATTTAATGGATTTTGCAATTTTAGGAGGATTGAACATTGCCATTTCCCCCTAAAACTGTGCTCACCTAACCGTGAAAGAGCGTGAAAGGTGTCAGGATAGGTGTGAGTCGATCAAACATTGAATAATAAAACAACAACAGCACTTAAACAGACACCAGAAACAGAATTTGCCAAAATCTTGTTTCACAGACCCTCATAAATGACTCTTGTGACTTTTGAAAAGTGACAGTTTTGCCTTTAATGTATGCTCACTCATCCATGACTCGACGTATCAATCTCATTTTTACACAGAAGATGGTCAATAAGTGTAGGAACATTTCTGCCAAATCATTTTCCTCAAAACCTCTTCGATAAAAAGTTACAGCATTTTCCTTAGGGGTGAAGTTACTTTTTTTGTTGTGTTTATTTAAAGAAAGACAGTGAAAGAGAAGTTGATAGATTTTGAAAACAAAGAATTAAGAAGAGAAAGTGAGTATAATATAATGATGGAGTGATGAAGAACAAATATGGTACAATATAGAGATGACAAACTTGTTCTGATGATAAGTTCAATAGCTCCCCCCCCCCCCCCCCTCTCTAACCTATCCCTCCTTTTCAATTTATCCATTGGACATTGGACTTTCATTTAAAATAAGGCAAATAACAGAGAGAACCAGTCTTACCCAAAGTGAGTTTCCACAATGCGTTGCCGGTATGCTTGTGCAGCAGCGATCTCCCTAGCAACGTTGGCCTGATGTACTGGTTGGTCATAGCCAATGGGTTCATCAACGTCATCAAGCTCAGGCATGTTCCATTCTTTGGCGAGGTTATGGAGAACAGCACAACTTGCGATGATGCGGCTTGCTTTTTGTGGGGACACCCGCAACTCACTATGAAGACAGTGAAATCGGCGCTTCAGTTGTCCTATTCCTCTTTCTACCAGACAGCGTGTGCGCTTGTGGGCCCTGTTGTAACGTTCTTCTGCCTCATTCTGGGGTCTCAAGAAGGGGGTCAAAAGCCATTGACGGAGCGGATAACCGCTGTCACCTAAGAGATGACCTTGGCCATTTTCCAGAACATCTCCTAGCCCACTTTCTCTCAACACTCGGGAATCGTGTACACTCCCAGGCCACTGGGCATTAAGATTTACGATCTTGCAGTTGGGGTCCATAACCACTTGCACGTTTATGCTATGGTATCTTTTCCGATTGACGTATTGATCCTCATTTTCCGATGGAGCTTGAATCTTAACCTGGGTTCCGTCGATGAGCCCTATTATGCCAGGAAATCCTGCCTTGTCAAAAAACCGGTCCATACATCTTAACTTCTCATCTTCATCTGGCAGATGCACAAACTGGGGAAGTTTTCGCGTCAGGGCATCACTAACAACATCTACAATTCGCGAGATTGATGGTTGAGATATGTTCAAAGTGTCCCCATCAGTTCGTTGAAAACACCCAGTTGCATAGAAATGGAGAGCGGCACAGATTCTTTCCACTGCTGGTATAGCATTGTTAGTGTTGGACTTAGGACAGATGTCCTCATGGAGAAGCTCGGTTATCCTCTGAATCCCATCATGGTTAAACCTGTACCTTTTCACAAGCTCGGCATCGTATATCTTTCGAAAGGGTGTACTCGTCATGATCCTGCATTTCCCTTCGAAAGTGCACAGCATTGTGAATGAACGCAGCCATTTTACAAGCCAATCTACACAATAATATATTCTTGCTATAAAGTGACTTAAGCCTGCTACCTCCCTGTCTTAGACTTAGGGTAAAATACTTAGCCAAAATAGGCAATTGAATACCGACCGTAACTATAAAGTAATTTACTTAAGTATTTTGCTAAGTATTTGCTAAGTAAAATACTTTCGGAAAGTAAAATACTTAGCCAGTTTTCGAATTGAATACCGAAGATAATAAGTATTTTACTTAAGCCAAAAATCTAAGCAAAATACTTAGATTTTTGGCTTAAGTATTGAACTGAATACCGGCCCAGGGCACAGTACAACTTCAAATTTTGAGCTCTGTGTCCCATATGTTGTGGAATTGCCCAAAAGTAATCTCAAATGTGTACCCAGGGTAATTGGTTAAATCACCTTGATTTGATTTGATTTGAATGGTTTATAAACATCAATTGCGGCTCAAAAGCCAAATTACAGATTTTGTACAATTAAAAAAGCAACCATCGAAATTACAAGAAATAAAATACGTAATCAAAATAATGTAACAACTGAAGCTTCATTCATTATGACGAAGAATAACTATAAATGATAATGGGACTTCAATTCTTAGACGCATCCTATAGTTCTGAAAATGGACACAGTAGTACAGTGTGTACATATCATATGAAAATTTGTATCATCAAACATTGTCATCAACAATCCAACATAAACGATTGTAGGCATTATTACCATTGTTATCATCATTATTATCATTATCATTATCATCATTATTATTTCTTTTAACAAAAAGTAAATACTGAAGAGTTTTTACTCAAGTTATTGCACTTAAAATACCAAAAGATTCATAATAGCATTAATCCAAGGTATATAACAGATGATTTTCAAACAAGGTGAATTGTAAAGGTTATTGATATGCAATAATCATAGTACTGAGGTAAGGTAAGTGCACATCATAGAACTGATGAGATGATACAGAAATGCCCCCGAAACATGAAAAGATACGAGGACATTCTTAAGGAATTGCCCCTCCTGATCCACTTTTCTAATGATTGTGTAGTAAGGGAAAGGGAACAAAATCCGTTTCATGTTCCTATAGGTATTTTCCCAAAGTTTTTATTTCTATATGGATCCGTAGACAGTGGTGTTCTGGACGTTTAAAAGACGGTTGGCGACATGCATGTCTGGTGTCAGACCTCGGATTCTGTCTATGCTGGTGGCTATCAAAATATCTTCTACAGCCTGGGTCATTGTCTTGCCTTCCCGGGGCGGTATAGGATAATTGCCGAGGATAACTGCTGCAGCACCTGCACGATAGGGAGAAGAAAATGGTATTTCTGGTTCATGTCTTGCAGTGCTATACAGTGTGTCCCAGAAAAAAACGAAACCGAGATGTATCGATGTTTATTTATATCTTAATCACAGTTATGATTAATAACTAATACATATTTGTAAAGCTTAGACCCTCTTCTTTCATTAGATACCACTCATATGATACATACTTCACGCATGAGTGAATTACAACAATATGAAGAAGGGCTAGCTACCAAAAAGTTCTTTGCACAACCATACCTCAAATTCAAAGAGGTAGATATGAAAATGTTTGTGTTACTGTGATATGAAAATAATACTTCGGAATAGTTCTGAGCTCGAGAGCCTTCAGCAGGTTGCTGAAAATGTTGCTGTCTGTCTAGCAGTGTCAAAACTGGTTTAATTTATGAATAGCTTTTATGGAAAGAAATTAATTCTCTAAGCGCTGTCAGCTATGCAATGGTGTTTGACTACATAAATTTATGAGATGAACAAACGTCCATAACATCAACACACAAACACGCATACAGAAGGAACGAGAGGAAGTGTGAGGGGGTGAAGAGTTAATGGTTTGGAGTTCCGAGTGGGGTTAAGAATGGGGTGGGGATGAGGAGGAGGGTGGGAGGGATGAGTTTTAACAGGCAATTTATTGGTTATGCAGTGTTGTTTTCAAACCATCACACACATATAACGAGGGAAGGACCCGGGGGAAGGAGAGGGAGCTTGAGGGATTGTAAAGTTTGGGTTCCGGTAGGGATTGGGGATGGGGGTGGGGTGGGGTGGGGTGGTGATGGGCAATGCGGATGAGGATGGTGGGATACGAGGTGTCTCTACACTAAAGTTTTTAGATCACGCGTTACCATCTCCGCATCCATTCACGCGAATAATTATGCGTGAAATCATGCGTGAAATATATATCATATGACTTGTATGAGTGACATCGCATGAAAGAAGAGGGTCTAAGTTTTACAAATATGTGCCACTTATTAATCATAACTGTGATTAAGGTATGGTTAAACATCAATCTCGGTTTCGTTTATTCTGGGACACAATGTATTTCATCACTGGTCCTTTGTCCAATTGTCCTATGTCTCATCATGGGCCGGGGCACATGTCTCAATGGTCATGTCCTTTTGGTCCCCGTTCGTCCGACATGAACATGTATTCGACTCATCGTGTGCCTCACTGGTCGGCCTATATAGATAAGTCACGTTATGCCCTAATATGGTCCACAGGTCTTACGTCATTGTCAGTATAACGCCTCTCCGGTATCATGTCCAAAAAAGTTTCATTCCAATACCACACAGGTCCCTTACCCCACAGACCAAATCCACACAAAGATGTTTATTTAAATTCAAGCAGTGGTCTAAAGCATGCTGAATGTGCATTTCTTTTTCAGGTGGGCGAGTAGCATTATTTATTCTTTATTTATTCTTTTTTTACAAGAATTGGTCTAGCGGTAACGTCAGTGACCAGCTCTTTTTCTTTGCCCACAAACTGATTCTGATCGGACCCAGGTTCGCGTCTGAGTCATGTCTTTCGGATGGTGACGTTAAAGTTCGGTCCCAGACGCAAGGTATTACATCTCATTGATACACGTTTGTAAAAACCCAATTACACACATAACCATGCTTTGCATTAATTTAGTAAACCTCTTTTAACCGTTGGACATCTCACTGGTCATGTGGCTCCTTGTTCTCATGTCAAAAATTGGTTTAGTGTTCCGTTGGTCCTCTTACACACATATAATTTTTCGCATAATGTCCCCCTGTCCCTTGTTGGTCGAGACAGTGATCCTATATCACTTGTCCCAGTATCCCCTTGGTCCTACACGTCATCAGTAACGTGGGTCCTATTTCCCATTGGCAATATTCCAGGCCATCTACTAGTACGTCAGAATCACTGGCGTAAATCCACTTTGAGGAGTTGGGGGGGGGGGGATGATCGACTTTTTCGCCAATCTTTTTTTTCTGTCGAACTCACACTTAAGTAAAAACATACACCCTCACCCACCTGCAAAGACCCCTTACACACATTTTGATTTTTACCTTGCGAGCGAGCCAAAATTGACCACTTTTCTCGGTTTTCAATCGCATTTTCAAACGAAAATTCTAAAATATGATGAGCGAGCGAAGCGAGCTAGCCAAAAATAAGCACTTTTCTGGTTTTAAACTGATTAATTCAAATATCATTTCTTCATTAAAAAGTGGGGGGGGGGGGATATTTGTACACGCCATCCCCCTCTCCATAAAGTGGGGGATATATCCCCCATCCCCCCCCCCGGGATTTACGCCAATGGTCAGAATGGTCCAATATCTCACGTACTGGGGAGCGTTTCATGAAGAGTCTTGTCGGTGATTTTCACTGACTAGTTTGCTCTCAGCAAATCAGATGCGAGAATTTTCAGTAGCTTATAACAGTTGTCAGTGAAAATCAAGGACAAAACTCTTCATGAAGCGCTCCCCTGGTCACCTGATCACATGCAGGTCTTATGCCCCAAACAGTGACACGGCTTTATTTGTTTAACTCATACTCATCATTATTTTTGTTCATTCTTCTGTTGATAAAGTAGTAGTAGCCGTAGTAGTAGTAGTAGCAGTAGTAGAAGAAGTAGTAGTAGTAGTAGCCGTAGTAGTAGTAGTAGTAGTAGTAGTATTTTTATCAGTGTTATTATTATTATCATTATCATTACTATCATTATCATCATCATTATCATAGCTATTACAGAATTATTATACTATAATTGTCATTATCTTGATTTTGTTGTTTTTGTTTTTTCCAAGGAAACCATTATTAACTAACTCTTACCTGCAACTGCAGCAGCGGCGAACGAAGTGCCAGACACCTTGGTGTACCCGGTATTGTTCGTATGCTTGGCCGCGTTGATCGTTTTTCCCGGTGCATAAATGTCTACGCATTCTCCGTAGGTAGAGCGCTCATACAGTGTGTCATTTTTGCCAGTTGCTCCTACCGTAATCACCTATACAATCAGTAAAGAAAATAGGCGACTGAATAATAAATTAATAAATGAATAATCAAATAATTATAATTATAATTGATTATCATGATTATTAAACAAATAAATATCAAGACGAACCAATAGAATAAAAAGGAATGGATACTCCAACAGAATAAATGAATAAATCACAAAAAAGAACATTAATTATAGATCATGGATACTAAGCAATAATAGGTAGGATGACAGAATGTTTATATTGTCACTCTATAGACCAATTTCACAGCCGGTTTAAGTATTTAGCCCTCTATCGGCAACGCCATTGCCTGCGGTGGGCAAGCGCGCTGACCGCGATTGGCTCTGTGTACAAAATGAATGTAAGATATGTGAGATATGCCCCGATATTGTTACATTTACTTTATTCTAGATCAATAAAATAAAGCATGGATACATGGGTAGATGAGGTAAGACAATGGTCATATCTGACGGATGAAGGTATGATGTATTTTTGTACTTTCGATGGTTTTTCAACTTAGTTTTGTCAGTAAAAGTTCGATTGCAGCATAGAAGCCGTAGTAAACGGGAGCCCTAAATCTTACCCTGTTTACAAAGTCATGTTTTCACTCATTAAATTTTACGCCAAAGTACATAATGATAATGTTTCTTGACTTCAATTCCTTTCTGTTGATGTTTTTACCCACTGGCGACGAATTCCTTCACATTGCTTACGGAAACCTGTGTAGGGAGTACGGCTTCTCACACAAACAGGCTTCATGAGTCAAAAGCGAGTGAATTTCGCACTCAGTTAGTTTCCAATTTTTAAACTTTCTCTAATTCTTGTGGCATTTGATCAGCGCACAGCTACGACCTGAACTTCCCTGATAATTTCTCATTGCAAATATTAAAATAAATCTGCATATACTGGTCAAAATAGACAAAAAATCGATTGAATGTTCATAACGCGCTATTGACTTGTGTACTATAAAAGTTGGAGCGCCCACCGCAGTATGTCGAACTGTGTCGAACAGTCTGCTGCCCTCTTGTGTTGTGAAATTGCTCTATAAGACAGGTGTTTCATAAAGCTGCTCGTAAATTTACGTGTGACTTTACGGACGACTTGAGAGCGAAGTGCTAGGTGGGATGCCCAAAATTTTCCTGACGCTTTAACCTGTTAACAAAGTGTGACTGCATTTCCCATAACCTCAATTGAATTGTGGCAAAACTGTTCGCAATAAAATCTTTTGTAAACAATATAAATGATAATCTACTGGTGCATATTTCACCTTTAGCTGACATGAGTGATGCGATTTTTAATGATTGAGAATCCCATTTGGCTTACCTAAGTCGTTCGTAAAATCATTCGTAACTTAACGAACAGCTTTATGAATCACCCCCAGGAGTGTTTTTTTTTTCTCCTCTAGGAGTCATATTAGCATCATTTTGTTAGGAGTGGAAATTCTGGCTCCAAATAGTAGAATCTCCCTCCCTGCAATGTGAAAGAGTGATTTCAACCACCACTCAGGAGCGGTTCGCAGGTGGTATCTGTTGATACCTGTGGTGACTGTACTTTTTTGGTTGTTTATTTTTTCGGGGGGGGGGGCAATTGCTCCACAAATAGCTTGACAAAAAAGGAAAAGAAGAAGAAGAAGAGGAGGAGGAGGAGGAGGAAGCAGAAGAAGAAGAAGGTTGAGAAAAAGAAGAACAACAAAATCAAGAAGAAAAAGAAGAGTAAAAAAGAAGAAGAAATATTAAGAAATGTGCTTAGCTTTTTTTCGAGTGGGGATATTTACTTCCAGTTTCCATAATTGTCCCAGATTACAGAGATGTTAGTAGACACTTCCCTTGGAATATCAGCCCATGCCTCAAGACTGAATTTCACTCATATGATTAAGTGGATTCATCTCCAAAATAGTGCTAAATATTCGTAACATATTACCACTTACATCAGCACTCATACTGCCACTTGAATATGTGCATGCATTGTAAGAACGGATGCTGTTAAGCTGGCTGCTCTCAACATTTCCGGAGGCGACGACGACTACGCAATCGGTGTTTTTCGTTACATTTCGGAATTTTTCATTGAGGTCATTATCGAGCTGCCCTGCCAATGAATGCAACACGACGCACTTTTTATCTGGGTGGGCATTTGTCCAGTTGATCACCTGATCAAGGGCTGGATGAAAGGAAGAAAAGTCATATGTAAATAATATTGATAAATGAAAAATGAATAATGAATGTATATAAAATTATCGATTAGATGAATAAATAAGTTCCGTTTTTATTAAATTGATTAATAAATAAATAAACGATGAGAATGGTAGACTAGCCTTCAAAATTTGAAAAACCTGAATATGAAAGTATAATGATTACAAGAAATATTAATATGTCTGATATATAGATTTCCTGAATCAGGGTTGAGTTTTGGAAGGTATTCTACAAAACTTTTTACGAGTGGATTGGGACTGAAATTTTACCCCCAAAATATGGGCTAGTCACTCTCACAAGATTTTTTGTTTGTTTGTTTTTGTTTGTTTTGTTTTTTGTTTTGTTTTGCTTTTTAATTTTTAATGTTTAATTTTTTTATTAATTAATTAATTTTGGGGGAGGGGGGGGGGGGGCCCTGGTTAAGTCTTAGAAATAGATTTATTAATCATTTCTTCGTTGTCGGGTAATGGTGACGTTAAACCCGCCGAGGCGTATCGGCCAATCTGGAAACTGGAATAATGTTAAGACCTTATGCGATCCGAGTTATGTTTCTTCTTCTTCTTCTTCTTCTTCTTCTTCTTTAGAGGGAGATCTTTTCGGCTCAAGTCGTCTCCCCCGCCCTTCATACTTCTCCTTGAAAATTTATATAGGATCGCGACTTACTTTTTGATAACATCTTCGGTGTCTTCCAGGGCAAAAGTCGAATTGGACGGTTCAGAGAGACAAAAGGCATATAATGTCCCCTGCAGGAACAGTAGGATATCGTATTTTGGACCTAGCCAAAACGGGACCTAGCTTCAGAGGCACATATAACCACTGGGAGACTGGGAGACCTCGGGGTGTTTCATAAAGCTATTCGTAAAGTTATGAATGACTTTATATACGAACGACTTGAACACGGCAAGCCAAATGAGAATCTCAATCATTATAAATCTCATCAGCTAAAGGTGAAAAATTTAATATGCAAACGTAGATTATCATTACTATTCGTTCATACATTTTATAATGAAGTACATTTTTTTTTTCACAATTTGATGATTATGGGAAATGCAGTCGCACTTTGTAAAAACATCAGGATAAACTTTAGGCATGCTATTTGGTACTTCATATTCAAGTCATTCGTAAATTCATGCGTATCTATACGAAAAACTTTATGAAACACCCTTAGTATAGCCCCGGAGATCCGACCTTGACCATGACATTTTTTTTTTACCTCCATGCCTTGACTAACCTGTTATCACATCGCTGTTGTCTGCCTTTATTAACCCACTATTCTTATCCACGTAGGAAACACGAATGCTTTCGAGTGTTGCTCCTCGTGCAATCCCGATGTTTTGACCCATGGCTATACTGGCGACTCTCGTCCCATGGCCATCCACGTCTCCTGTCACGTTTTTCTAGAGAGAATTTAGAGAGTTTATTCTAGTTATTCATTTAATACTTTCTACATCTATTTTTCCATATTTATTACATATTCATATATTACGATTACGATATAACAAAAATTTGTGTATGCACCGTTAGTAATATGAGCAGGATTGAGCAGGTTGGACCATAATATCTAGACATTTTCATTTTTGTTGTATTTCCTTTTTTTTTTTTTTTTTAGAATAAGGGAGGAATACGGCAGGAGCCGCAGGTGTTTATGTATCTATATCATGTTTTGCAATTATAGAAAATACAACTCGATTATATTATTTTGGTATACTTTTACACTTTTTTTTTGGTTCTTGTTTTTGTTTGATTTTGGTTCCACTTATTCATTGACTTTGTCGAAAATGTATATTTTTGCCTAAATTATGTATATGGTTATGTATATCCTTTGTTTGTTTTGCATTGTTCATATTGATGATAATCCAAAATTGTGGATTGAATATCAATAAAATTTGAATTTGAATTTGAATTTTAATTGAATTTGAATTTATATTAATCTATTCGTTTACTTTGGGTGCCGATTTTTAGTCGCGCTTTGGGGATGACTGGTGCATAATATGGTCGGCGAGGGAACGACCGAATTGGATAGGCACGGGCGTGTCTAGAACATTTTGAATTGGGGTGTGAAACCTAAATTTGCAGACAAATTTTTAGGGGCCCCCCCCCCCCCCCATTTTTCAACAGTTATGCATCACTCTAATTGGTCTAATTGGTTTGTCTACACGTTTCTCTATGTTATATCGACTATACAATTTGTTTATAATTATCCATCCTATTATGAGCAAGCGAAGCAAGCGACTGACAAAAACTTTATTTTCTTCACATTCTTTACATTTATTCGTCCCCCAAATGCACCAGATAATTATATGTACATCTTCTTGCAAATTTCTAGGATAGTCGGATACCTCGCTGACTGATTCGGATATCTCACTGCACGAATAAGAGTGCTTGGTGCCCGAAACCATCTTTTTTCTAGATTTTACGATCGAGCATAGCGAGCGAGCGAGAAAAAAATATCGAAAATTTTGTATGCTGAGAACAGGTTCCAGTAATTCCAGTAGCATTCGTTGTCAGCATCTTCCAGTTAAAGGCCTTAGATAGTTACCCTCCATTAAAGGCGCATATAACACCTCATTATTGGAAAGAAATAGCCTAATGAATCAGTCTGAAAAATGACGAATTAGCATTCCTAACTCGCTTAACAGTAGAGACGAATTTAAGTGACAATTGACGAACTTGAATGCTTAACTGTTAGATTTAATTGACAAAGAAGAATATGAATGACAATTTGACGAAACTGAAGGTAGGATTTGAAGACAGTAAGCTTCTTCGGACGGAATTGAATTGAAAACTCATGAAATTGAATAAGAGGTAAAAATCTATATATTTGTAGTTCTGTTTCTCATATTATTAAAAAAAAAGATGGTTCATTCAGGTACGCATGATCCCTTTGTATTGTGTTTTCCCCAGATGTTCCATAACAAAATTGTGATTCCAAAGGTAAATAAGCAATTAAACCAGTTCCATGATTTTCCCAGGCCTCCTTTCGCTATTCATCTGGCAGGTGTCCCCCTCCCCGTCAAATCTCCAAATCCCTATCACCCCACTACCACATTAATGAAGTCCCCCCCCCCCCCCCTCTCTCTATTCTTCCTTTTGGGATGGGCCTTTATTTATTTTTGTTTTGTTATTTTTATTCTGCTTCTTTTTCTTTTTTTCCAATTCCTTTACTTTTCTTCTTCTTCTTCTTCTTCTTCTCCTCCTTTTTCTTCTTCTTCTTCCCCTCCAAAATCAAATGACTTTTTTCATACTTGCCAGAATATTATTTAGAAATGATATACCGCTCTCTTTCAAAATGCTAGTATGATTCACCCCTACGTAAGACCACTCACCCCATTTTCCTTTATCACATCGAAGTAGAACCTAGCGCGGTCCGTCCTGAACTCCTGATGGTTGACATTTACGCCGCTGTCAATAAGAAAAATATGAACACCTGTCCCATTACCTGTAAGAAAAAAAAAATCACTTCAATTAATCATTTCAAATTTGTAATAAATGGGTTTTATTTACTTAGGTTAGACACTGGGCCCGTTTCTTAAAACTTGTTATCAATAACAAGTTGAAAGACTGTTATATGCTATTGAAATCCATGCATCCGATTGGCACACAGGAGATTTGTCATACAAACGTGGCAGATGTTTATACTGATAATAAGTAACTACTAAGACAACTACCCCCTCTCCGACAACCTTGACGGCAGAGTATGCAGGGAGGAAGCAAAGTACCCATTTGGACCTATTAATTAGTCTGTGGGCCAGAGGGGGCTACCGTCACCCCCCCCCCCCCCTCCCGACCCTCCGTCACAGGTATCATTTGTTAGTATTTCTATAGGCTGTCAGAAAAAAAAAAAAGTTTCAGGGTTTAATTCATTTCATTTCATTATGTTTTCGAGGCCATTTTTAGAATCAATGTCAAAATCGCTTTTTAAAAATGATAAATTATGACCCTGTTCTTAAGGTATGCCATATTGAGGTATGCCATATTGAAACGTTTTATTCCTGGAACATTCTTTATTTTCTGACACTAGAGATTCTAACGAACAAAATGCTATCGAATACAGAGGGTCAGAATGTGGGGGGGGGGGGGGGGGGGATGCACGGTAGCCCCTTGGCGCCCACGGGCAATTACACCTTTTTGTGGGTGGTAAATGTAGATTAACATGACTGATGTTTTGCTAGTGGGCGTTATTGCGGTATCAGGGATTCGAACCCCTAACCCAAATGACAAAGTCGTTAACTGCTGAAGACAGTTTACCTCTGGACCACAAAAACCAAAACAAACTGAAAGAAATCTGAGACCCATAACTTTACATGGGGTTTGTTTCTTTATTTCTATGAATTTTACATATTTATAACATCTTTATTTTTAATCATCAGGAAGTGTACATCTTACAGGCTAAGCTTCCCAGTATACCCCTCAAGTTTTTCCATTAACTTGTTAATATAGATTGCAATATAAAATAGTATATTATACAGTGTACTTCTTTTATTCTCAAATGAAAGTAAATATGTGATATTTAAAAAAATAATAATTTGTGGAAATTGTGGAAAACGAATGGAATAACTGAATTAAACAGTATCTTTTAAAGCATTGCTCATGCGAAAGCATAAAGTAAGTTTCCTAGAGACCATTTTCCCTCCAAAATTATACCGCTCCCCCCCCCCCCCCCTCCCATTAGCGTAGACAGGTCCTCATACTAGGGGGATGAATCTCCTCTGATACATATTTATGTACAATGGCAAATACATCCACTTCAAAAAGTGTGTGTGTGTGTGTGTGTATGGGGAAGGGGTGCATCCCCTACCCCAACCCCGATATCTACGTCCCTGCACCCCCTTCCCAGAGCATTTCTATTTGATGCATATTTTTTCGTGAAATCCAACATGACAAGGTGGTGGTTTTAATGTTGCTTTGTTTGTTTGTTTGTTTGTTTGTTTGTTTGCTTTTGTCATATTGTTGCTGTTGTTTTTGGTGTTAAGTGTCCGGACACCCAACCCCCGTTCCAATTAAAAACAGCTCTTATAACTAAGTTGCAGACACAATGCTAAGACTTACTTATATTGAAAGTTCTATTATCTCGACGACTATCATTCTGGTCGATGAGGTCCTGCACCTGCACTGGTAAACGGGACACAGTATTTTCTCGGCATGTTCTTCTGTTTGCCGACCTAATGCGGCGCGTCCTTTGTCCAGGGGAGTGGCCCAAGTCACTTTGATCCTCCGGGACCCGGATGTCACCCTCTTTAATATAGATTGCAATATAAAATAGTATATTATACAGTGTACTTCTTTTATTCTCAAATGAAAGTAAATATGTGATATTTCAAAAAAAAAAATTGTGGAAATTGTGGAAAACGAATGGAATAACTGAATTAAGCAGTATCTTTTAAAGCATTGCTCATGCGAAAGCATAAAGTAAGTTTCCTAGAGACCATTTTCCCTCCAAAATTATACCGCTCCCCCCCCCCCTCCCATTAGCGTAGACAGGTCCTCATACTAGGGGGATGAATCTCCTCTGATACATATTTATGTACAATGGCAAATACATCCACTTCAAAAAGTGTGTGTGTGTGTGTGTGTGGGGAAGGGGTGCATCCCCTACCCCAACCCCGATATCTACGTCCCTGCACCCCCTTCCCAGAGCATTTCTATTTGATGCATATTTTTTCGTGAAATCCAACATGACAAGGTGGTGGTTTTAATGTTGCTTTGTTTGTTTGTTTGTTTGTTTGTTTGCTTTTGTCATGTTGTTGCTGTTGTTTTTGGTGTTAAGTGTCCGGACACCCAACCCCCGTTCCAATTAAAAACAGCTCTTATAACTAAGTTACAGATACAATGCTAAGACTTACTTATATTGAAAGTTCTATTATCTCGGACAGTATAATTCTGGTCGATGAGGTCCTGCACCTGCACTGGTAAACGGGACACAGTATTTTCTCGGCATGTTCTTCTGTTTGCCGACCTAATGCGGCGCGTCCTTTGTCCAGGGGAGTGGCCCAAGTCACTTTGATCCTCCGGGACCCGGATGTCACCCTCTTTCATCTGCAAAGGCATTGACCTGCCAAGCGACAGAATTAAGGAGAGTTCAAGTTTCAAGCTTCAAGTTTCAAATTTTATTGATTTAAACCCATACATATTGGATTATTCTCAATTTTTCACAGAATGCAACAGGAGAGAGAGAGAGAGAGAGAGAGAGAGAGGGGGGGGGGAGGGGAGGGGGATGGGGAGGAAAAGAAAGAGGAAAGTGTGTATGCAGAGAACAGACAACGAATAATTATTGGTTAGAAATTGGAGAGAAAAAAGCTGGAGAGTAATAAAATAAAGACAGAGAGAAAGTGAGAGGGAACAGTATGGGGAGAATAACGAGGAGTGAAGAATTGGGAGTAAGTGGAGATACAGAGAGAGAGAGAGAGAGGGGGAGGGATGGGGAGGAAAAGAAAGAGGAAAGTGTGTATGTAGAGAAGAACAGACAACGAAGAATTATTGGTCAGAAATTGGAGAGAAAAAAGCTGGAGAGTAATAAAATAAAGACAGAGAGAAAGAGAGAGGGAACAGTATAGGGAGAATAACGAGGAGTGAAGAATTGGGAGTAAGTGGAGATACAGAGAGAGAGAGAGAGAGAGGAGAGGGTGCTTGAGATGAGAAGAGAAATGAGATGAGGGAAGAGGGGACAGAGTGGACAGAGAGGAAGCTAGGGTAAACATAAAAAGAGAGTTTTCGGAAAAGAAGGCAAGAAAGTGAAAGAAAGACACAGAGAAAGCAAGGAAGGATAATAATGAGGGTAGAAAAGAAGAATGGAGGGGTAAAGGAGGAGATGGAGAAAGAGAGAGAGATAGAGAGAGAAACCAGTAGATGGCATTAGTGAATGGAAGATAGAGGAAAGAATGAATGGGTTGAAAACAGAATGAGAAGAATGGTAGAAAATGGGGAAAATACGAACAGATCATTGCGATTTTAGCGGACTTATTTGTTTTGATTTGCAAATTGGCATGATTCGATTGCATTGATTTCGAGAATATAGAATGATCGTGATAAAAATTCCGGTCAAGTATAAAACGTGTCACGCTATGATATCGACGTTTCCATGCTCTTCCCAATGACTTTGGATATCATTACACTTTTTAGCTTTACCCTCCAGCCACCCTAGCGCTTAGTACAGTCAATGGATAATTCTACCATTTAATACACAGTAGCGTGCACGGCCAAAGGACGTTAGTACTGTGGCAGCTAGGATTCGAACGCCTTACCTTATGGTTGAAAGTCCGGAGACTTTTCTACTGAACTCCAACTCCACAACATAATAATACCATCGCAATGAGAAAAATCAACTTAGGCAGTTTTGATAAATTCATTATCCACCACCCTTGAAAATGTGTGAAATCACAGTGACGTATTACTTAATCTAGAAAGCATTATTTCTACGGTACAATTCGTTATTCCGAAGCTGCGTTATTTCGAAGGTTCATTATTCCAAAGGTTCGTTATTCCGAAGGTTCGTTAGTACAAAGGTTCGTTTTTTTTCCTAGGTTCGTGAATCCGAAAATGAAATAAGGTTCGTCATTCTGGAGGTTCGTAATTCCGAAGGTTCGTTGGTCCGAAGAAGAAAATAGGGTTCGTTAGTTCGTTGGTTCTTTTCTTAATCAGGAACCTTATTTCATTTTCAGACTCACGAACCTTCGGAATAACGCCACAAATGTTCGGATTAATGAACCCGTTTTTATTTTCGGACTAACGAACATCTAGGTATACGGGATTTGCGTGTTTCGAATTACGAACCTTCGGAATAACAAACCTTCGGAATTAACGCACCTTCGGAATAACAAACCTTTGGAATAACGAATCTCCGGAATAATGAACATCACCCATTTCTGCGAGATATACATACATACATACATACATTTAATATTTATATGATACTTTACAGTATCATATTATAATTATGTTGAATATTCTGCTCTCCAAGTGCTAACAATATTAATCAAATGGATATTACAAAGAAAATAAATAGGTCTTTAGTTTGTTTTTGAATAATTGCAGTGAAGGACATGAGCGGATGTTGATAGGGAGATTATTCCAAATACTGGGACCTGTGAAACCTATGCATTGTTGACCCTTCTTGGAGTTCATTCTTGGGACTTGTAAAAGAAAAGGGTCTGTTCTGCGTAATGAATATTGACTTTGTTGAACTGGAGAAAACAGACATGATATGTATTGTGGTGTTAGGTTATTCATGGACATGTAAACAAGCAATGCAATCTTATATGTAATTCTCTTTTTTACCGGTAACCAATGAAGTTCTTTGAACAAAGGAGACACATGATCATATTTTCTAGCCATTGAAATAATACGAGCTGCACGATTCTGAATTCGTTGTAGTCTATCTAAGTCGGAAACATTAATATTAATCAAAAGAGAATTTGCATTATCCAGACGGCTTAAAACCAGTGAGCGAACTGCATGATGGCAAGCCTCATACGTCAACATTTTCCTGACCCTAGATATATTGTATAAATGAAAATTAAGTGTTTTACAAAGGGAATTTATTTGATGAGTCATCGTCAGTGACGAATCAAATTCAACACCTAGAGTTCTGACAGATTCGGCAGGTTCAATGATAGCATCACCAATTAACAAATGAACACGGTCAGATAAATAGTGCCTAAGTTTCGGAGAAATTATCAAAAGAGACTCTGTTTTTTTGTTCATTCAGAGATATACAATAGATTTTCTTAGACTTAAATCAGGGAAACTCCGTGATTGGAATAAAAATCTTAACCAAATATAGAATTAGAAGAAAAAAAATCTTACTTATTTAAGTTTTAATAATATTTTTTTTTAATTTGTCCATAATTACAATCAACGTGGGTTAATTTGTAGTCTAAGAAATTTAGAGTGGTATGAAAACTCAAATTACCCTTAAATTGATTTTGGAAAGTAGTTGTTATCGTAATTAGATAAATAAATAAATAATGGATGTAAGCCTACATGTGCTTCCTGTGATAAAGAGGAACAAACGATAAAAAATGACAAATTGATTACCTGCATAAACATAAATCACACTTATTTTACAAGGTTCGAAATATAAGTTGATGGATATTGGATTGCTGAAATACATGAGAAAATGCGAAATCATAAATATAGGTTGAACTGTACTTCAAAAGGACCCTAATCTGACCTAATCTCTTTTCACGATTATTACAATCAACACAAGTCTGTTAATGATAAAAAAAAATAAGTAAAGCAACCAGCACATTTCGTTTAATCTGAAAATCATACTACCAATAACAGAAAGATTTACGACCTTGTTTTATGAATGTCTCTTGATTGCATAAATAAAGAAAAATTAGCTCAACGGCTGCCACATGTAAACACATCTAGACTCTCTCGACCCGAAAAGAATTCTTTACAGTGCCAGTTTCGTCCTCATGGTCCAAAAACAACATAGACATGATAGAGAAGAATCATCTGTCTTGCCACTTTCTGAAGATCCCTCAAAATGCAGTTGCCCCCCCCCCCCCCCCCGGTCAATAATGTGAAAGTAGTAGTAGTAGTAGTAGTAGTAGTAGTATAGTAGTATGAACTGTACTATAAATGGTTGGGTGTGGTTTGAATGAAATTTCCCGTGGTGTTTGAAAATTGTGCTCTTAAAAATAGAGGCTTCCTCGCATTCAAAAGATAGATGCTTGGAGAAGGATGTATGAGAATTCATCAGCTTATTATTTTTTATTTGTTTAAATTTTGGAACGTCTTTTCCTATTTTGAAATATTATTCTGATAACTCTACTGAGGGGGTACGAGCTATTTTTCAAACTTATACATGTAGTAAAACCACCGAGTGTAATAAGTGAATGGATGAATGGATAGGTAGATAAATAGATTAATCAATGAATTATAGATGAATAAGTAAATAAGTAAATAGGAAAGGGAATAGTTTAGGGTAAAATTTTGAAATTAAATATAAAGATATACAAGGAAGGTAGTATTAGCAAACCGAAAATTCCCTTCTGCTAATCTGATTATGATCAGTGTTGCGTGAATTATTTAGAGGTAGGACATCCAGGAAGGATGTAATTCAAGGTGGCATCTTTATAACATTGATCTCAGATATAGACCAATTTCACAACGCAAGAGGGCAGCAGACTGTTCGACACAGTTCGACATACTGCGGTGGGCGCTCCAACTTTTATAGTACACAAGTCAATAGCGCGTTATGTACATTCGTTCGATTTTTTGTCTATTTGACCAGTATATACAGATTTATTTTAATATTTGTAATGAGGAATTATCAGGGAAGTTCAGGTCGCAGCTGTGCGGTGCTCAAATGCCACAAGAATTAAAGAAAGTTTAAAAATTGGAAGCTAACTGAGTGCGAAATTCACTCGCTTTTGACTCATGAAGCCTGTTTGTGTGAGAAGCCGTACTCCCTACACAGGTTTCCGTAAGCAATGTGAAGGAATTTCGTCGCCAGTGGGTAAAAACATCAACAGAAAGGACTTTGAAGTCAAGAAACATTATCATTATGTACTTTGGCGTAAAATTTAAAGAGTGAAAACATGACTTTGTAAACAGGGTAAGATTTAGGGCTCCCGTTTACTACGGCTTCTATGCTGCAAACGAGCTTTTACTGACAAAACTAAGTTGAAAAACCATCGAAAGTACAAAAATACATCATACCTTCATCCGTCAGATATGACCATTGTCTTACCTCATCTACCCATGTATCCATGCTTTATTTGATTGATCTAGAATAAAGTAAATGGAACAATATCGGGACATCCCTTATGGAAAGATCACATTATAACCACACTATGCAACACAGTGTGTACCATAGTGTGTACCACAGTGTGTATTACAGTTTGTAACACAGTTTGTACACAGTGTGAAACACATGTGTTTAATATGTGATTTTGGGACGTGTGGTAACACTGTGTATTTACAACACTGTGTAACACAGTGTTGCCATATGGTCCAAAACAACGATATAACACTATGGGAATTTTCACAGCTTCGCCACACAGTCCGAAACACATATTAAACACACTGTGTACCACACGTTTATAACCACATAGTCCTTTACACTGTGGCATTCACTACATAGTCCACCACACTATGACATACACCACATAGTCCACCACACTATGACATACACCACACAGTCCACCACACTATGACATATACCACACAGTCCACCACACTATGACATACACCACATAGTCCACCACGCTATGACATACACCACACAGTCCACCACACTATGACATACACCACATAGTCCACCACGCTATGACATACACCACACAGTCCACCACACTATGACATACACCACATTGTCCACCACACTATGACATATACCACACAGTCAACCACACTGTGGTATGCATGTGCCACCTAATTTACCACATGCAGTCCACTACATAGCCATGCAGCACATACCATGTAGACCACTGCAACACAGGCCAACTGGAACGAAGCACAGTGTCCCGCAATGTTGACCACAAAAGTATACCATCATTGCCAATTAGTGCTGATCTCAATAGAAGTGGAAGCTCATACTATCGTGTATATAATAGTGTCACCAATTCAAATCAAATTTTAAAATATCTCTTTCCTCATTTTGCATACCCAGATGTAAAAAAGAAAAAAAAGAATCAACACTAAAAACTTCCACCCTCCTGATCACAACATAATTGATTTGAGAATTTGTCTGCTGTCCCTGGCTGTAGGTGGTATACTTGGGTGGTTGTATCATGGTAGACATTGTGCTTTGGTCCCAATCTGAAGAGTAGGGGAGAGAGCAATCCACAGGACATGAGTAAATATAATTAGAAATAAACAACAACAACAAAAAATTCATTTCGTTCAGTTTAATATATAAACAGTAATCTAATAAAAGCAAAATGAAAAGAACTGGGGCATAAATACAAGCACTGTGAATACAAACACTTGTATTTTTGAATTTTTCTCCTCGATTTTCACAAGTAAACATACGTTGTGGAATGAAAATGTTGGGGAAAACAACAAGCCTGGTATGAAATATTTCTTAAATGTAAGCAAATTAACTCGAGGCTGAAATAATACGATTTGAACAAATAAAGTAACATGAGACAAATAAAATACTGAAAATTTCATCAAAATCTGACAAAGATGACAAAGTCATTACATTTTTAACTTTTGCATTACTACGGCAAAACAGTGCTATGCATGTCTTCATGAATATGCAATGAGCAAGCTGATGATATCCCCACGTAATCTTTTGTATTTTATTTTATAAAATTATATTTAGTCAAATTTTGTCACCAAGAATAATAATAAAAAAATTGGATTGACAACTGATTTCGTTTGTAAGAAAATCATTGTGCCAACTTATTTTGTTACAAGGGAGACATGTCATGCACACATGTAGGAAAATATGAAATGATCATGATTTCATTTAATAAAATAAGAAAAAGGAAGGTGGGGACATGACATCATTAGTCAACCTATTGCACATTCATGACGACTTGCATATGACTATTTTCACAAAATATTGCTAAACTTTCAAATTCTATAACTTCGCTATTTGCTATCAGATTTTCAGCGTTTTGCTCGGTGGATTTTACTATATTTATTTAGATATGATTATTTTCAGCCTGGAGTACCCCTTTAAGGTATCTAACATTTATGAGTCTATAACTCTATATTCTGACAAATTTATCTTCGAGGTTGTTCTTTCATTCAAATGCAAGTATCTTCATTCGAAACAAGACTTGCAAGGTAACAAGTGATGAAAACACCCAATTAAAATAACCTGTTTAACCTTAGGGGAAGAAAAAGAAAAGGTTACTTCAAAAAAAAAATAAAAATAAAAATAAAAAATAAAAAAAACAAGTGGAACGCCTCTGGCAGTCTCGCCTGCATTACACAATTCAATATAGCAGCAATGCTGACTTTGAAAAAAACAGTGATACTTGATTACCCTAATGTTCAAGTTTACTTTCAAAGTTATGAAGACATTTTAAAAATTACTCCCAACATAGTCAAAGTTCTTTGACCCTAAATGACATTTGACCTTAATCATGTGACTAGAAACTAGCGCAAGACTATCAATGATACTTGATTACCCTTATATCCAAGTTTCATGAACCAGATCCATAAACTTTCAAAGTTATGACATTTCAAAAAATATCCCTAGCATGGTCACAGTTCATTGACCCTAAGTGACCTTTGACCTTAATCATGTGACCTAAAACTCATGCAAGACGATAAGTGAAACTTGATTACTCTTATGTCCAATTTTCCTGAACTAGGTCAATAAAATTCCAAAGTTTTGATGACATCTTAAAAACTTTGGTTAAGATTTCAATTTTGATAACCAAAACATGGTCAAAGTTCATTGACCATAAATGACCATTGGCCTTGACCATGCGACTTGCAACTCATAGTCAGTGGTACTTGATTACCCTTATGTTCAAGTTCATGAAATAGGCCCATGATGATGACATTTAAAAAACTAAGCGTTCAGATTTCCGTGCTGTGACCTTTGACCTTGATCATGTGACCTGACACTGATGCAAGATTATCAGCAATTTACCTTTTGTACAAGTTTCATATAATAGGCCCTTATAATTTTAAAGTTATGATGACATTTTAAAAAAACCTTAACTATGGTCCAAGTTCATTGACCCTAAATGACCTTTGACCTTGATCATGCAACCTGGACACTCATGCAAGATGGTCAGTGATACTTGGTTACCCTTATGTCCAAGTTTTACGAACTAGGTCCATATACTTCCTAAGTTATGATGACATTTCAAAAAACCTTAACCATGTCTAAGTTCATTGACCCTAAATGAACTTTGATCTTGATCATGTGACCCGGAAACTCATGCAGGATGATCAGTGATACTTGGTTACCCTTATGTTCAAGTTTCATGAACTAGGTCGATATACTTCCTAAGTTATGATGACATTTCATAAACTTAACCTTGGTTAAGATTTCAATGCTGATGCCCCAGCATGGTCAAAGTTCATTGACCCTAAATGATCTTGATCTTGATCATGTGACCCGGAAACTCATGCAGGATGATCAGTGATACTTGGTTACCCTTATGTCCAAGTTTCATGAACTAGGTCCATATACTTCCTAAGTTATGATGACATATCAAAAACTTAACCTTGGTTAAGATTTCAATGTTGACGACGACGCCGCCGCCGTAGTCGGAAAAGCGGCGCCTATAGTCTCGCTCTGCTTTGCCAAAAAATGTCCCCCAATTTCTTGCATGAAAATGCATATACTAGCGTCCATATAGCTGCATATAAGTATTCCTTTGTATGAGTTGGAACTTGGAAACAGTATCAGACGGAAGGCACATGGCAAGAAAATGATTTGTCATAGCATACATATAAAAATATCAAATCAATCTGAGTTTGATGAATAGCACAAGGTGATAAAGCATGAGGGGGAATGTCATGATAAATTTCGAAAGCACACACTATATAAACCAGAGTTGGCTGTATTAGCAGACATGTCATAATACATGAAAGTCATTTTCGTGTAATATATACCCATGATCAGAATAAAATGGGTTTTTTAATGAAAACTTGTATGAGGTAATATTAAGGCTTATTTCAAAAAAAAAAAAAAAAAAAAAAAAAAAAAGATATCACGCTTAAACCTGCTTTTCTGCCCGTCTTAGAGATGCACGGACATCCTTCAGCTTTTGGCCCATGCGGGCATGTACTTGGCCCGCGGAAGTGCAGGGAAATCTGCTTGTGGTGTGTGCTGAATATAAGAAAATGAAAGGACACAAAAACTGGCTCAAACTTTTATCAAAGATCCTACACCATTTATAAATATGAATTAAAGCCAAGCCAAGTTCTGTCTGTTTGTGACTGTTGGTTACTCAGCTGCAGTGGAGTAACTAAGAGTCACAAACAGAACAAAAAAACCATGCCCATGAAACAGGATTATAATATTAGGGGCAGATAAGTTAAAGCAAGGAAATCAAGATTTCCGGCTCGGTAATCTTATTTCTATAGTCCTACTTGATTGAAAATATCTTATGAAATGACAATATATGGAACTTAAAGGAAATTAAGTTCTTAAACTGGTTGATTGTCTAAGCCTTTGACTCTGTGAATTTTTAATTTCATTGGTCCGCCGCTCTGGAAGAAGCATCGTTGTAAAATGTATAATGACAAGATATTTGTGAAGATCAATCACTTACTTAAAACAACATTAAAAAGTTTTCTATGGTTATGTAGATTCAAATCAAATTCAGTGTCCTTTTCCTCTGTTTTTTGTTCGTTTGTTTTTGTTTCCACATCAAAAACTTATTTTCAGGGTAGATTACGTACCATTTTAAGAGACTGTGCTATTCTAGTACATGTAGTTTCTCTTTCAGGGAGATTCACCCTAACCCTCCGCCTTGGAATTATTGACAAGCTCGGTAATATGAGAAATGACAGAGCATCTTCCCATTTACAGTAATTGTGATATTCTGAATTCATTTGTAGATTCACGCAGTGACAATCATTCTTGGCAAAATACACAAGAAAATGTAAAAGCTATCAAAGGGGAAGTTCACTCTGACGAAAAATTGGTTGTAATAAAAAGCAGAAAATTTTGAGAAATATATCGTTGAAGGTTTGATAAATATCTTTAAAGAACAGAGTTATGAATTTTTTAAATATGATTTTATGACATCACAGACGAGCAGCTCCTCAATATGTTCTGTGATATAAATTGCCCAAAATGCCATTTTCTCAAAAATTGAAAGTGATTTTATTTGTGCGGTGGGTATATCATCAGACATATCATTTCATATCCCCTTCTACTAGCAATTTTTTTTTATTTACCATGTTCCATTAAAAAATTGAAATTCATTGAATAAATATGACATGATATATGGGGGAGCTGCTCGCATATGAGGTCACAAAGTAAGAACTTTACAAATTCATAATTCTGTTATTCTATGATGGATTTTCATCAAACCTTCACAAATATTTTTCTCTAATTCTTCTGTTTTTATTAAAACCAACATATTACCAGGGTGAAGTTCCCCTTAAAACCAATTATTTTGATTCAATCTAATCATTATGCATGCAAAATGGCTATGATACATACCAACAATAAACTCGACCTTTCTCTGATCGAGGACTTGCTTCTCCGTTTCTCCCTACCGCTGACGTGTCCCAGTTGCCACTGACGACCTCATCTCTTCAATGGTGAAGAGTGCGTTCATTAAGGCGCAGACCATTTTGGAGGCCTTTGCCGACTGGTTTACCAGTCTTAGTTGTGTATCCGTCAGGAACTCTTGTGTCTAAATGTAATAAAAAAAAATTAAAAAAAACATGGACATGTTTTAACTCTTTTGCCCTTAGGAGGTCTCCCATCAAGGATTATTGCAAGATATCGTAAATGTACATGTATCTGATCATTTCTTTTGGTGTTTCTTTGAGCCATTTTGGCATTGTCCACCCCCCCCCCCCCCTCCCCACTGCTTCCATCTATATTCAGCGATTATTTTATGTTAAACAGTGATGTTCATAATTATAACACAGGAAATGCTCAAAATATCCATCTCCCTCTTAATTGCACATCTTGTACCAAATCGTACATATTTTATAAAGGTCCAGTTCTCTGGGATGACATTCAAACTTCACTTAATTAAGAATAGTAAACAGTCAGGACCATATTCGATTTTCCACTAAGGAAAAATTAGTGTGGAAACGTTCATGGCTCACTTATGCCCATAGAGGGATTTCGATCGGCGTCGCCGTCTCTATCGATACGCTCTGTGCGATCGAAAAAACTAGCATTTTCACAGCCGTTTTCTCAAATGCGAAACATTCTACGATCTCGCATCGGCGTAACTCCCGCGTGCATGGTGTGTATGAGTATGAGAGTACATTGTGTACCCGTCTGCTCGTACCGTCTTGTATACACAAAAGATTATCCGCTTCTCTTTCCCTCTCACGCTCTCTCTCTCTCCCTCTCTTCTGTATCCTCTCTTCCAGCCCATGGAGAAATCACATGGGTAGCCTAGCTTAGCTAAGCATTTGTAAAATAAGCGCATAACTATGATTATTAAACCACAGGAGTTCATGTATCCTACCTTAAAATGAAATCCATTGCTAACCTGCCATTAGAACAGCGATACTTCACAGAAAATTATGTTATTCCAAATTAGAGTATTCCACGCTTGTCCATAATGAGTCAATCACTGAGAAATGCATTTCATTAAGTTGTTCCAACAAATAACAAATGGCACATTATTTTATCTTCGATCGTCCCAGTTTGGGACCAATCGCTTCCACAGTCATTGGTGATAAACCCAAAAAATAATACATGTATGGTTAATGAAAGTTAATCTCTCCATATAGCCCCTGTTCATGAAAGCACACACAGCAAATATGGCACAGGAACACCAACCGAAGAGCAGCAGATGGAAATGTTGGCGGGAGTTTTATACTCTGGCATATCTGGGGTCTGTTGCATAAAACTCCAACCTGCCAACCGATTTTCAGGTTGGAATCCCCAAATTCTGATTGGAGCCCAGCCTCCATATTACCAGTTGCTCTCAGAGTACTGCCAAACTAAGCAGCTGATTCGACCCGATAAAAAAACTAAATTGCAGTTTATGTAACAGACTCTTCTCTTATCCGTAGATTGGTAGTCTTACCATTGAAACATCTTATCTTATGTTTATGAATTAATAGTTGAAGTGAAAGATTTAATGATTTGAGTAGTTACAGAGCTGAAATTGTATATACATGTACTTATCAAGAGAAAGTGGATTATGATTACAGTGTGAAAGGGGCCCTGTACCCCTAGGTTGTGTGTTTCTCATCAGTTTGATATTGAATGTGAACGCAGCCTAATTGATTTTAGAATTGTGTGAACGCATCTGTTGTGATTCTCATGTATAGTAGTAAAGGTGTCATGCAGGAGTAAAGACGTGAATGAATTTCACATGTAAACTGGGTACACACCACTGTTGCTTAATGAGAAAGAGATAGTGTAGAGATAAGGAGCCTGTGCTTGGGCCTCCTGGAGACCACTAATCTCCTCTCTGGTAGAGTTTGTCTAATTAATCAGACCCATTTAGACTGTGTTGACTATTTTGTACAGTAACTTTTACCTTTAGAACCATATGTCAAGTAGGACAGAAAACTAGGTTTTGAAAGACTAGAATTTAGAAAGAGTCTGAGAAGTAGAATAGTGGTGAGTAGAAAGTGATAACTTTGTTTTGGAGAACAGGTTTCCCTTTGTGTCTTCTACTACATGTACATGTATTCTAATCATGGCCTGGAAGAGAGTATTTTCCCCCCTCCCTTTTGGAAGAGGCTTCTAATTTATTTTTTGCTGAGCTGATAAATTTTGACTGGATTTTTCAGGAGGGCAGCCATTTTGTTTTCCTCTAGGAACTGCCACAAAAGCAGAGGTTGACAAATTGAGGTGTATTATATCTATTGCAAAATGTTTTATAACTGCTATGTAATACTGTTAATGGTATTTTACCGTGTTTCACTGATTTAGTTAGCTTATTAATATTTCAAAAGGGAACTGATTTTTCACTCGGATTAATAAGCTGATGCTAGATTTATTTTCATAACTTTGTTATTCACCTAAAATTAGTATCAGAAATGAAATAACTCTTACTTTTAAGTCAACTAAAATAAACCATTGCTATTATAATGTTGATTGCCAAGTAATGTACGTTTTAGATTAATAGTATTATCATGAGGGGATAGACAGAGATATTTAGATGTCATCACAATGCTTCATGATAGTAGGGTTGAGTTATTTCTTTATTCCTTTATACTTTAAATATTATACAGACAAGGATTAAATTGGAAACTTGATCATGGATAAAGATAATATTGCTTGGATATTTCCTATGAATATGTTATGCATTGTTTATTGCTATTGTTTTGATATTTATTATATGAGTAATAAATGTGCCATTCTACTTTTGACACCATCACCATCACTCTACATCACTTGTCTCTCCTCGTGTTTTATTACAGCACTCTATACCCCCTGTAGGGGTGCTACATTTTCTACAATATTCTACAATATTGACAGTCCGAACTTACGACTGTCCTTCCGAGACTAGTGTACGAACAACCGTTGAGGATTTCTTAGCCAAAAAACAAACTTGTTGTTTCGACGCGAATTTCGCCCAATGTACAGGTTGGTTTATTCTGAAAAATTCTGAACCGCTAGTTCATTTATTCATCTTCCAACACAGGGAACAAGAAAATAAACCAACTTGTACATAGCGCGAAATAATTTTTTGTTTCATCGAATGTCAAAACCGGAGGTCGGTTTCCCATAGCTATAGCACAGCGGCCAAAGTATTGCGCAATGTTGCATAACAGGTTGAACCTCGAAACTAACGTTTTCGCATTAACATTCTCGTTAGTGGTATATCGAATATGGTCCTGACTGGTAAAGCTGTAAGACAATTTAAACGATTATTTAAGAAGTACCTTTTTGATTGTATACATGAACGATGTGAAATATAAACTATATGTTATAGTTTCCTCTTCTCTCTTTAAAGTGGAAATAAATGAATTGAATTGAATTGAATTGAATAAATCAATCTCTATCATTCAGAAAACTTAACTTGTAGGCAAATGATCACATCAGCACAAATATAACAATGAACGAAGTACTTACGTCTGGGGCATCAGATTTTCTCACGGGTGGCGGAGAGGGCGTGGGCAGAGTTGACGTGGGTGGAGAGGATGTAGGCGGTGAAGATGGAGTTGCCTGAAGAGACGGCAGGGGGTGTGGCATAGTTGGGCGCCTGACCTTTTCCCTCAGTGCATCCTGCACTGCCTCTGATATCGCCTCTTTTATCATCTGCATTCCCTTTCCCACCTCCTCCTTGACGGCAGCTCTAATTACTGCTTTCAGTTCTTTTCAATGAAATTGCAATATAGCATTTAATTAATAAAAGATAGCGAGCACTTATCATCATGCACATTTTCTAAAATGAAACGTTTAAAGTGGAAATCATGCACCCCAACAAAAAATTATTATGAATAAAAAGAGAATCATCTAATGAGCAGAGTGCTGAAACTGTCATAAAAACTGGATGTAAAATAAAGTTATAACATTTTAAAGTTTTGCTTGTTTTCACAAAATAGTTAATGCACAAGTTGACAACATGGATTGAGGTTTAACGACAGTACCAACACAATGTGTCATAGAAGTGTCTGAATATTAATCTGTAAAGCTATGTTAAATGGTAGGATTTGTTTTCTTAATGTTATGCAAATAACCTGATGATGTCATGTAACTCATAATGTACATGTATTTTATATCTCATGACTCATAAAATATTTCAATTTTTGCAGATTTTAAGGTATGGAAGCTCTTCATTGAATCACGATATGTTACAACAATGCAAATTACACATGTTCAGGAATAAATCATATTTTGTTCCACATTATAATAAGGAAACAATAAGTATTTAATATTTCATCTTAAAATCAAAAGAAATACAGTTAGCGATCTCATTGGTTCCCTTGTAATTTGCAATTCTGCATACCAACCAGATAATTGTGTATTTTTAAATTTTTTTAGGATGAAATTTAGTGAACTTCAAAATTTCAAAACTTTCTTATTTTACATCTGATTTTGATGAAATTTCAGCATTTTGCTAATTTGGTTTTTCTCTTTGTATTCAAATTAACTTTCTCCTTGGGGTGGACTTCCCCTGTCAGCATATTCCCCTTTTCCAGAAGAGTTAAAGTTGAGGCACAATTTGCTATCAACTGGTCATAATTGCCATATAATGGCAAAGTAAAACAAAAATTAGAGATACACGTAAGACTGAATACTTGCAGAACATCATTTTATTAACTTTTCAAACTACACTGTATCTATGAACAGATGATAATTTTAAAATCACTCTGAAGAGAACAGCCCCTCAAAACAAAAATAATTGATCTCTACACATACATGTACAGGTAACATAATGCTGGCAAAGTACTAACGCAAATCTGTGTGTGAGACAGTGTTATTTATGAATGTTGATATGCCAGGGCTAGCAATGGAAATTCATCCGTTTAGAGTGCCAATCCTACAATGATATACCGAGAAAGTCAGAAAAAAACTTTACACTTTAAAAAATCACCAATTTAATGAAAAAGCATGTCCGGAACACAAAACTCTCATATACATGTATGTCCTGAAAGAGTATCTTCTCCATAATAATTTCAGATACCATTTTTATGTGGTATATGTTTACCCTTCGATAATTAAGAGGTATTCTTTGTTGTGATGTAAAATTCTATTTGCACCAAAGGCATGAATGCAATGCTCTGGAGAAGATACTCTTTCAGGACATATGATGAGAATTTTGTTTTCCGGTCATGATTTTTCATTTAATTGGCCACAGAATCTTGCCGTAAATAATAAACTTTTAAACTGACCTTCATGGTCTCCCTGGTCTTCTGTCTTTTTCTTCTTTAGGAGCTCTGCCATAGCAGATCTGTCAGCTTTCCCAACCTGCAACCAAAAATGGAAATAATAAAATATGAACACATATGGAATATGCTCAGAATTTTTAAAAGAATTTAAATTTAATTTAGCCCCCCCCCCCCCCGCTCAACATTTTTCAAGACCATTCCGCTGCGATTTTTTTTTCTGACCGCGCCACTCACATTTAAGTCTTGCATATCTTTTGAGTTCAAATTTGCGACGCCTGGGTACGCGGTCATGTGCAAATCCAATGCAATTCTGTATCTAGACTAGGAATCCAGACAAAATTCATAAATGTATCATTATTTTTACTTTTAATAATTAAATCTTTTTATTGAAATAGTGCCGCCGACACTTTCCAATTCCATCGAAATTTCTTTTTTTAAGTAGAAATTTAAATTAAATTGGAATCACCACTGGCAGCTCTGATATCAAAAGTTATGTACAAGTCAATTTTTAGTGGTAATTGCAAATCTCAGAATAAAGTCTGGCCTGCTTCAGGTAAACCCTTATCACTTTGGACTTTCATGGCTAGTATGCTTCAAAATTTCCTGATCCATGCATGTCTTAAAAATTTAAGTTGAATGTAAAAATTCAACTTACCCTCTTTCTCACATCTTTTTTTGAGGTTGATGCCTCATCCTCCATGTCCTCATCCGTGATATCACTATCAGACTCATCCATAGCCTCATCTACTCTGGTTGTGGTGTTCAGGAACTCCTTCTCTTTCTTTAGTACAACAGCTTTTTTTCTGTAAGGGACAGACACATGAAGGACAGACATAAATAATCAGAGTAATTTCAAAGAGCCATTTATGAAATGCGTTGTAAAAATAGTGTTTTAGCATTTATACTTACACTTACAGACAAGTTATCAAATCAGAATTCAGAAACCAGTTTTTAAGTTATAGACGTAAATCATTTTATCTGAATTCTGACGGTAGTACCTATATGTCTGTAAAAAGTCAATTACACACAAACTATTTTTTTTCGAATTATTCAAATAAAAAAAGAAGTTTGTCTGATTCCCTTCTGAATAAAAAAGAAATGCTCAAAATTACATATTTTGAGCACTCTGGTATTAAAATAAAAGATAACAGTAAATGTTCTCTGAAATAAAGATCATATATATGTATTTATCTTTTGTTACAATAATGAAGGGGTTTTTTGTTACATGGTTAGGCAATGTATAGATCCTCTAGAGTATATTTAGTTTCACAGCAAGAAGTGCACGCAGCTGTCATGCCACCGCGTGTAGAATACAGCGAGCCTGCCGCCTCAAACTAGCATACCAAAATTACGGTACTGTGAGTGATAGAAGTTCGAGTTATAGACCTAGATCTAGATCTAATTAAGATAATTATTATTTAAAAACTAGTAAGAATCTTTTACATTATTAAATTTGCCCCCAAATTTGTTAATTAGCCTACTAACAGTTACTTCTTTTGATCATGCAGACGCTGTGTACACAACCTTAAATAATCAGGATAAAATAATGTATATTTACCACTGGCCACTAACACCTTGGCTTTGTACACATCCCAGCCATGTTTCGGACGCTTCTCTCCGGGGTTCCCGAACTCCACCAGCCCCTCAAGTTTTGGGTCCACCAACATTTTTTTGTTGGTTACAAACTCGCTGGATGTAACGGTTACTTCATTCGTTTCCACCCAGTGAACCAAAACCCACATGATTGATATCCTTTCCTCCAAACTTATAATGAAATCAATTCAAGAAGATTAAGACAAAGTGCAGTAAGATCAGATTCTAACAGGCGTAAATATTGGATGAAGCGATCAACGGTACGGACGTCGGTCAGCTATCGCGAGTCGAGTATATACATTGTGGCCAGCGTCCAAAATGAAATTATGCTAGGGAAGACCACAAAATTATGCTAAAATTATGCCAAATGAAATAACAACATGGAGCAGCAAAAAATACTAAATTATGCTAAAAATTATGCCAAAATGGGTGAGATGACTAAAAAAAAAAAAAAAAAAGTCCTCAAAATCTCCGCAGTTAAAGATGACTAAAAAAAAAATCAAATCAAATCAAATCAATAAATAAATGAAATTATAAAAACTATAAAATAGATGCAAAACTGCGTGCAATGACTTGCAAGGTGGGAGAAGCCTGAAAGAAGGGGTGGGGGTATAAAAACCTGTATGTATCCTGTCTAGAATGCGATGACTTTAAACAAAACACAAACACAATATTGACCTGAGCCCCCCCCCCCCCCCCCCCACACACACACACAAATGCATCCAGCCTTGTATCGCCATTCCCACCCTGCCTGTCCCTATTCTAATCTTTAATAAACAAAATAGGCATGCTTGCTGAAAAGGGGAATAGTTCTATACCTAATCAAAATAAGATTTTTAGATTCTGGGAATATTTGGTTGGCATAGTAACTGAGGTGGAAACTTTCTTGTCGTAAGCATGTAAAATTCAGGTGATGTCATTTTTTTTTCTGTATGAAAAAGACAATTAACCACATTATTGAATATTTCGGTCTCAAATTTTGTGACTGCTTAAAATGAAATAAAAATTGGTATATTTTTTTCTCAACCCATTTGTTCCCTCACTGTGATTAATGACATCATGAATCAACATCTGTAATGCACAACTGAATTACAACCAGAGAAAGAACAACACAAAATGACACATATTTCCATATATTTATGTCTGGTATAAATTTATTGGCATCTGCAGCTTATCTATGAGGCATTTTCACAGAGACCCTGAGTCAACATAAGTATCTTGACATAATCACAAAAATAAGAGTTAAGATAATGTATGCATGCACACAAAGAAATGAAATACCCTCAGACTTCTGACCTTTAAACCCATGACCTAATATTAAATCTATATACAAGCATAACAATGCATCTACCAACATATAACAAACTTATATAAACTCTTTTTATGGTAGGTGATAATTCTTCATCAAAGTACATGATGGGCCTCGCTTGTCGAATTCGTTTGCTTTCCTAAATCCACCTTGTATCTGAATATTGTACGAGCGGGTGTAGCGAGCGAGGAAAAAAATACATGTATACTCCTTTTCATGGTAGAAGTGAAAGTTCTTCATCAAAATTCACGATGGGCCTTTAAGATACCTACTTTGATATACTTGGTCACCTCTCCTACCTAATTTATTTGCTTTCAACGTCCATCCTGTATCTAAATATTATACGAGCGAGGAAAATAATTTTTCATCAAAATACATGAAGGGCCGCAAGATATCTAAATTATGTATTTGTTTATCTCACTTGCCAAATGTGTTTGCTTTCCGAAAACATCCTGCATCTAAATATAATACGAGCGAGCGCTGCGAGCGAGGAAAAATATGCTGTCTTTTGTGTTACCAGTGTTATTTCGTCGTCAAGCAAATAAGCAGAATATGACTCTATTTGGGCACCTTACTCCTCTTCTTTCCCCTCCTTCCTCTTCCCTCTCCTTTCTCTCTCTCTCTCTCTCTTTGCCGACAGCGACCGCGAATTTGCCGACAAGCATTTTTTCTGGGGGGGGGGGGGGGTTGTCACACCCCCCTCCTCTAGCGACGCCCCTGGTTCACGAAGTCGCAAAGGTGAAAGCACCATGCTGCGAGCCTGCGACCAGGAGTTTAAATTTTGGACAACTCACCCGTGAGACAACTCAGTCACCCCGAGACCGCACCCTCGGTTCAGCAAGGGCGAGTTGTCTCACATTTTGTAGGGTCGGGGGAAAATGTTTCACCAAAAAATCCAAAAATTGTGCTAAAATTATGCTAAATTGTGTCAAATTATGCCAAGCATAATGCCAAATGCTGAAGCGGTCAAAATTATGCTAAAAAGCATAATTATGCAAACTCTGGCAACTATGAGTATATATATACGTACGGTGATGATATGCACATAATAATGCAGGGCATGTGCAGCAAGCATAGCATGCCTTGCCGAAAATAGATTTCCGAGATTTACCGAAGAGTTCCGGATATCTAGTAGATCTAACTCTAACGTTAAACTTTACTGATAGTTTAACCATTGCGATGGATGATCTTAAAAGAAAAATAAATCATCAGTACAATATATAAAAAAGATTGTATAGAAATGTAAATGATTTTTATCTAAAAATTGAACATTTCCGAAAGCAAGCAGTGAATCCGAACCCGATCCGAACCCCGAGCTCACGCTCGACGCACGTGCACATGCAGAAGCGCGCATGCACTATAGCTAAACGTACGTAGCTTGCCATGCGCTGAGCTGAGCTGCTGCATTGCAACACGCGTGAGAGAAAGGAGTGGAAACTCTTGTAATTTATTCAAACGCATACGTGAGTTCTAAAGCGTAACAAAGGGATGTTTAACATTCCACTTGGCTTTGAAGTTCCATGCTCCGAGCCGCTGTTACACTGTGGGGAATTTCGGAGGCCAGGCACCAGTTTCACATTTATTACAAAATATCAAATTACCGGCAAAATTTCAGTGTAAATTATAAACTTTATATGGGGATTGTATTGGGAATAGTGCATCAAACAATTTTTCAAGTTTAGTACTCCGCCCTTCCTATAATTTGTGTGCCAGAGTTGGTAAAAGAAAAATTAGTTCCTGACAAAAACTCAATATTTTAGGATAATGCGCTAATTTGTGCACGTTTTAATGTCCCGTTATTTAATCCATGATTTACAATCTTCGATAACTTTAAGTTTGTTAATGCGTGTTTTCGCGTGTTTTAGTATTTTTGCAGTTGGAAAAAAGGATGAAATTTAAGTTTGTGTTCGCTTTTTGTTCTACTAATTACACATACAACAATTGATGAGAAATCATTGTAAGGGACAGCAAACAGTTGCTGGGATACCATTTTCTGATGTAGGAATTCTAAATGCTGACATTTCATGCGCTCTTTATCTCGCCACCTGGTCAACAGTTGCAGATTAGCGCATAACTTTTCGGCGGCTTGGAGCATGGGGTCACAGGAAAGCGGCTTCATTCCACTCCTTTCTTTCACCTCCCTGATATGATGTTCATTAGGCCAAATATGTGAGGATGATGTGATAAATTTGAAACCTCACAGTGTGACAACACTATGAACACATGGTTTACACATAGTTCAACATAAACCACACTGTGATGAGAACAAGTGACTGTGTGTTTAGTATGCCAACTCTGTGGGAATTGTGTGTAAATGAATGATCTGAAACCTCACAGTGTTACAACACTATGAGCACATGGTTTACACATAGTTCAACATAAACCACACTGTGATAAGAACAAAAGACTGTGTGTTTGGTATGCCAACTCTGTGGGAATTGTGTGTAAATGAATGATCTGAAACCTCACAGTGTGACAACACTATGAACACATGGTTTACACATAATTAAAAATAAACCACACTGTGATGAGAAAAAGTGACTGTGTGTTTAGTATGCCAAATCTGTGGGAATTGTGTGGTAAATAAAAGATCTGAAATCCCACAGTGTGACAACACTGTGAATGTAGGGTTTAAAAATAGTTTAACATAAACCACACTGTGGGGAACATGATTCACAGTGTGTTCAGTTTGCCAACTATTTGGTGATTATGTGGAAAACCACACAATCTTAAATACCACACTGTGGCAAAACTATGAACACAGAGTTTACACATAATTGAATACATACCATACTGTGGTATATATGTGCCACCCTGTGTTCCACATGCCAACTATGTGGGTAATTATGTAGTGCACTATGTGATCTGAAATCCCACACTGTGACAACACTGTGACCACATAGTTAACACATAGTTTACACATAGTTGACTATGTGAACACACTGTGGTAACACTGTGTTTGTTCCATAAGGGATATCTCATATCTTACATTCATTTTGTACACAGAGCCAATTGCGGTCAGCGCATTTGCCCACCGCAGCAATGGCGTCGCCGATAGAGGGCCAAATACATAAACCGGAGGTGAAATTGGTCTATACAGAGAAAAATAAGTATTAAACATCTTGAAAAGGATTACTCTTCAAACTACCCCCCCCCCCTTCATTATGATTCCTCGAAACGTTATTGTATCCCCAGTATACAGGGTGTATCAATAAAAACATCAATCAAGAAGGTAATCGTTTAATCGACAGCCAATCAATCATTGATTGATCAAATTGACAAATAAAATGCCCAAATAATCGATCAGTCAGTCAACCTGTCATTTGGAAATACACCTTTTTGAATACATAAATTAAAAATGTGACACAGAGGTTTACAAAAAATATGAATAGCCCTTTTAACAACAACATTTTCAATTCCATCAATACCAGGGGCTTTTCCATTTTGTAAAGAACAAGCAATGTCAATAATTTCCTTTTGAGTAATTGGTTTAAAAAAGATAGAACAGGGGTAGGAATCTTTAAGGTAAAAACCATAATCAATGTTACCCTTTACGATATTCCTAGTAACAGTGTATCCTATACTGATAAAATATTCATTGAAAGCATGCGCAATGTCTTTTTCGTTCTTTATATCTTTATCATTATCATGAAAAACTACATTATTGTTGGTAGTTATTGGTTTATTTTTGTTTAAAAGACCATTAATAACTTTCCAGGTTTTACAAAGATTATTTTTTACTTTATTAAATTTAGTATAGTAAAATTCTCGTTTAGTTTTTCTAACAAGACTCACATATTTATTTTTAAAAGATTTATATTTTACTTTATTGCTATCGGTAGGGTATTTAATATAGTTTGCGTATAACCTGTTTTTCTTTCTATACGTACGCTTAAGTGTAATGTTAAACCAAATGTTTTTCTGTTTACGACTTACGAACTCTTTTACTGGAAAAAAAAATATCATAAGTTCCAAGAATAATGTTCATAAAGTCATCATACAAAAGACTAGGGTCAGTGACATTATCATAAATACAAGAGCAATCAACTTCAGATATTTTTTTGTAAAAACTTTATGATACCGTCTTCAGTGATTTGCCTTTTGGAGAATTTTTTTACTTGGCTTGGTTGGTAATGAATAGTCAAAAATAGAAAATATTGGATAATGATCTGAAACATCGCAAATAATAGAGCCATGAAAAAGGTTACATGAATCATTTACAAATATATTATCTGTTAAAGTTGCCGAGGTTTGAGTAATTCTCGTAGGTAGAGTGATAACAGGGGAAAAAGAAAATGAAGACATCATTTCAAGAAATTCATTTACATAATTCAAATGATCAACTTTTTTCATATCAGTGTTGTAATCACCCAATAATATACAGTGTTTCTGTTCCTCATTAATTCTTTCAGTAATTATGATAAGAACATTAATAAATTCAATGATAGATTTTTCAGGGGGTCTATAAAATACTCCAATTATAAGGTTTTTGTCCAAGTTAGGAATTTCAATAAAGCAACTTTCACATATATCACTAAAAACACTAAGATCACATCTGTTTATAAAATCGATACTATTTCTCATATCAAATCCAACTCCACCACCTTGTTTTTCTTTACGGCCAAAACCAACATATTTATAATCATGAAAAATATATTCTGGTGTAGTGTTATCTTTTATCCAGGTTTCAGACAGAGCAAGTATATCAAATGGATGATGTAGTGAATACAATAAAGTTTCTATTTCAGAATAATTTCTATTGAAACTTCTACAATTTAGATGGATAATAGAAAAATAATTGTGAGAAAATATGGATAACTTGTTCCTGAGCTCATCAGGGATTAACTGACATTCACTATTCATCATTTTCATGATAGCACATGATATTATATGAAAAGTGTGATTTTGTTAAGATCTGTTTATCTAAGGTAGGATATAATACCACAGCCAGTTTCATTAGAATGAAACAAAAACATATTACCTCAATAGCATAAGAAAAAGAATATCAGACAGAAAGGTGATAATACATGCAGAGAACACATATTGACATAAGAAATATATACATATGTAAATACAATAAAAGTCCAAGTAGGTAAAAACACATAAGTGAAAGTGCATGGATAAACCAGGAACCCTATGAGTGGATTATCTCCTCATCTGGGCGTGGGCAAGTTCTTCAGACCACCTACATTCGAGATGACTTTTGTCACTTTCTTTCCATTTTGTGTTTTGATCAGTGCAATGACTTTACCATCTGTTGACCATGCCTGTTCAACAGCTTCACATCTGTGGGTTGCTCTCAGTAGATCTAGTTTGCTTTTGATGAGATCCTTTTTATTTAAAACCCTGACAAAAGTTTTTAGGTAGGTTCATTTTCCTCTTTTTTTCACATACAAGCGTACGATGTTAAAGTGGAAAAAATTAAATAAAAACAAAAAAACAAAACAAAACAAAACGTATCGATGATAAGGGGCAAAAAGCTAGAAATACTGATACCCTTACTTCTGTATGCAAATTGTTCAATTGTGCTCATATTGTTTTTACCTTCTATTGAAAATTCTAGCTTGGGTATATATGGCAGACACTTCATGTTTCGTTCAAATGCCACTATACGCTAAACGTACATGTATTTTGATAGAAATGATTTTTGTTCTTATTTTTTCATGTTGCCCCATCGTATTTTACTACTACTGTGAGTATGTACCTCAAATGACTATATTTATTCAGCAACACTTGTACCTCAGCAAGCATTACTCTGAGATGTGTGATTTTAACTATGGATGACATTGATCCCATCATATCTCCAAATGTTAGATGTGAATATTATTTACCTGCTGAGTTTAAGACAAGATTCCAGAAAAAAGGTCGACGGCAAACTTATTTGCATATGAATGCTCGTAGTCTTGCTAGGAATTTTGACAATGTACAACTGCTGTTAGATTCTCTCGATTGCACATTTTTTGTTGTAGGTGTCAGCAAAACGTGTACTGCTTTCACACCTAGGTACGGTCGCTGCGACCGTACCCAGCGACCGATCGGACGTGCTTTCACATCACCGTCAAAATTTAATCAGGCCCAGAGCGCTGTATAGCTGACCTAGCCGGAAGCGGAAGTAGAGATAGTGCGTAGGCATGTATGGGGGGTCATTGCATTTCGATCGGTCGCTGAGTACGATGTGCTTTCACATCAAGCTTGCATCGGTCGTGATCGGTCGCTGAAGTACCGAAGTACCTCAGCGACCGTACTCAGCGACCGATCGTTTTTGACCAAAACGATCGGTCGCTGAGTATGAGGAAATGATTTCACACTATGATTTCATCGGTCGATGGGTATGGTCGCAGCGACCGGTCGCTGCGAACCGTACCCAGCGACCGATCGGACGTGCTTTCACACCTCCGTCAAAATTTGGTCAGGCCCAGAGCGATCGGACGCTGTATAGCTGACCTAGCCGGAAGCGGAAGTAGAGATAGTGCGTAGGCATGTATGGGGGGGTCATTGCATTTCGATCGGTCGCTGAGTACGATGTGCTTTCACATCTAGCTTGCATCGGTCGCGATCGGTCGCTGAAGTACCTCACCGACCGTACTCAGCGACCGATCGTTTTTGACCAAAACGATCGGTCGCAGCGACCGATGAAATGCTTTCACATTATGATTTCATCGGTCGCAGCGACCGTACCTTGGTGTGAAAGCAGTAAAAGTTACATAGTAATTCACCTCCTCTGTATGACATTCCAAATTATTCACTGATACGTTCTGATAGACTAGAGGGTAGAGGAGGAGGGGTAGCTTTTTATGTCAACAACGCTCTGTCGTTTAAACTTCGTTCTGATCTCTCTCTTCGTAATGACAGTGCTGAACTACTTTCTATTGAAATTGATTCTTGTCTTACTGGCAAAAATGATGTAATCTGTATAGACCCCCAAACAAGGACAAGAAAGTGTTTTTGGACGATCTCGATAACCTCTTACATGACTTGAATCAAGAAAATAAAAACATGCATTTCATGGGGGATTTCAATATTGATTTGCTTTCTGACAATGATATTACTGATAATTTAAATACGTTATTAAATGTTCATGCTATGTTCTCGACAAGTACTAAATCAACAAGAATAGACAAAAATACTAGTACCTTTATTGATAATATATTTACCAATGTTTCTGACTACGATATTGAATCAGGTCTTATTTATTCTAATCCAATTTTCTTGTTTCTTCCCAGTTATATATATAAAAAAAAAAGAACTAAAAGGAATGCCATTGAAGCTCGTAAATTCACAGGAGAAAATATAGAAAAGTTTAAAACAGATTTAATGTCGGAAACCTGGAATGATGTTTTCAATGGCAATAACATCGATGTTGCTTATCAAAGGTTCATAGAAACATCAACAAACTATTTGAATGTATATATACCAAAAGTTCAACTCAAAGCTCGGAAAATATGTACCCAAACATCCCTGGATTACTCAAGGAATCTTAAAATCTATTAAACATAGAAGTAGGCTTTATAAAAAAGCCTTTGTAATCCTACCGACCTGAAGAAACTGGAATATAGGCAATACAGAAATAAACTAACTCATGTTATACGTACATCCAAAAGAATGTATTACACTAAACAGTTTGAACAGGCTAATGACTCTTCTTCAAAGTGGAAAATAGTAAACGATATTCTGAAAAGGGGTAATGTTTCCCATTCAACTCAATTTAAACACGGTGATAGAATTGTAAGTGATCCACATGAAATTGCAAATGGTTTTAATAATTTCTTTTCAAACATAGGTGCCGAACTGGCCTCTAAAGTTAAGGGATATAGTCAAAATTTCCAAGACTTTCTATTTAATTCTTCCGTAAATAGTATATTTTTAAACTCAACAAATCCAGTTGAGGTCACGAGGATTGTTGCATCACTTAATTCCAGTCATTCAACTGGACATGACGAGATTAAAACACATTTGCTAAAGATTATTATTGGAAGTATAATTAAACCTCTTGTTTACATTTTTAACTTGTCATTATCCTCTGGTTGTTTTCCCTCAATGATGAAAATTTCAAAAGTAATACCCATCTATAAGAAAGGTGATGCTAACTCATTTACCAATTATCGGCCCATTTCTATACTTTCATGTTTTTCAAAAATATTAGAACGACTCGTTTATGATAGGTTATATGCATTTTTGATTGCCAATAAGTTACTTAATAATGATCAATATGGATTCAGGAAATTTCATTCAACTGAATATGCTATTGTGAAGTTATATGATAGGGTATCATCTGCCTTAACCAATCATGAACATGTCATAGGAGTTTTTACGGATTTAAGTAAGGCATTTGATACCCTTGATCATAGTATACTTTTAAAGAAGCTTTACCATTATGGGATTCGTGGCATACCATTGGATTGGTTCCTTAGTTATCTCTCTTGTAGAAGTCAATATAAAATGCATATATAATGCAAAATCATCTATGTCATCAATTACATGTGGTGTGCCGCAGGGCTCTATTTTAGGTCCGCTTCTTTTTTGATTTATGTTAATGAAACTTCTAATGTCTCCACCTCATTGCAATATATATTATTTGAGGATGACACCAATATTTTTGTTCCAATCCAAACTTACAAACTCTTGTTCATACGTTGAATACTGAACTGCCCAAATTATCATATTGGTTTAAATGTAATAAACTGTCGTTAAATTTGGATAAAACCAACTTCATATACTTTAAAAGTCGTGCTCAGAAAGAAGAAATAAGTATTTCATTAAAGATAGATAGCATTTCCATCCAACAAAAGAAAAACACCAAATTCTGAGGAATTCTAATCGATGAGTGCCTCTCTTGGCATGAGCACGAACGTGACCTTTCTCGAAGTTTGTCTCGGTATATTGATGTAATGTACAAGCTGCGGTCATTTGTCCCGCTTCGTGTTTTGCTTATTATTTACAATTCTTTTATTCGTTCTCGCATCTCTTAATGTAATATAGAGTGGGCAAATTGCAAAGCAAATACTGATACTATTTTAAGACTACAAAATAGAGCCGTACGGCTCTGTACTGGGTCTGGATACTTTGATCATACTGATCCTTCATTTTCTAGACTAAAAACATTGAAAATTACTGATATTCATTTCATGCAAATTGCAGTGTTCATGTACCGCTTAAACAAAACGAATTGCCTTATCATTTCGTGACGATTTCACTTTAAATAGAGACATTCATAACTATCCAACTAGACATTCTTCTGATTTCCATTTGTTTACACCAAGAACTGCTTTAGCACATAAATCAATTAGATATGTAGGACCTGACATTTGGAATGCATTACCATCTCATATACGAAATTGTAGCAGTATTATATCATTTAAAAGGAATATGAAAGAATTACTCCTCTCCAAATATTCATCATAATAGCTTTTGAGGTACACCTAAGTATTTCTGTCTTTTTATGACAGGGTAAGGAGGTATAGTACGATATAGGGGCACGATTAACATTTTTTTCCTTATTTTTTTATTTGTTTTATTTGTTTTTATTTCTGTCGATTAAACGAAATCATGAAAGTTTTATTTCAAGCCATGTTTTACGAAACGAATTTATTACCTACTATGTTTTTCTAGGGACTCTGCGCTCCAAACATTTATGTTTATGCTTTGTTCCTACTTTGTATTCTGTTTTGATGTAATATGCTGTTCTTGTCAATGTGATTGTTTATTATGCATGGTGAAAAACAAACAAACAAACAAACATTAACATATCAGCATCATCATTATTAGAGGTTTTCCCGCCATTTTCGTCACCTCTTCATAATTTCATCAATATTTTCAACTCAGTTTAGTTTGCAGAAGCTAACTGCGTTCAAATCCTAAGTTCAATTTTGTTACAATATCATTCTTGATCCATATTCATCTTTTGTCAATCAAAAGCGAGTAAAGTATGTTTGAATCAATTCATTTGATTAATGGGATAATGAAATGAATACATAAATGAGTGAATGAATGAATGAATCATGATTTAAAGAAAGAATAAATTAATTGATGAATTAATGAGTTACTTGATATTAAATAAATTATATGTATGTGTGTGATTAATTATTATATAGGTGTTTTCGCACTGCAAAATCGGAAAAATAGCATGGAACACGGACACACTGAAGCTTTTCGACATGCACTCATCAAGTATAATCGCATGAATGAACTAATTATCAACAAATGAATAAATGAATAAATTCATGGATATATCTGACTACAGAATGATTAATGATAAATAAACCCTAGCAAACACCGTATTAAGAATAAATATCCTTGATTGATACAATGATGTAAATATTCGCTTTTTATCTATTCAAATGCATCTCCTCTGCATAAACTTTCATAAAAGCAACAATAAACAGGATAAACAATCTATGAAATTTTCATAAGTTCTATTCAGTATTTGCGAGTTCATTTATAATAAAAATCCAATATCAATGATTCCCAGCGTGAGATAACGAGTGAACTCTTTAGTAGAATAAATTAACAAGATCGAGAACAATTCAAATTAATACGCCAATACTTTACCATGCCAATGACACGATCAGGGATATGATGAGCAAAAATCTCATTTTTGATGATCCACAGTTTTGACAGACAATCCTGATTTCGTTGTTGCTGATGTTGCTGCTGTTGTGATTTTAGAAGAACTTGAAGAGAGCTGAAATTTCACTGAACTCGGAATAGAAGAATTTGAACAATGCTGAAATGTATCTGAGGTGAAGAGCTGCGATTCTGTCAATTTATACACTTTTCACTATCCTTATAAGGAAACGAAAGCATATTCTCATATTACAAACAGTGATGATACTATAACTACAGAAATAGACCTAATCAAAAGCATTAAGAGCATTAGGGATTAGGGATTTCTAGGGGGGAGGGTGCCGGGAGGGGGGAATCTCCCGCGCGAAGCGCGGAAGCTCCAACGTTTGATGACATGTTTGATGACATGTACTGTTATGGATAAACGTGTCATGAATCTACCGACCGGAAAAGGATATTTTTTTCATGAACTAGGAAACATGATTATGAAAACATGCAGCCTAAATAATCTTCTTAAGTTTCAAACAAAGGCCAGCGTTACACAAAATACTTTATTACTTATAATAATAATACAGACAAAGACACTATGAAATGAAACGGACGAGCATGGAGAGGGTGTGTGATGCGGTGGGGTACCAGGGTTTCACTCCCACAGTGGCGTAGCTAGGATTTCATTTTAGTGGGGCGGTTGTGAGCGCGCGAAGCGTGTGAATCACTTACTGAGCGCGCCCTCTAGAATTGTTCCTTGTCTGCTCCCGCTCTTCTTACGTTCTCTTACCTTTTTTCTTTTCTCGCTTCTGCTTTTTTGTCCTTCTACTATTTCTTTCTTTTTGTTGGTGTTTTGGAGGGGTGACCGCCCCCAACGCCCCCCCCCCCCCCCGGCTACGCAAGTGCACTCCCATGGTGAAGGAGCTTTTTGCAGTATTGATAGTTTGCAACTCTGTAAAAGAACAGTATTTGGGACTGCAAACTTAAAGCTCGAGTCTAGTTTTGGTAAATCTAAGAATATTCATTATCAAAGTTTGAATCCATTGTCAGATACACAGATAAAACCAAGTGTTTTATCATAAAACACATTAGTATTGATATTATGCGTGTTTTCTGCCTTGCTGTGCATGCTATTTGGGAAATTGTGAATGCGTTACTTAACAGTAGAAAGGGAGTCTAGGGAGAAGTAATGAAATTCGTGTGATAACACTTATATAAAATTGAAAATAAACCATGGTTGATTTTTTTTTGGGGGGGGGGGGGGTGGCGCCCCCCAAGCCCCCCCCCCCCTCCAGTACGCCAGTGGTACCCGTGCATATAACATATGAAGTGAACTTCTTTTGTTTTTAAATTGCTGTAAAAATATTATGTCAAATCAGGAACCGGCCGTCGACTCCTACGATCAGTGTGACAACAAAAATGAAATAAAAATAAACTATGTAATCACTGCTTTATATAAGTATTATATTTTATCTTTTCTTTAAAAAGAAATTTATTCATACTCTTTAAAACACAAGTTACGTACGTAAATTATATGAGGGTTCTACACTTTGCAAGCATTATAGTGCAATGCAAACAGAATTAAATAGAATACTTCTACATAAAAAAAAAAAACACTTATGATTATTTTTCAAACTCTTTCAGATCTCATACAGATGCTCTATTTTAAAAAAAATAATGTGTTAAAGTTAAATGATATTTTTTCTTTCCAACTCGGTCAGTCTATGTATTAACTAGAAAAACGCGATCTTCCCGCTATTTTCATTGACATGTTCCTCAAGAATGATTCTATACATGGTTATCCCACCAGACAACAAATCTCTATTCATATATACCACTTACTAGAACAGTCTTCGTCCAAAACACGTTTGTTTTCACAGAACCTTTTTTCCGGAATTCCTTACACAACGAAATTAAAGCCTCCCTTAGCCTTGACACCTTTAAACCTAAACTTAAAAATTATTTACTCAGCCATTACCTGTCAATAACCCAAGCCTAAACACTCCTGTCCCTTTCTTTCATATCATGCACTCTCTTTAACCCTCACCCCTTCCCCTTACTTAGTTATTTTTTTTCATATCTATGTGGCTTACTTTAATTGTTTTGATTATGCTATTGATTTGTAACTTCTGCTTGTTTTGCTTTTGTTAACATATCTATAATGTTATCGATTTTGACCGCATGTAACTATGTAACTAAATTTCAGGGGCTTGCACCTTACAAGCTTTGCCTTTTTTAAGCTTGCCCCTCCGTTTTACTACCTTTTTCACAGCCTGGTCAACTTTATCCCGTTCATTATTTCAATAATTCTGTTCTTTATTTTATGTTACTTCATCCTATTATGTTTGTCTTAACGAGGTTACTGAATTCATATATTTGTTTTGAATATACCGTGAAACGGAAAAATAAATAAATCAAATCAAATCAAATCAAGCGTTGCTTTTTTTTTAGTGGATCCCTCCATTTCTATTCGCTTACTTTGAATATAAACCAAACATACTGTATAGTTTGCATAATTACCTATATCCTTTGCTTTACGTACATACATGTACAGTAAGTTAAGTAATGCAAATAGATTATGTTATTATACAACTGATTTCTTGTAAAATGTTAAACTTGATTTTATCGGAAATGGAACGAAAAAGTGAACTTGAACTTGATACTTGAACTGATTAAAAAATCTGCAGCCCTCTACAGTGATTGCAAGAAAAAAAATGTGTGTGCGTGAAGGTGTGTGTGTGTGTGTGCGCGAAGAAGAAAGAATTCCCCCTTTTTCCTTTTTCCTTAGCCTTTTACATTGCAAAATTCGCTTTTGATACTGTTTGATACTGAAAAATAAAACTCTCGAGGGCGATGCCCCTCCCCCTTCACACACTGCGGATGATCAGGGGAGCGTTTCATGAAGAGTTTTGTCGGTGAAAATCACCGACAAAACGTTAAAAGCTACAGAAAATACTCGCATCTGATTGGCTGAAAGCAAATTAGTTGGTGAAAACCACCGACTAATTGTTTCATGAAACGCCCCCAGATGATCGAAAATTGTCCAATCATGATAGATATCCATCAACCAATTTGTGATCGCATGTTGAAATTACTTGCCAATGGCAGAATGTTCTGGTCGGACTGGTGTAGGTGAGAGGGTATGGTTTCGACGGGAAAGGCGGGGGTTTCTATCATATACAAAAGAGGGGGAAATGTCGTTTTTTCTAGGGTGGTATTCTGATATCTATTTCATCTCAGATCATAAATCAGTGGGATAAAATACCCTTCAAATATTTTTGAACGGTAAACCGGTATTCTGAGAACCATTTCATCTAGATTTATCTCATCTAAGACACGCCCATTTATCATACAATGACCAATATTAAAGATATGATGTTAAATCGCACTCTCATCTTGCTCGGCCAATGAAATTGCTTTCCGCCAGTAGGTGGGGAAAAACAGAATGAGAGAGATAAAAAGAATGTCAAAAGAAATAAAGAAGATAAAGAAAGAGAGAAAAGAGGGGTAAATGTGGAGCGTTTGATAACTTAAGTTGAATGAAAGATAGAGAGAGGGAAAAAAAAAACACATAAGCTAAATCTTCTTTAATGAAAATCTGAAAACTGCTAAGTAATGCAGACGGAGAAGATTAAGAGAGTGATCAGTTGGTCGCTGTAGAAAATGATGCAACATCTTCATGATCTTGCCCAAGAAGTCTGATGATGCTTTATGTTCAAAGAAGAAAGGAAGAAGGTTGAATGACGATGGAGTGAACTGATTTAAGCATTACTTCATGATGTGAAATTGTGCCATTTGATTTGACAGGCAGGTGATATGGACAGGAAAATAATTGCCGCCTGCAAGAAGAGATTTTGTACAAACGAAGGGAAAATGATTATCAAATACCTTGATATTAACCCTTAATTCTTTTTTATTAAAAATAAAACTAAGATAACCAGAAGAAGAAAAAAATGATCAGAAACAGAGGGAAATGAATTTAAGCATGGTCCAGCATATGCTTTAAAAATTTGGAAATATGTTTGAATAAAGAATTTGAAATAGCTCAATCAAGGATCGTGGTAACAAACAGTTGCACGGGAACGGTTAGTAAACGCATTATTTTACCTGATTAATTTCAATGTACGATATTATTGTTCATTTTAAGAAACATAAAATGAATAGGCACGAGGAAATAACATGGGTGATATGATTAAAATTAAAACAACGGCCTTATGTAATGTTTAAGGTGCTATTGGTAGAATATGAAGCTCCTTGGTTTTAATGACTGTGTTCTGGGGCGTAACAGGTACCTGTTATCAGGGGGGGGGGCGGAGCCCAAAATTTCCCGGTAATTAGTCTATGTCTAGAATCTGTGACGTAGCTATGACTGCATTTTAAGAGGACGGTAGTGCTCCACCGGCGTCAATCCAATTTGAGGAGTGGGGGATTAAAAACTTTTTTAACAATTTTTTTTCCCTGTCACACACTCAATTTCATATCTATTTTGCGAGCGGGCGAAGCGAGCGAGCGAAAAATAGCGTTTTTTCTCGATTTTTTTCGGATAGAAATCCTAAGATTTTGATGAGCGAGCGAGCCAAAAATGACCACTTTTTTGTTTTCAATAGCATTTTCAAATTGAAATTCTAAAATATAATGGTTGTTTATGATAGATATTCAGAATTTTTACTTACTGATTAATTGAAATTTATTTTCTTCCTTAATAAGTGTGTCTACATGGGGGGGGGGGGGGGGGGGGGGGAGGGGGGGAAATTTGTACACACCATCCCCCCACTCCCCCAAGTGGGGGTGATAGATCCCCCTACCCCTGGAATTTACGCCAATGTAGTGCTCCCTAGGGGGGAGGGTGCAGGGAGGGGGGAGTTTCCCCCTCCCACGCGAAGCGCCGGAGCTCCGACGTTTCTTTGAATTATTAGTTTTCGGTAATAAAGTCTATCTTCTGCGGCGGTAGTGCTCCCTATAGACCAATTTCACCTCCGGTTTATGTATTTGGCCCTCTATCGACGGCGCCATTGCTGCGGTGGGCAAGCGCGCTGACCGCGATTGGCTCTGTGTACAAAATGAATGCAAGATATGAGATAAGCCCCGATATTGTTCCATTTACTTGTTTCTAGATCAATAAAATAAAGCATGCATACGTAGGTAGATGAGGTAAGACAACTGTTATATCTGACGGATGAAGGTATGATGTATTTTTGGTTTTTCAACTTAGTTTTGTCAGTAAAAGTTCGATTGCAGCATAGAAGCCGTAGTAAACGGGAGCCCTAAATCTTACCCTATTTACAAAGTCATGTTTTCACTCATTAAATTTTACGCCAAAGTACATAATGATAATGTTTCTTGACTTTAAAGTCCTTTCTGTTGATTTTTTTTACCCACTGGCGACGAATTCCTTCACACAGCTTACGGAAACCTGTGGAGGGAGTACGGCTTCTCACACAAACAGGCTTCATGAGTCAAAAGCGAGTGAATTTCGCACTCAGTTAGTTTCCAATTTTTAAACTTTCTCTAATTCATTGTGGCATTTGATCAGCGCACAGCTACGACCTGAACTTCCCTGATAATTTCTCATTGCAAATATTAAAATAAATCTGCATATACTGGTCAAAATAGACGAAAAATCGAATGAATGTTCACAACGCGCTATTGACTTGTGTACTATAAAAGTTGGAGCGCCCACCGCAGTATGTCGAACTGTGTCGAACTGTCTGCTGCCCTCTTGCGTTGTGAAATTGGTCTATAGGGGGAGAGTGCAGGGAGGGGGAGTTTCCCGCTCCGGCGTTTTTGCGCTGTCAGTTCCCGCTCTTCTTACGCTCTCTGCCTGTTATGGGGTGGGGGGGGGGGGGGGGGGCATATGCATAGCCAAAAATTTCACGGTAATTAAGTCTAGAATCAGTCGTGCAATTCTCTGCCTGTTTTCGTGGGGGGGGGGGGGGGCACAGAGCCGAAAATTTCCCTGTAGCTAAGTCTAGAAATAGAATATGCGGAGGTGAGCCCGCACCGTGAGTTGTTTGTTGTGTAGTCCTTAGGGGGTGGTTCTCAGGGCTTAGGGCCCCTGATGGGGTCTACAGGGAAAGCCACTGCGGGGGAGTCCCCGGATACTCCGGGGTTTTGATACTAAATTTCCCTCATTTCTTTTGTTTCACATTAATTTTTTCTTTCCCCCTTTTTTTCCTTTCTCTCTTCTTCTCTCTCCCTTTCTCCTTTTTTCTTTCCCTTTTATCCTTCTTCTTTTCCCTTTCTCCTTTTTCTTTCCTTTTCCCCTTCTTTCTTTCCTTTCTTCTTCTTTCTTTCCCTTTCTTCTTCTTCCTTTCCCTTTCTCCCTTCCCTTTTCTTCCTTTCCCTTCCTTTCATTTTTTCCCGGTGGTTTGGTGGGTTTTCCCGCTGAAATCCTTCAGGGGGCACTCTGCCCCCCTGCCCCCCCCCCGGTTGTTACAACCACTGACTGTGTTACAACCACAAAAAATCTTCTATGGGTCATTAAGTAGACATCGTCGTTGACAGACTACAATTCCGCGTCCTTCTAGCGTTTGCACGTGTTATATCTCATAGACCAAGGAGCTTACTACTAGCTGTTATAAACATTTCACGCTTTCGATCTTCAATAGTTCATGGTAGTTCGAAACTATAAATCAGATAATATACTTGCATAGCCATGGGGCATAGCCAAATAGTGTACACATTTGTTGGAGGTGATTTGAGTATGATATTATAAATAAGTTTCATTAAATTCATGATTATTTTTTAAGTTCCAGATTTTGCTCAATTTTCAACCCTCTGTACAAAACTTGAACTTTGCCCAGGAATCAGTGTGTGAGTGTGTGGTTACAATGACCACGGACAATGGACAAGAATACCACCCCTTCAGAGCTCCAGTGATGAGCAAGCTTCTGGTCTATAGGCCCAGGCACATGAATGTTTCATGATGAATTACCCTGGCCACTGCTAGTCTGAATTCAGGGTAAAGGGTAAAATGCAAGCACATGGAAAAAGCAAGCATGTGCTTGCATACACTACACCGGACACTACATTTTATTCAAGCTAACGAACTTTTTCATATTTTGCCTTATTCAGCGCCAAATTTGCGATATAAGCATAACATTATCAAAGGTTTTTCATTTTAACACGACGGTATAGCCTACTAATAGTCTGACAAGTTGTCCCACAATTTTTGGTATAGAGTTCTGGCTGTGGCATTTTCTGGAGAGGCAATTTGTTTTAAAGCAGTGAGCACATTTATCCAAGACTTCGTATTCACTCGTAAGTCCAACTCCATACTCTAATCATTTTCTTTTCTTTTTGTAAGCATCATGTTTACAGCAGAGGGTATTCATTGTAATTTCGTTTGTTCAGAAGTAGGTCATTTCAGGACTCAGATGAATTGCGTAAGGCAATCGTGAATGTTTGTGATGGTCTGCGAGGGTGCCCCGAATTCATGCAGAAGTCCTCCTCAGCTTTTAGGGCATTTCGTCACAGGCTACAAAAATGTATCGACTTTTTTTTTTCTTTCTGTCGAACCCACACTTAAGTATAAACGCACATTCTCACCCACCTGCACAGACCCCTTATACACATTTTAATTTTTATCTTACTAGCGAGCGAAACGAGCGAGCAAAAAATTACGACTTTTCTGGTTTTCAATCGCATTTTCAAACGAAAATTCTAAAATATGATGAGCGAGCAAAGCAAGCGAGCCGAAAATAAGCGCCTTTTCTGGTTTTAAATCGCATTTCAGAGAGAAATTCTAAAATGTGACGGTTGTTGATGAGAGATTATTAAAACATTTATTAACTGATTAATTCAAATATTTCTTCCTTAAAAGTGCGGGAATATTTGTACAGGCCATCCACCTCAAAAAAAGTGTGTGGGGGATATATCCTCCATCCCCCATCCCCCCACTTTTTTGACGGGGGATGGCGTGTACAAATATCCCCCATATCTCCCCATCTCCCCATCACCTCACTCGCCCAATTCGTTTGCTTTCAAACAATATTGAACAATTATTTAACGAGCGAGATCAACGAGCGAGGAAAAATATACTCTATTACAGTGTGAACATAATTGACAATTTCTAAGTTATTTGTTTGGCCACTTCACTCGCCCAATTTGTTAGCTTTCAAAAAATATACATATTCTTTTCAATGTAAAAATGTTATTTCGTTATTGAAATGGCCCATTCAATCACCTGTTTGCTGATTTGGGTACCTCGCTCACCTTCCGAAATCTGTTTTCACGAGTGAGCAAAATTAGCGATCTCCATTCCCCCCCCCCCCCCCCCCCATCCCCCACCCAATTATGCATGGATTAGCATGGAGCTTAAACAATAGCTGAATGGGATTAGTCAGCACAATGCAGTTGTTTTATTTTGTTTTGTGATTTTTTTGTAAATTTGTGAACCACCTCCCTGCCCAAATATTAAATTTTTTCTAATTCTAATCGCACACACACACACACACGCACACACTTTTCAGGTCGGTGCCCCCTCAAGGCGTTGACCCACGGTACGCCACTGAAAGTATCACATGCCTATTAGACTCACATGTACTGCAAGCTAGAGCTCTAATAGGCAATGGTAACGTGAGGGAAAAAGAAGGAAAAGTTATAGACATTACCCAGTCTTTTATCACGTTTATAACATTTTGATAACTTAATTATTCCCGGTTTTCGATAGTTTTTCCTTCTTTTATACATGTAAATTTCCTGTTACTGAAAAGCGATTTAGTGTCCGTAAAAGTGATTAATTGGACTTTCCTGCCAGCTTGGGTATCACTTTTTGTGTTGCTTCAATACCAAAAAAAAAAAAACCCCGATATCAATGAAGTAAGACAAGAAGCAGTAAGCGGAAATGAAACATAATGTTATTGAGACGGTTTCCCTTGAAAAGGCACGATGGAAAAGATCAAACATATGGAATTCTCATGAGTGAATGGGGTAACTGTTAAAGCAATCTGCGACTGATCCTTTATCACGCACACATTTTGTGCAGCAAGTTTTGTTCTTGTATTTTCACCTATGTTGGTTTTCTTATTATGTCTCATACAAGATTTTATGTGTTTTTATATTTTGTTATTCTTCGACGTATCGTCACAACTGACATACGAGCCATAGCAAGTATATAAATTGTATGAGTTGATATAAATTTGTTTTGAAAAAAAAAACCCCCGAAATGAAATAGAAATGTCAATAGTAAATTTGCATTTAATGTGTTGTCTTCTCCTTTATATATAAATAAATAAATATATATATATATATATATTTATATATAAATGAATAAATATATATATATATATATATATATATATATATATATATATAATAGCAAGTTTTTATGCAACGGCTCCTAAAAATACACACAAAGAACTGCGATCAAATCAGCTCATTTTGTATCTCGATTTGGCGCTCGGCCGTCACATGGCAAAACGATGTATCTGAAAATTTTGACTTTTTCAGGTTTTGACATTTGGGGGGGGGGGGGGGGGGGGGGGTTTCAGGGAGCTCTTTTCATTTATCTTACTCTCATAATTACAGGTATTTTCATTTTCAAGATAGCATGGGCTATCTGCAGTACTTTTTTCAAATTTGCCAACTCGTTTGATGGTAGAAGGATGTATCTTACAGATACACTCCAAAAATGCCGCAGTAGAGCGCAATGTTTTTCGGTAAAAAGGTGTATCTGCTAGTTCCACTTTTCTGCCATCAAATGAGTGAGCGCACCCAGCTTCGTGAAATATGGCAAAAGGGTGTATCTGCAACATACATCTTTTTACCATAATCGGTGAGCCACGAACTTCATAGACTAGTTGATGGCAAAAAGATGTATCTGCAACATACAGCTTTCAGCACAGAACGGGCGCGCGGCCGTTACATGGCAAAACGATGTATCTGCAAAATGCACATTCGTAGAAAAATCACTTTGAAGTTACAGCTTTTGTCTTTCTTCAAAAGAAAATTTCCCAGTATTGAATTTAGTTAGATTCATTAGAATATCATTTTAATCATCTTCCTTAATAGTTTTTATGATATTTAACTTGTTCTTTTCATCAAAATAACTGTTTTTATGTAGATACAGCATTTAGCCAAAATATCCAACTGTCCATATTAGTCCTACGATTACGGTAAAATGGTGTATCTGAAGTTACATCATACCGTTTCTACGGCGATATCATGGCAAAAAGGTGTATCTGCAGATACACTGATTAGTTTCTGTGGTCGAATCATGGCAAAATGATGTATCTGCAGATACACCATTTGGTGTTTATGGTCAAATCACGGCAAAAGGATGTATCTGCAGATACACCAGTTGGTTTTCATGGTCAAATCATGGTAAAAAAAAAAGCAGAAACACCATTCGTTCATTTTGGACGAACTATGGCATGGTGATGATGTATAGATCATTTGTTCGTGATTGGGATTAAGGACTGTATCAAATTCTGTAATTAGTCCAAATTGATCAGTAATCTCAATGAAATAAAAGCGTTTTCTTTATCAGATATTTATTGTTTTGATATGTAATTCATTGTATGAATTAATGCGTTTGTGTGCTTTTGGGGTGTGTGTGCGTGTTGGTGTGTGCCTCTGTGTTTGATTCGTAACGTTTCGATCGGTCCAAGAGAAACCCAGGTGATATGTTGCAAAATGCATTTCTTCTCTTTGGTCTACAATTCTACATAATTGTAACCTATTTTCAAACAACAGTATCATATCGCTCACGTCATATCTCATAATCTTGGTACAAATTGAAAAAAAATAAGACACGAGCTTTAAAATGCCTTAATTCTATTTATTTGGAAACCTTGTAAATAATCATTTTATACATAAATTCAAAATACTGAAGGAATGATCATTCATTTGATTCATTCATTTCAATAAACTTCATTAATTAGGCAAATTCTTCAATGAAAAAATGATTAAATTAGAATAATTTCAGGAAATTAATTATCATTTAAAGCAATGGAGATGTTTTAAATAATTCATTTCAAATTTAGAACGTATACGTGCAATAGGTGTACAAATGAGAACATTTTCTTTAATCATCACTTTATTGTCGTATATAAAGCAAAAGAGGAATACATAATACATTACAATACAAAAGAAATATCAGTACACTACACATCACAATAGAATGCCCAGGACAAGACGTATTCGTCTTCCTCATTTTGTAAAATCAGCTAAACGAATGACTTGAAATTGCAAGAAAATTTCGACTCAATTGAGTTCAAACAAGGATTATAGGTATAAATGTAATATTCAAGCTTTTATGCACATTCTTTTTTTGAAATGTAACAATATTTTGCATTCTTGCTTTTATTAACTAGGAAACCATTTGTCAGTTATGCAATGAAGGCTGTAGTTATATAACGTAACAAGGAGGATTTCATGATTACTGGTTTCTAAGGCCTTTGACAGAATGGTAAATATTCCCATTAAAACGATTCATTAATTGCAGCAGCATCAACAATTTTGTTCAAAATGTCTTACAGCACCATAGAGGTTGAGAACACAAAATTTACTATAAAGAATATCATATTTTCTCATTTATACGTCTTGTCCTGGGCATTCTATTGTGATGTGTAGTGTACTGATATTTCTTTTGTATTGTAATGTATTATGTATTCCTCTTTTGCTTTATATACGACAATAAAGTGATGATTAAAGAAAATGTTCTCATTTGTACACCTATTGCACGTATACGTTCTAAATTTGAAATGAATTATTTAAAACATATCCATTGCTTTAAATGATAATTAATTTCCTGAAATTATTCTAATTTAATCATTTTTTCATTGAAGAATTTGCCTAATTAATGAAGTTTATTGAAATGAATGAATCAAATGAATGATCATTCCTTCAGTATTTTGAATTTATGTATAAAATGATTATTTACAAGGTTTCCAAATAAATAGAATTAAGGCATTTTAAAGCTCGTGTCTTATTTTTTTTTTCAATTTGTACCAAGATTATGAGATATGACATGAGCGATATCATACTGTTGTTTGAAAATAGGTTACAATTATGTAGAATTGTAAAGAGAAGAAATGCATTTTGAAACATATCACCTGGGTTTCTCTTAGACCAATCGCAACGTTACGAATCAAACACAGAGGCACACACCAACACGCACACACACCCCAAAAGCACACAAACGCATTAATTCATACAATGAATTACATATCAAAACAATAAATATCTGATAAAGAAAACGCTTTTATTTCATTGAGATTACTGATCAATTTGGACTAATTACAGAATTTGATACAGTCCTTAATCCCAATCATGAACAAATGATCTATACATCATCACTTTGCCATAGTTCTTCCAAAATGAACGAATGGTGTTTCTGCAGATACACCCTTTTACCATGATTTGACCATGAAAAACAACTGATGTATCTGCAGATACATCCTTTTGCCGTGATTTGACCATAAACACCCAATGGTGTATCTGCAGATACATCATTTTGCCATGATTCGACCACAGAAACTAATCAATGTATCTGCAGATACACCTTTTTGCCATGATATCGCCGTAGAAACGGTATGATGTAACTTCAGATACACCATTTTACCGTAATCGTAGGACTAATATGGACAGTTGGATATTTTGGCTAAATGCTGTATCTACATAAAAACAGTTATTTTGATGAAAAGAACAAGTTAAATATCATAAAAACTATTAAGGAAGATGATTAAAATGATATTCTAATGAATCTAACTAAATTCAATACTGGGAAATTTTCTTTTGAAGAAAGACAAAAGCTGTAACTTCAAAGTGATTTTTCTACGAATGTGCATTTTGCAGATACATCGTTTTGCCATGTAACGGCCGCGCTGAACTGAAAGGTCCTAGAATAGATAATTTTTTTTTCGTCCAGATCCTTTCAAACTGACCCCGCCCACGAAGTGAGCGGCACAAACATAGTTACGTCATAGGTACGTCATAATTATGTTTGTTCCGCTCACTTCGTGGGTGGGTCCATGTCAGACACAGCACTCTATATTCTTACAACTGATTCAAATTTGGAAAGTTTTCTTTGAATACATACACTCTATTTTAGAGCTTTAAAGGGAATCGGCAAAATCGTTTCTGGTCTTTAACAAATAATTTTCGTTTTCATGGTACAACATTGATGATTATAAACGCTGGAATCATGCAAAAGCTTTGGTGGATTTCATTAGCCGTAATGTCATTTATCTATGAAAATATTGATAATTTAAAAACAAAATATGAAAATATCTATCTCAGACAATGTGGTAAGTCCTGCAAAAGGACTGTTAATTTAGAGGAAGGAGAGAACGTTGAGGGGGGGGGGGGGGGAGAAATGGAGAGGCGAGATAAAGAGTAAGAGAGAGTAAGAGAGAGTAGAGAGTATCTTTCTTGAGAATGGGTGAAGTCCTAAAAAGGGCTGTAAACCAGATGAGAAGAGAAGGCTCGACGTTTCAGACAGCTTGACTGTCCGCTATCAGGATGACGGACAGTCAGCCTGTCTGGAACGTCTACCCCCCTTCCTTGCTTGATAGGGAGAAAATCTGCCCCTTTATTTTGCCGCCACTGATAGACAGGAAATACACTGCTCCTACAATATCTGCATGTGCATAATCGGGACAATATGAGAAAATCTATGCGTAAAAACCTAGACTACTCTTTTACTAGACAAGAAAGCTGATCGCAAATAGGAGCCTAATACCGCAAATTGTATTGTCATGGGGGCAAAAATATTCCCCCCCCCCCCCCGAATGAAGGAAGCATCTGCCCCATAGATGATAGACAGAATTCCTAAATACTAAGAAACATTGCGTCCAATTACTATACGAGTGACTGTAGCGACTGAGTCTGAAAATTTTGATTTTTGAATGCTGAAAGTTTGCATTTTTTTGAGCACTGATATGCTTATTTTACATGCTTGTAGCGCAATCTTATGATCCGATTTATTTTAAATCATCCCCCAAGGATTTTTTGGGACAACTGTGCTTAACGAAAATCCAACTGAATCCCCATTGGAGATCCCCAGTGAATACCAATTGGCAATTGGGAGTACCGGTACAAGGAAAGTGAAATTCACCCATTAAAAACCACTTGGTCACCATTGCAACCAAATGCCAATGGGGACAATGGGGACCAATTGCCAATTGGTTTCAACAGGGACTCATTGTTTCACTTTCCATTATACTTCCAATTGGTATTCAATGTCCATAATTGAATTGGTAGGCCTATTTCCAACTGCATGGTCCTGCAACTTAAATTTTCAACTTGTATTCAATGGGTATTTCATGGGTCAATTGGTCCAATTGAAACCAAATGAAGTCCCTAAAACTCTCTCTCATTAGGTTTTGACAGACGTGCATCAATCAAATATGATTATTTACGTCTGGGACCGACCGACCGACATTTAATCTGATTTCTTATATAGCATGATCAGTGAATTACACTAAAAATTCTGATTAGTGAATCAATCTTTCTATGGTTATTTGAAATATGTAATGAAAAATCATACATTTTTCGTGAAATATTTCACAAACATAATTAGAATTAATATTCATGGAAAGAAATATGACTGCATTTGTATTCTACTTTAATCGTGGATTTTCAAGAAAAAATAGCAAATATGTAAATGAGGTAAAACCAGTCACGTGATTCCCATTGAAAGCCAATAGGCTATTGGTCCCAATTAGTCCCCATTGAAACATATTGAAAACATAGTGAAAACCACCGACTAATTGTTTCATGAAACGCCCCCAGTTACTTTGAAAGTTATACTCATTATATTGCTATAACCCCCCCCCCTCTCTCTCTCTCTTTCTAGTTATGCTCTTTCACGCTATTTAGTTTCATTGGAGACCAATTCAATTATTGTCTATTTATCAGCATTACAAGCATTAACAGTTTTTCAATAATTTTGATTACTCCTGGGGAACTTGCGACCATTATTATCCTTTCCTTTCAAGTACCTATTTTTTCATCAAGAAAGTATGAAAATAATTTACGTATAAACAATTAAAGTTTGGCTGTATTTTTCTTTACCCCAATTAAAGTTTGCATTGTTTTGCATTCTGTTCAATAACGACGTAAATATGATTGTATTTCTACAAATTAAAAATATATCAAACTCAAAACAAAATGCATTATTTGTCTTTATTCGGACTTCTAAAAATATATGACACATTATTAGACATTTGTCATCACAACTTTGTTGAAATATGCAGTTTAAGGGGAAAGGAACAACATAGTACTGAAAGAAAATAATTCCTGCTGAAGTGGCATTTACTAATTTTAACTACCTAAAGAAACACGTAAATTCCTCCCATATTAAAGGGGAAGTCCAGACGATTTTTAAAATTTCACATCAGGTATAGTACATAAATCAAAAGTGTTACATAGAGATCTGTGGAATTTATCGTGGTCCTGGAGCAGAAATATTATCAAAATCCAAAACAGAATACACTGAACAAGGATGATGACATAGGAGGTGCACAAAGTCCGATATGTGGCACTGTAATTCCATTACATATGCCACTTACCCAACAAGTTCACCTGTGCAGAATTTATGCATGTGTTCCTTTATTGTTCTGCTTCCTCCCTGATAGCAGACGGACGTCTTTAAAACGTCAAGAACGGGTCATAAACTGGTCCACACGTCATATGTCGTATACACGACTATTTTACGACAACCTTATGACGTCTTTATATAACCAAAATTTTCTCAAATTTTGTTTGAACAAAAGATGATATATTTTTTGTCAAATATTTACCACTTTTTAACGTCTTTTTTAGAGACCAGAATAAGACGTATTTTTTACGTCAATTTTTCCCACTTTATAACAGCTTTTTTTCAAGACCATAACATCGTGATTCATGAATATTCATGGATGACCAGAAATGACCTAACTTCGTGAAAAAAAGGAATTTTAACATTTTATTCAATGATTGCACTGCTGATTTATTGAACAATGTACTTCCATGTTGAACAACATTTAGTAAATGTAATGGGCAGGGTATTTCAGAATGCATCAAGAAATTGGAATTTCTATCTGTTTTTTTTTCAAGTACTACACTACAGTCCGTATATATAGTAATGTCGATACAAAGCATCAGTAGTTAGGCATAGGATGTAGGATGTTAGGATATAGGGCTAGGACGATCTATAGGCTAGAACATTAACAAAGAGAAAACGTCATAATGTTGTATACATTCTAAAATATTTTATAAACCAGCTTTGAAGCTTTGACGTCTTTATGATGTGATTTTTACCAGTCTGTGAGCTTACTTTGGGTCGTAAAGACGTCATAAAGACGTTTTCCCCCCGACCAACATGATGTAAAATTGACGTAAAAATATGACGTCTTATTTTACGTCGTGTGCTGGTGTAAAGTATCGTTTTAAAGACGTATATATATATATATATATATAATACGTAAATAAGACGTATGACACGACTTTAAAAAGACGTAGATATGATGTCATTCTTAACAGCCTCTGCTATCAGGTAAGTTACCGAATTCTAATAAATAATCACAAACTTTTATGCATGTATATATATGTGCCTCACTACACGATGCATTTAAGAATTATCTGTATATCTACTTGATGTAGGCATTAGGAAAGTTTGTTAAGGATAAAATGGAAATTCATGATTTAATAACGAGACATTTGAATTCGTCACATGACGAATTAGGTGGTCTGTCGGCATCTTTTAGGTTTCGACGTGGATCGTTGATAAATTCGTTGATAAGACTTTTGATAAAAATTTTTACGTCTCGATAGGAGACTAACGTCACAGAAAATGGATGATTTGATATCGCAGAATACTTAAAAGGTGATCCAAAGCTTTAATTCACCTTAACGAATCAGATTTTCTATAGGGTTGTACATAAACTACTGTGCACTGCATTGCAATTGTCATAACGGGCCAAAATCAGCAGTTTATTTCATTGACTGTGATTGTATATGTAATCATATAGTTAAAGAGGATAGTAATATAACATGTAAAAAGAAAGCATCGAAAAAGTCCTCCGGGACTCGAACCAGGGACCTTGAGCATGTGAGGCAAGTGCTTTGAAGGTATACCTGAATAACAGCTCATAGAGATAACACGTAGATTCAAAACGGAATTCTAATTTCAGGTTTTCCAGTGAAAATTTCGACATGTTTTCGAATTTGATTAAAAAACATATGAATGCATAAGATAGAGAATTTTCTCAGCTGTAACATACTTAAAGATGGGCGAAAATCAAGCAGAAATAAGGGAGATGTTGATCAAAGAAGACGAGAATGTAGAATCGAGAATTACGTAAAGATCATGTCCCATAGAGAATACACGTAAAATGAGAAAAATTGACATTGTATCTTTATTCGTGAATTTAGACCATGATAACCACATCAAAATGAGTAACAATGACAAACATATTTGTAGAGAATTGTCTCAGCTACAACATATCGAAATCTCGGCGAAAATTGATGAATAATAAGCGCGATAGACTCGGTTAAAGGCAAAAAATATAACGTAAAAAAATCAAAATCGAAATTTTGAGTTCACATATGAATAGGATGACCTCATAATATCGATAAGACAAATTTTTGTCATGGATTCACATCTTCAACTCATAACCTTTCAGAATATGTAAAAAAAATTGGGGGTATCCATGCATTTTGAGAAGCTATGGCGGATTTTAAAGGGACATGTTTTTGCGTGTTTTTACATTATTTTCAGCATTGACGCGCGCACGGATTTTGAACTTTGACGCGCGCGTGCGACCTTAGGGTTAGTTGAAATCAGTTCTAAATTGATGGAAATTGTTAAGAAAAGTGTCAGGAATGCAAATCAAGTGAAAAAACGGCGTTTTAACGTTATTTAGGACCTGCGCGCGCGCATGACGCGCGCACGTACGCGGACCCGCGCAAATTTTTGAACTGCTTAAAATGGCCTGAAACGTGTGCAAAATGAATTTGAAGCGATTCTGAGCAATTTTAATTTTTGCGCGTGCGCTGACACGCGGACGTATTCTGAGATTTCGAGTGCACAAAAAAGTGCTTGGAATAAAGAAAAATAAATAAATAAAGAAAGAAAATTCTGACGAAATTAAGAGGTGATCTGTCAAAGATGACAGACCACCTAATAAAGAAAGAAAGAAAATTCTGACGAAATTAAGAGGTGATCTGTCAAAGATGACAGACCACCTAATAAAGAAAGAAAGAAAATTCTGACGAAATTAAGAGGTGATCTGTCAAAGATGACAGACCACCTAAAGATATTTGAATTCGTCACTGGAGACGAATTAGGTGACAATGACAATGACAATGACAATGAATTTTATTCTTGAACGGCCCCGCCAGGGGGCATGGAAGAATAACAAACAAGTAAGATATAAAGATAACACAGAAAGCATATATATACTATTTACAAATCATGAACTTCATAAGGCAAACAACTTCAATTAACTAACTAATGATCAAATACTATTACTAAATAATAGTTAAATAGGTACTTAATGGCAAACAGTGGCAGCAGTAACTTTCAAAATTGTATACAATGTAAAAGGGAAATAGTGTGAAGACATCAAAATCTGGACATTATGATTTGACAGAATCGTGATAATTTCTTTAATACATTTTTGTTTCTAGAATTAAAAAGCTGCTTCATTTTCGGTCGACGAGCATAAAAGGAATTAATCAGAGCTTTCCGATCTGTTTCAAAAAACGGACATTTAAAAAGAAAATGAAACTCGTCACCTGGATCATTCATTTTACACAAGGTGCACAATTTTACTTCTTGATCAGGAAGATATCGTCCCTCGCTTACAGGTAGTCTATGGTTTCCACATCTAAATCTACATAATGCTAACCGATCCGAATAATCAAGTTTGATCAAATAATCCTCAAAATGTAACTTTCTTTAAATATCCTATAGTTAGTGCAAAGGCGGTTTCTATTTACTTCCGAACTCCAATTCTGCTGACCAATATCATTTAAACGAAGGTTGACAGCGGATTTAACCCAATTTACATTGACAAAGATGGCTCGGTCGGACCAAATATTAGACATACCACATTTGTCGAGAATATCTTTCACCTTAACTATCCACCTGGGACTAAAGATTTCTTTATCATGCAATTGACGTAAAAGGTTATAGATAATACAAGACAGTTTCGATCTCCCATGTACATTTCCATTTAATCTAAGCCAAAAGTTAACCATACGCTTCTCGATATTGTAAGACAGGCTTGTCCTCCCGAGCTCACCAAATGCCATGCAGTTAGCTGTTCCACGCTTCAAACCTAAAAGACTCTTAAGAAATTTCTTATAAAACATTTCAATACATTCTAAATTTTCAAAACCCCAAACTTCACTTCCATACAATAAAATTGGTGCAATAAGTATATCAAACAGTTCACATTGAACATCAATTGGTAAGGATAGTTTCCTGGCTTTGCTTTTCAAATGGAACATAGCTCTACGAGCTTGATTAATCTGTTTTTTCATTGCTTTCTTGAAAGAACCGTTATAATTAAAAATAACCCCAAGATAAGTGTAATCATAAACAACCTCAAGGGAATTTTCACCAAACATAAACTGCGGAAACCGACGGACACGTCCTCTGGAAAAAATAACAACTTTGGTTTTACTGGTGTTTACAGTGAGCTTCCATAAATCACAGTATTGATGAACAGCTGATAAAGCACACTGTAGCTCCTCAGCAGACTCAGCAAATATTACAGTGTCATCAGCATATAATAATACATACAGACGCAAAAATACCTCAACATCCTCATCACTTAAATACTCTCTTATTGCAGAGGAGCACATATCAAGACCTTTATAATGTCTACTAACAAAAAGTTCAAAATCATTAAGATAAAGTGCAAACAAAAGGGGGGATAAATTTTCTCCTTGGCGTACACCAATGTTACAAAAAAAAATCAGACAAATTATTACCGAGTTTTACACAGGATTTTGCATTCTTATACATATTATAAACAACATTAATGATTTTTCCATTAATCCCTGATGATATCAATTTGACCAAAGACTGGACCTATCTACAAGGTCAAGGCCTTCTTATAGTCAACAAAAGCACAGTAAATTCTTTTCCCACGGTTTAAATACAAATCAATTAGACCATGCAAAGTAAAAATGTGATCCAGGGTACTATGCCCATCTCTAAAACCAGCCTGCTCACTTCCTAAAATACCAGCACACTCTAGGTAAAGCGAAAGCCGGGCATTAATACATGCTGTAAACAATTTACCAACACAGCTCAGAAGAGTGATACCTCTATAATTGTCTGGATCATCAGCGGAACCTTTCTTTTTGAATAATGGCTTGATCATACCTAGACACCAAACAGAAGGTACAACACCTGTGTAAAGTACAACATTGAAAACTCTAACCAACAAATTCACGAAAGAATCAGGACAGTTTTTCAGTTGTTCATTAATAATATTATCGATCCCACTAGCCTTATTATTCCTTAATTTTCTTATAACAAGAATGACTTCTTCATAGGTAAAGTCTTTATTTATAGCCTCATTTATTGAATGATCTACAACAGAAGGATTAAAATCAATTTCGTTGAACTCAAATCTTCTGGCTTCATACTTAAATTCTTGAAATGTGTCATAAATGCATTTAACGGAATGTCATTTCCTTTTTCTGGCGATTTACAAGCATCATCTAACAGTTTCCAGTATTTCTTGGGATTAGAATTTTTCAATTTTCGCAGAGAAGTGTGAAACTCTTTATTATATGCCCTTAATTTTGTCCTAATAAACGTTTGTAAGTTTTTGCTAATTTCCTAAGTTCTAACTTTGCATCAACAGAGTTCAACTTCTGCAACCTATGTTTTTCTTTAAAGTAGTCTTTTCTACGGGTTTCACAAGCTTTATCAAACCAGGGCTTATCAGTTTTACCAAAATGATTATTACGTCTACAAGCATTCGTCACCGAATGTGCTTTCTTACAAATTCCTATCGACTTAGCAGGATCGATTAACAATCTATTCAAGTCTTTAACCATATCGTCCATAATGCACTGAGAAATTGATTCACTATAAAAAGAGTCAATCTTATTATTCACATCATTAATTGCCTCAGTATCGAAAGCATTAAGATAGGAAGTTTTCAACCTCCTTTTTCCAAGATATTTTCAAAGGTTCATATATACCATCTTCATCGATAAAACAATAATTTTCTGTAGTCGGAGGCACGTCGTGGCATGTATCACTTAGCTGAGCAACATCAAAAGTGAGTTGGACAGAAATGGCTCCATGAGCATCAGACAAGCACTTATCTAAGGGGTAAACATGAAAATCTGTAATCTTCGACATGAATTGTGAGGAAACAAGCACATAATCCACCACACTAGAGCCTTTTGCATTTTGGCATGTAAATTCACCTATTCCCATCTCACTACCAAATCTACCATTAACTATTTTGATGTCAAAGTTCTTACATAGCTCAATGAGATTAAGACCATTATCATTAACGTTTGTGGTCTTTACTATAGCGTTCTGACCCTATCCCAGCCTTGTCGATTTCAGCTTACTATTAACAAAGATTCAGATGACAACTCAAAACCACCTTCAATAGTAACAAGGTCACTAGGCTCAGTGAAATCACTCAAAATGCCTGTTCTAGAATTGAAATCTCCAAACAACAATATCGGTATATTATTAAATTCGCATCTAAAATTAGCCAAATCCTCAGAGATATGACAGAAAACATCACTATGATGATAAGGAGATCGTTCACAAGGTAAATATACCATACCTAGAATAAAAGGTCTAGAAATCGAACTTGCCTTGAGCCAAAATACAAACTCAGAATTGGTATTTTCGATCGCATCAAAACGAGCATTAATGCCATCCCTTATGTAAACAGAGATGCCATGAGCTGCGCCCGAATTTGTGCTCAGGAGTTTTGGAAGGCATGACAAGAGGATGAAAATCGGGAATGACACAAATATCACTAGAATTGCATTTAGTTTCACAGAGACCAATTACATCAAAGTCGCTCACAAATTTATCAAGGATGCCAAGACGGGATTTGGTTCTCAGGCCACATACATTCAAACACAGAAAATTAAGAACAAGCCTACTACATGTATCAGTGGTCTGTCAATATGTTCTAGTAAGAGAATGTCTTTTCGGAGGACACAGACACATTTACAAAAAAAAAAAAAAAAAAAAAAAAAAAAAAACTACACCAATTATAGAAGGGGGACTGCCCTGTAAAAACCTGTTTAGATTTTTTTCTAAGCTTTATCGACCCGAAGACGTCATTTGACGCCCTTGCGCCTGCGTAACTTTTTGTGCAGAATTCTTTGCTCTATCAGATGAGGCCATTTTCAGCTCTGTAGCCCCTTCCAAACTGGAGATTGAATGAAATTTAAGTATAGACCGGAGCTCTGGACTTAAAAAAAAAAAAAAAAAAAAAAAATGGAACAATGCCTGGGATCTGCTCTTGCTTGCCTTGCCTTGGCTGTGCAGGATGTGATGTCTCGGCTAGAACATATACAAATCCTGGCGAAAATTGACCAACCACAAGCGAGATAGCTCATAGAGATAACACGTAGATCAAAACGGAATTCTAATTTCAGGGTTTTCCAGTCAAAATTTCGACATGTTTTCGACACTTGCTTAAAAAAGATATGAACGCATAAGATAGGTAATTTTTATCAGCTGCAACATACTTAAAGATGGGCGAAAATCAAGCAGAAATAAGGGAGATGTTGATCAAAATAGACGAGAATGTAGAATCGAGAATTACGTAAAGGTCATGTCCCATAGAGAATACACGTAAAATGAGAAAAATTGACATTGTACCTTAATCGTGAATTTAGACCATGATAACGTCATCAAAATGAGTAACACTGATAAAATATTTGTAGAGAATTGTCTCAGCTACAACATAACGAAATCTCAGCGAAAATCAATGAATAATAGCGAGATAGTCTCGGTTAAAGGAAAAAAATATAACGTCAAAAATTAAAAATCAAATTTTGAGTTCACATAAGAATAGGATGACGTCATAGCATCGACAGAGTAAAAATTTGTCATGGATTCACATCTACAACTCTAGGCCGGAATTCACAAAAGAGGTTTAATTTAGTACCAGGTTTAAACCCCCTCATGGTTTTTTTAGTCCATAGTTTAAACCTCCCCATGGTTTAAATCCATTTCTGATTCACAAACGATGTGCTATTTAGTCCATGGTTTAAACCAGGTTTAAACCAGGTTCAACCTGGCCATGGTCTAAACACCGTACTAAATTTGATACATGGTTTAAACCTGGTTTAAACCATTGACTGAGCATGCGCAGTAGAGCAGTAGCTGTCTGCTACTGCATCTTGACATGACAGTAGCTGTCTGCTACTGTCAAGATGGCGGAGAAGGCTGGCAGCAGTCAGCAGGGTACAGGATGAGAAAGGGGGGAAAATTGGCAGTTATGCGAGCGAAATGAACTTTGCAGTTGATCAGCGATTAGAAGGGAAATCCTACTTTGCACGAAGACAGATATTGATACAAATTTTCCAAAAAACAAATCGTGGGAGGACGTACAGTGCCAGGGAAACTCCGAGGAAAATTTGGGAAAGTGGTCGTTACAGCAGATGAAAGAGCGGTGGAAGAGGGTGGCATAAATGCTAAAAAGCAATATTCATGCTACTCCAAGAATTGGAAGTGGAAGTGGAAAAACAGGAGGAGGACCACCACCAACTGTTCCGCAGCGTTATACTCCTCGTACTAAAGGATTTATGCCCCAGTAGGCCGTGGGACGACCACTCGAAAACGGCTTATTAGTTTTCGAGTTTCGTTAACGTGGTCAGGGGCATTAAAAGTAAAAATCAAAATTACCTTTAAAATGTGCCAAACAGAATCCCGATGTTCATTTTGACTAATCCTGCTCAAAGACGAGAAATATAGCAACACTTTACAGCGAGTGAAGCCCTGGCCTGGCCTTTCGATACTTAGACCGCGTACCGATCTAGGATCTAACGTTAGCTAGGCTAGGCTATGCATGCGCTAGTGCTAGCCTAGCCTATACCTAGGCGCCTATCAGGAGCACATAACTCGCGATCATCAGCGTGCGTACGGTCGATCGTACGTACGCTACGGGACTGGGAGCAGGGGGTCACAGCTTAACTTTTGATATTTTTTTAAAGGCATTGGCTAACATTGTTATGATTTTAAAAAAATCTCATTTTGTTACTTAAAAATGGGATAAACATTAGGGTTATAGTGTAAAAATACCAGTGTGAAAGTTTCAGAGCATAATATCCACGGGAAGTATTTTTAAATATTAGAAATGTGAACCAATGTTTGAAAAATATACGAAGGTCGGTTGCATAGACACAACGTAAGGAGTGCGCATGCGCACATGACTCAACGGACCGCACTGTGTGTATTGACGTATCACGCGACGGAAGGCAAGTAACGGTATTTTGAATTCGCGCAAACGGTCCTCTTAGTTCAGTGTCTCTCGAGACGAAAGCTAATAAAATCGTGGTTTGCGTCTAACTTACAGCTTTTCCTTCCAAATTATGGTTGGTTTCAGGGTTTTTGAGTATAAATACAAGTACTCATACACATGTTTCATCTTAGTTTGAGAATTTTTTAAATCAGCTGCTCACAAAGTTAGCCAATGCCTTTAAGTGGCCAAAGAAAAAGAAAGAGAGAAGAAAATAAAAGAGAAAGAAGAGTAGTTTGGGAAAGAGAGGTTGGGTCAAGTAACTGTGTAATTATTTTCTTCCATTTGAAATGTCAATTTATTCCCTATGCACCACCCCCACCCCCCCCCCCAAAAAAAAAACCCTGGCGCCACCCCTGATTTGTCATGTATCTCTGATATTTCATTTCAGAATGGGATCTTTTAATTTTGTGTATTTGCATTTTGTGATATATTTCTTGTGGGGCACTATTAAGGTTTTCAAATAGCTGTCATTGCCTAAAATTAGAAAATGAGAATTTTAATGTCTCTATTTCAAAAAAATATTCTGTACTTGATCTGTTCCAGAAAGTCACCCAACTCATCCATTTCAACAAGCAGCTTATCAAAGCTTGACCACATCATCATTTCAAGACACTTCCAGAAAGAACACATTTGCACAAGCACAATCATACACCACAGAAACATGGCCGTATGCAGACATTTTTTCCGAGGGGGGGGGGGGGGCAAAATGCGTAAAAATTTTCAAAGAAGCTCAAAAGCGAGAGAGCGAAGTGACCAAGCTGGTCATGAGAGCACTTTTGCATTTTTATAAGTGTAACTGAAAGATTTGGTGCACACTTTTTGCGAATTTGGTGAGAATTTTCAGTAAAAAAATGCAAATTTTCAAAATTTCAGGAGGCGAATGCGAATGATTATTATTCACATCATTAATTGCCTCAGTATCGAAAGCATTAAGATAGGAAGTTTCAACCTCCTTTTTCCAAGATATTTTCAAAGGTTCATATATACCATCTTCATCGATAAAACAATAATTTTCTGTAGTCGGAGGCACGTCGTGGCATGTATCACTTAGCTGAGCAACATCAAAAGTGAGTTGGACAGAAATGGCTCCATGAGCATCAGACAAGCACTTATCTAAGGGGTAAACATGAAAATCTGTAATCTTCGACATGAATTGTGAGGAAACAAGCACATAATCCACCACACTAGAGCCTTTTGCATTTTGGCATGTAAATTCACCTATTCCCATCTCACTACCAAATCTACCATTAACTATTTTGATGTCAAAGTTCTTACATAGCTCAATGAGATTAAGACCATTATCATTAACGTTGTGGTCTTTACTATAGCGTTCTGACCCTATCCCAGCCTTGTCGATTTCAGCTTTACTATTAACAAAAGATTCAGATGACAACTCAAAACCACCTTCAATAGTAACAAGGTCACTAGGCTCAGTGAAATCACTCAAAATGCCTGTTCTAGAATTGAAATCTCCAAACAACAATATCGGTATATTATTAAATTCGCATCTAAAATTAGCCAAATCCTCAGAGATATGACAGAAAACATCACTATGATGATAAGGAGATCGTTCACAAGGTAAATATACCATACCTAGAATAAAAGGTCTAGAAATCGAACTTGCCTTGAGCCAAAATACAAACTCAGAATTGGTATTTTCGATCGCATCAAAACGAGCATTAATGCCATCCCTTATGTAAACAGAGATGCCATGAGCTGCGCCGAATTTGTGCTCAGGAGTTTTGGAAGGCATGACAAGAGGATGAAAATCGGGAATGACACAAATATCACTAGAATTGCATTTAGTTTCACAGAGACCAATTACATCAAAGTCGCTCACAAATTTATCAAGGATGCCAAGACGGGATTTGGTTCTCAGGCCACATACATTCAAACACAGAAAATTAAGAACAAGCCTACTACATGTATCAGTGGTCTGTCAATATGTTCTAGTAAGAGAATGTCTTTTCGGAGGACACAGACACATTTACAAAAAAAAAAAAAAAAAAAAAAAAAAAAACTACACCAATTATAGAAGGTGGGACTGCCCTGTAAAAACCTGTTTAGATTTTTTTCTAAAGCTTTATCGACCCGAAGACGTCATTTGACGCCCTTGCGCCTGCGTAACTTTTTGTGCAGAATTCTTTGCTCTATCAGATGAGGCCATTTTCAGCTCTGTAGCCCCTTCCAAACTGGAGATTGAATGAAATTTAAGTATAGACCGGAGCTCTGGACTTAAAAAAAAAAAAGAAAAAAAAAATGGAACAATGCCTGGGATCTGCTCTTGCTTGCCTTGCCTTGGCTGTGCAGGATGTGATGTCTCGGCTAGAACATATACAAATCCTGGCGAAAATTGACCAACCACAAGCGAGATAGCTCATAGAGATAACACGTAGATTCAAAACGGAATTCTAATTTCAGGTTTTCCAGTCAAAATTTCGACATGTTTTCGACACTTGCTTAAAAAAGATATGAACGCATAAGATAGGTAATTTTATCAGCTGCAACATACTTAAAGATGGGCGAAAATCAAGCAGAAATAAGGGAGATGTTGATCAAAATAGACGAGAATGTAGAATCGAGAATTACGTAAAGGTCATGTCCCATAGAGAATACACGTAAAATGAGAAAAATTGACATTGTACCTTTAATCGTGAATTTAGACCATGATAACGTCATCAAAATGAGTAACACTGATAAAATATTTGTAGAGAATTGTCTCAGCTACAACATAACGAAATCTCAGCGAAAATCAATGAATAATAAGCGAGATAGTCTCGGTTAAAGGAAAAAAAATATAACGTCAAAAATTAAAAATCAAAATTTTGAGTTCACATAAGAATAGGATGACGTCATAGCATCGACAGAGTAAAAAATTTGTCATGGATTCACATCTACAACTCTTAGGCCGGAATTCACAAAAGAGGTTTAATTTAGTACCAGGTTTAAACCCCCTCATGGTTTTTTTAGTCCATAGTTTAAACCTCCCCATGGTTTAAATCCATTTCTGATTCACAAACGATGTGCTATTTAGTCCATGGTTTAAACCAGGTTTAAACCAGGTTCAAACCTGGCCATGGTCTAAACACCGTACTAAATTTGATACATGGTTTAAACCTGGTTTAAACCATTGACTGAGCATGCGCAGTAGAGCAGTAGCTGTCTGCTACTGCATCTTGACATGACAGTAGCTGTCTGCTACTGTCAAGATGGCGGAGAAGGCTGGCAGCAGTCAGCAGGGTACAGGATGAGAAAGGGGGGGAAATTGGCAGTTATGCGAGCGAAATGAACTTTTGCAGTTGATCAGCGATAGAAGGGAAATCCTACTTTGCACGAAGACAGATATTGATACAAATTTTCCAAAAAACAAATCGTGGGAGGACGTACAGTGCCAGGGAAACTCCGAGGAAAATTTGGGAAAGTGGTCGTTACAGCAGATGAAAGAGCGGTGGAAGAGGGGTGGCATAAATGCTAAAAAGCAATATTCATGCTACTCCAAGAATTGGAAGTGGAAGTGGAAAAACAGGAGGAGGACCACCACCAACTGTTCCGCAGCGTTATACTCCTCGTACTAAAGGATTTATGCCCCAGTAGGCCGTGGGACGACCACTCGAAAACGGCTTATTAGTTTTCGAGTTTCGTTAACGTGGTCAGGGGCATTAAAAAGTAAAAATCAAAATTACCTTTAAAATGTGCCAAACAGAATCCCGATGTTCATTTTGACTAATCCTGCTCAAAGACGAGAAATATAGCAACACTTTACAGCGAGTGAAGCCCTGGCCTGGCCTTTCGATACTTAGACCGCGTACCGATCTAGGATCTAACGTTAGCTAGGCTAGGCTATGCATGCGCTAGTGCTAGCCTAGCCTATACCTAGGCGCCTATCAGGAGCACATAACTCGCGATCATCAGCGTGCGTACGGTCGATCGTACGTACGCTACGGGACTGGGAGCAGGGGGTCACAGCTTAACTTTTGATATTTTTTTAAAGGCATTGGCTAACATTGTTATGATTTTAAAAAATCTCATTTTGTTACTTAAAAATGGGATAAACATTAGGGTTATAGTGTAAAAATACCAGTGTGAAAGTTTCAGAGCATAATATCCACGGGAAGTATTTTAAATATTAGAAATGTGAACCAATGTTTGAAAAATATACGAAGGTCGGTTGCATAGACACAACGTAAGGAGTGCGCATGCGCACATGACTCAACGGACCGCACTGTGTGTATTGACGTATCACGCGACGGAAGGCAAGTAACGGTATTTTTGAATTCGCGCAAACGGTCCTCTTAGTTCAGTGTCTCTCGAGACGAAAGCTAATAAAATCGTGGTTTGCGTCTAACTTACAGCTTTTCCTTCCAAATTATGGTTGGTTTCAGGGTTTTTGAGTATAAATACAAGTACTCATACACATGTTTCATCTTAGTTTGAGAATTTTTTAAATCAGCTGCTCACAAAGTTAGCCAATGCCTTTAAGTGGCCAAAGAAAAAGAAAGAGAGAAGAAAATAAAAGAGAAAGAAGAGTAGTTTGGGAAAGAGAGGGTTGGGTCAAGTAACTGTGTAATTATTTTCTTCCATTTGAAATGTCAATTTATTCCCTATGCACCACCCCCACCCCCCCCCCCCCAAAAAAAAAAACCCTGGCGCCACCCCTGATTTGTCATGTATCTCTGATATTTCATTTCAGAATGGGATCTTTTAATTTTGTGTATTTGCATTTTGTGATATATTTCTTGTGGGGCACTATTAAGGTTTTCAAATAGCTGTCATTGCCTAAAATTAGAAAATGAGAATTTTAATGTCTCTATTTCAAAAAAATATTCTGTACTTGATCTGTTCCAGAAAGTCACCCAACTCATCCATTTCAACAAGCAGCTTATCAAAGCTTGACCACATCATCATTTCAAGACACTTCCAGAAAGAACACATTTGCACAAGCACAATCATACACCACAGAAACATGGCCGTATGCAGACATTTTTTCCGAGGGGGGGGGGGGGGGGGCAAAATGCGTAAAAATTTTCAAAGAAGCTCAAAAGCGAGAGAGCGAAGTGACCAAGCTGGTCATGAGAGCACTTTTGCATTTTTATAAGTGTAACTGAAAGATTTGGTGCACACTTTTTGCGAATTTGGTGAGAATTTTCAGTAAAAAAATGCAAATTTTCAAAATTTCAGGAGGCGAATGCCAACCCCCCTCCCCCCCCCCCCCCCCCCCCCCCGCTGCATACAACCATGCACAGGAACACATTTCTGTAAAATTTAGAATTTTCAACCAGACATCTTCAAAGTATTAGGCAAGTACATACTACATTTTGCTTACACACCACCAGTTTTTTTTTCTTGCATCTGCTATATCTATAATGTAATGATGGCATTGTTAGAAGTAAATAAATCATTCATTCATATCATTCTAGCATTTGTTGTACATGTATTTCATCCATATCAAAACAAAACGTAACGAAATGCGATTAACAGTATATACATTACACGTTAGAATTGCCTCCCACTCCTTAAAAACAATGAATAAAATAATAAGAAAAGGAAATAGAGATTTTTTTTAAATTTGAAATAACATTAAAAAACAAAACAAGAATGAAAATCTCTTTTGGGTCTGTATCTGTTACAAATTTTTGGTTGATATTTTTCTGACCATGAAATTCCTTTCTCTGTATTTTTTTTTTCGATTTATTTACATGTATCTAGTACTCAATCATTTTTACTAGCCAAAGCACACTCGATGATTTCTACAATGGATCACAATCACTTCATGAAAATTGAAAATATGAATCACTGATCTTTCACTTGCTAAACTAAGAAGAAAATTCATTATGCATGACAATGGTGATGAATTTATCAACCGTCCAACTTTGTAAAATACATACTATGTATGACAATCGAATAGAAAATGTAACATGTATATCATCACTGAACTTGTACTACTAATTTCTTTATAAATAGGTGTATAACAGCATAATCTAAAGTAGAAAATGTCCTGTATATATATATATATACCCCAATCTTTCACTTTTCACTTGCCAAACTTTAAAAAATATGTGTTAAAAACAAAGGTAAAGCATTAAATGCAGCACACACTAGTATATTAACTTAATTGCATGTGTACATTCAAATATAAGAGAATAAAACACTGTCCTGCTTTAACATTATTATCATAATCATTATCATTATTATCACTATTATCATTATCATTATCATTCTCATTATTATCATTATCATTATTATTACTATTACTATTATTATCATCATCATTATTCATTTGACTAGACTAAAAACAAAAGCACAGGTACAGTACATCAATAGCAGCAGATAAATACATAATAAGAATGAAAGAACATGTAAAAAAGATTAGGGAGCATTAAGTGGTTCAGGGTGCACAAAAGTGAAGTACAGCACTGTTGCCCAGAGGCATGTGCCCCCACACCTGATACTCCCAAGATATACACGATAAAACTTTCATACATAAAATATAGTACATAATGATGAGAGTTATACCAATAAATAGTAGATAAATTAAGCTTACTCATTAAAAAAGTGATATAAAAATTGAATTAAAATGCTATGTACAAAATCTATCCCTAGAATATTTAGAAAAAGTTGTAATGTGAGTTGCATGCAATAAGCAAAGCTATTCTATAATCATAATCACATAGCCAATGCTGCAGATAGTAGAAATGCACGGCTCTCTTTTTGTTGTTGTTGTTGTAATTATGTGTTTTATTTGCTTTCCAATTACACATGTTCACAATATTTACATGTTATTGGTAATAATTTGACAAAGATCCAGTATACTTTACCATGCCTTCAGTTTGGCTGCAGCCTTACAATAAAAAAAAAATAATGATAATAATAATAAACACCGCTGATTGAGTGTTATATTGACTTTGCACAAGAATTATATGTAAAAATTGCCTGCAAGTGAGGAAGAAGCTTCCAATCCCTCTACATTTCTTACATACTTAAAAACATCTCTGTTAACATAGTCATACTAAAAGTTTTTGGTTCCAATTATCCTCTTCTCAATTACATCTCAACAAAGTACTTCATAACTACGCTGATATTGCCAGTCTGCTGGGTTCTCTTCCTCTTTCGTTTGCTTGCTGAACATCCTGTAACAATTGCATTGGCATGGTCTGGATCTGGAGGAGCAATGTGTGAATACCTACAGGTTACATGGAAAACAATGAAAGAAGCAGAGGGGAAAACAATAAATATGTAAATAAAAAGAAAAACAAAAAAAAACTCTTAATTCATTCTCCAAGCTGTTCTTACAACCTATCTTCATTTTGAAATAATCAAGTCTCATTGCAATTTCATTCCTAAATGTACCGATATCAACAGGGAAATAAAAAAAAATATATCTATCATGATGTCTGTCTCATTCAATCAGCTACAAAAGCAAAATGGGAAGTATAGTACACTGTATGCTTTATTTTGAATTCATGTTATAAAATAAATTGATAAGCTTCATGGTTATTTACCAGAACAGACTGTTATTTGTTTTCAATGAATGTGAGATTAAATTGTTTCAAATCCATGACTGGGACAACAGAATCAATCTAATTCATGCTGAACCAAACTAATCAAATTCACTATAGCAGAACAGCAAATCATATAGAATTAATCTAATTTTCAATATTACTTTCTGCAGAAAAATTGGATACCACTAAAAATAATAAGCAAGCTACTTACACCATGCACAATTCATGTGCCCCTATTGAAATATCATATTTCTGTATGGTACATGTATAGGGTTGGAAGAGATGCTTCATGGTAACATGCAGATGCTAGAATTATAATGATCTCAACCTGCCTTTGACATCTTAGACTGACTTTCGCTCAAATAAAGCAGGAATATTCCACTAACTCACATACACACCATCCAAGTTTGGCAATAATGGGTGCATGAAGACTATCTCATCATAATAATGATGGTACATGCTTATATAGCACCTAACACTTTCTTCATCTGAAGTCCCTCAGCCCTCTACAAAAGTGTAGCACTATTACCATGGCTCTAGCCAAGCAGCTGTTACACGCTCTGCATTTCAAGGAAATAAATTCCAACCAGGTACCCATTTACCTCACTTGGATGGAGTGTAGCACAATGTGGATGAATTTCTTAGTCCCTTACATACCATTCCTGGCTTAGTGAGGAACATTAGAGAAATCAGTAATGCATACACAATAAAATCAGTCGAACCAGTACATTGACGGAATATTTATTCTTCCTGTTTAAGGAAGTACTGGGCTTGTTCCCCACCAAGACTCCTGATGTAGACATGAGCACCTAAGACTTCAGGAAATCTGCAGTACTCGCAGAATTGCTGTTTGGTAGTTCAGCTTCCTCTCTCGTAGTTGGAAAACTCATAAATGCCCTTTTCCTTCTTGTGATAGCTTCGGAAACCTCTTTGATAACTCTGCAAAAACAGATGACTGTGATAATGATGCCTCGTCATCATGCATTCTCTGGAATGAGCCTGCAATTTGACATGAAACTGTATTAATAGAAATTTGGTTGGAAATTATTACCTTATGAAAAAATATGAATCTTCAGCAGTGCGCGGCCAGAATTTATGCCTCCACCCTCGTCAGATCCGAAATGTATGGCACATTCACAATGATTTTTCTTTACTTTCAAGTATCCCATGACATATCTTTGACCTTGATCTTTGACCTTGTGACCCCAAACCTATTCAGACCATTGTCATATGCATACATGAATCAAGTTCGAATTTGAACTTCAAAAGGGTTCTCGAGAACGAACCATTTCCATCTATAGAATTAACTCTGATCTTGGAATAATGATGTTGAAATCCCAAAATCTAATCAGAGCATTTTTTCTCCCATATGCATACATGAGCCAAGTTTGAAGTTGATCTGTCAAGTGGCTGTTGACTTATCGCCACAAAGAATCATTTCTATGTACAAACTGACCTTTGACCTTGAGACCTAAATTATTTCTCTATTTACAATAATGAAAAATAAATACATACATGCACTTCATTTCAGGTAAAAAATAAACACTCACCAACACATAAAAACGTAGAGCTGTCATAACTTGCACCAGCACAGGAAGCGGATCATTCCGTTCTGTGTTCCTTCTCAAATCCCCTTCAAGCATGTTGATGAAGTAGAGTGCAGTCTCCTTCAAGAAGCAATGCCTCAGTCAAAAAGCTTCATCCTCATACAATTGAAAAAGATTTCGTCAGTCTATGAGATGTCGCTCAGGTCCGACAGGTCTCTGTATATAAATAGGAGTTAAAATTACATGAAATAATTATGTGATACTGAATGAAAACAGATAATCTACCAGTACCATAATGCTTTTCATTATAAAACATATACCTTTGGTATGCATTGTTCTGTTCCTTAAGAATAACATTCCAAAACTTTAACTGCAGCACTTCAAAACTGAAACGACATTTCATTTTAAGGGGAATATAGTGAATCTCCATAATTGCCATTTTTTGCAGCAATGAAGTTATTCTAGTTAAGTTTATTCAAACTTGCATTTGTTGAATATTGGGAGATAACAAGAAAGTAAATTGAGATGAGCAAGGGAACAACATTAAAAAAAAAAAGTGATTGCTGAATGCAGATACATAAAGAGAGCTCCCCCCCCCCCAAATTGGCATAACAACAGCTTACAAGGCCTAATGCTGAGCAACAGTCAGCAAGTTGATCATTGAAGCTCCATACAGTCTCAAGCCATATCAGGTGGGTAGTGGGGAAGTGGGGGGGGGGGGATTGTCCCCCCAAACCCTACCATAAAAAAAAAGAATAAAAGAAAGAAGAGAAAGAAAAGGAAGAAAAATGCGGGCCCGAGAAAGGCAAGGTTTTAAAAAATGGAAAGAGAGAGCGCAGACAAGAAGTAATGTCAAAGAGCGGTCGGACTTTTTACCCTACCCTGCACCCCCCCAGCACATGCGAAGCACGCGCGGTATTTAATTTGCATGCTTCACATGCTCATCCTTACCATCCCCCCCCAATGAAATCCTAGCTGCCCACCGATTAATTCCTGTAAAAATCAAAGCAAACAATATCATACCGACACTAATGCAGCGGTCAATAGGAATCTTGATCCTACCCTGTCCAAGACTTCACCTTTATTAACCTTTGTCTCGAAGTTCCATGGTCAAGATTCGCCCACCATTCATATTCATTTTAAAAAAGATTTGGTGAAGATTCTACATTTGGTGTAATCTATTGGTACGAGATTCACCACATTCAGAAAATGTTTCGCTAAAGATTCACCATGCCCCACTAAATATTACAGTGCAGATTTACTGCCCCCCCCCCCCCCAATAAAATGCAGTAAAGATTCATCCAGCCTCAATTTTTGGTAAAGATTCGACGTTGAGTTGACGGCGAATGCTCGACGACCCTTGGACAGGGCAGAGTCAGGATTCTTATTGAACGCTGCATAGGAACATAGAATAGACCCTAGACCTCACCTCTCTTTAACTCTGTCAATGCAGCGAAGATACGCCATTTCAGAAGGTACATGTAGAGTCTTACACTTTGCTGAACTGCGTTTACTGCAAAAATGGGTAGTTTGAACCAGGTGTGCAAGAATACATCGGCCGGATAGATCCAGGTGAAGTTTGCTGGAAATGGCCTATCAGGAAGAATGAAATCATAAAAATTATAAGATAAATTCATCCTAGAGTAATATAGGCTAGACCTATGTTCTAAATCTAAAAAAAAAAAAAAAAAAAATAGAATTTATATAAATTTTTCGGTCCGTTAGTGGCCTCAGTGCACCGACAGTCATATACCCCAACTACTGGTACTACAGGCTTCTAAGTAGTTATGTCTAGAGCGGACCCTACACAAACTAGAGGCTAAATAGCCTACAGACAGAATATTTCGGTCTGGATTTAGTCTCCATGGCCAATCCCTCTCTCTGTTCACCTCTGCTTTTTGGAGATCAGCAAAGTCGAGCTCCATTGAAACCATATTCAAACCACTATGAAATAACAACATCATCGTTCGTACATACTGTTATATGCCCAAACGAATGATGTTGTTGTTGTTTCATACTGGTTTGAATATGGTTGAATTGCGAGCTGCACTGCCACTGGAGCTCGAATTCGCTGATCTCCGAAAAGCAGAGGAGAACAGGGAGAGGCTGGCTGCACTCACCCATGTCACACAGGTATGTGCCGCTGTGACGACCCCCATTTTCAACCTTCTCAGGTCACTCTCATGCCGTCATGATATGCGATTTTAACCAACCGCACCTCGATTTGCTTCCGGCTCGCTCCAAAGAAATGCGAAAACAATCTGAACAGCCCACTGCCCGGGAACGCTCGCTCCCTAGTTTCCTAGCCGGGCCTAGCGGCAAGCTCAGCTCAGCTCCTCGCTTCCGACTCGCTCCCTAGACATGCTAGATCTATTATGCGAAAACAATGCGCACAGCCCACTGCCAGGGAAGCGCACGTCCGGCCCGGGAACGCTGGCTCCATAGCCTCCTAGCGGGGCCTATCGGCAAGGGCCAAGGCGGCAAGCTCAGCAACTCCCGAGAGTGAGACCCTCCAAATTACATGTAGCTCTGCCCATCATGCCCATGACACGTCATGAGCTCTTTAACTGTTTAGCTCCCTAGACCCTAAAAAATGGGTTTCCTCAGGTAGCCATTTAGCTCCTGAGCCCCCTGTTTTGAGACTGGCAGAGGCACAACCACATCCCCAAAAATTTTAGTGCCCCCCCCCCCCGGGTCAATGAAAGTAGGATCTGACCCACAATTTGAGCCTGGTAAATCGAAAATCTGGACTAGTATTAAGAGCTTAACACTTCCTGACTCAGGAAACGTAGAAAGTTTCAGAAAATTACATCTTGCTTTGGTCAATGCCCAATTTTGTAGTCTGAAAAAGTCCCAGCCCAGGTAAGTTGTTTGGGGCTCCGTCCACATACGCGAGGAAGTACCGGCGATCATGGAACACATAAATGCACGAATGGGACTACGCTCAATCAACTCTTGCGATAAAATTACAGCTCTGCAAAAAAATTCACGAGATTGTCATTGCAGTTGCATTCAAACAAACGAAGGATCATTTAATAACACAAATACGATAGCAATAATATTCATGATCTGAAATATGTCAAGTACTTACGACTTTTGACTGTTGACGGCATTTCTGACACGTAAAAATTTATGGTTGCTTGTGCTAATTTTGTCAAATTTTTGTCAAGTTGAAAAAATTTGGAAATACAGTAGCGAATGCGCATGCGCAGAAATTTAGACCACAGATAAACCATGGATAAACCACCCCTCTGGGCAGACTAAAAATGATGACGTATCATGACGTATTTAACCCATGGTTTAATTTAAACCTCTTTTGTGAATCGCTCGTGAGATTTAGTACCAGGTTTAAACCAGGTTTAAACCATGGACTAAAATAAACCACTGTTGTGAATTCCGGCCATAAGCTTTCAGAATATGTAAAAGAAATTGGGGGTCTCCACGCATTCTAAGGAGCTATGACGGATTTTAAAGGGGCATGTTTTTGCGTATTTTTACATTATTTGCACAATAGGCGCCCGCACGAATTTTGAAGTTTGACGCGCGCGTGCGACCTTATGGTTAGTCAAAATCAGTTCTAAATTGATGGAAATTGTTAAGAAAAGTATCAGGAATGCAAATCAAGTGAAAAAACGACGTTTTAACGTTATTTGGGATGTGCGCGCGCATATGACGCGCATCCGGACGCGAACGCGCGCAAATTTTTGAACTGCTTAAAATGGCCTGAAACGTGTGCAAAATGAATATGAGTCGATTCTGAGCATTTTTAATTTTTGCGAGCGCGTTGACGCGCGGACGTACGCGTACGCGCGCGTCTAAATAGATGAAAATGTTTGGACTGATATGAACATTCATCATGCCATATATGAATAAAAAATGACTTTCCGTTATGAAGATATGACCCTAAGTTGATTTTCACAAAATGGCGCCTGGATGACGTCACGATGACCAGATGAGCATGAAAATATATGGAACGGCGAAATCTTATTAAGACTAATAACTGACGAAAATTTCATGAAATTTGACCCAGCCGATTCTGAGATTTCGAGTGCACAAAAATGGTGGGTTGAAGAAATAAAAATAAAGAAAGAAAATTCTGACGAAATTAAGAGGTGATCTGTCAAAGATGACAGACCACCTAACAAGTGGATAGTGTTGGTCCTTAGACTGACATCACAAACTCATGACAGAGCTGCAAATCTAACAGACTTTGAGAGTGAGGTGTACCAATTCTGCCAAATATTCGATGTATTCACATATACATGGTAATTGTATGCAAGTCATTTTTTGCAAGTCCAAGTCAAGTCTCAAGTCTCATATAATACATGGTAATTGTATGCAAGTCATTTTTTGCAAGTCCAAGTCAAGTCTCAAGTCATTTGTTGCAAGTCAAGTCTCAAGTCATTTGTTGCAAGTCAAGTCAAGTCACAAGTCATCACAGGTCAAGTCAACTCAAGCCAAGTCACAATTTAAGTTATCATCAGAAGCCGCGCGGAACGTTTTTGAAAGTGGGGGCTGCACGTAAAAAAAAAAAAAAAAAAAATCCCTTCCCGATTTTGGTACCGAGGCCCACGCGCGTCTACCCAAAAAGTGGGGAAAGGGGTTGCAGCCGCCCCCAGGTTCCGCGGCCCTAGTAGGTATCCCCTACCTCTGTGGTTGGCTAAAATACCTATACGGTAGGGGCAGGGGCGTCGCTAGACGTTTTTGAATGGGGGTGTAAAGGCCAGATTGCCGACAAACATTGCCATCGATTGCCGACGACCAACGTCGATAATGTATGTTCGATTGCGCGCCCCTATCATGTCAATAACATTTTACTTTTAAATTATATTCACCTCACTTGCCGAACGTGTATGTTTTCCGAAAGCATCCTGTATCTAAATATGATACGAGCGAGCGCAGCGAGCGAGGAAAAACATACACTCTCTTTCGTACAAGTGATAGTTCTTCATCAAACTACATGATGGGCCTAAAGATATCTAAATTATATATTTGGTCACCTCTCTGGCCGGATTCATTCGCTTTCAAGGACCATCCTAAATCTTGATATACAAGCGAGCGCAGCAAGCGTGGAAAAAAGCTATTTTTCAGAAGTGATGATTCTTTATCCAAATACACGATGGTATTAACTATGAATTATCTAACTTATACAGGTACATTTCTACATCACTGATTAAAGGATCCCATACCGAAGAGAATAATTCCAAGATCATTCACAATTCGGTGAAGTAATTTTGATTTTATTCCCGTTTCTTAAAATACAGTCATTTTCAGACTTTTGGCGACCGATGAGAGAAGAATTGTGTCGGGATGGCTCTTTATAATACGATGTTTGAGGGAAGCCACTGATGCATGCAAATAATAAAACAGGCCACATGAAAGGCCAGTCCCGACTATTCTGCTCTCATCTGTCGCCAAAAACATGCAAAATTTGAAAATTACTGTATGTGAAGAAACGGGTATAGAATTAAAATTACTTCACCAAATTAAATGATCTTGATATCGTTTTCTTTGTTAGAAGATGTTTTAACCCTCTAATGTAAAAACGTTATCTACTTTTAGATGACAAAGTCCCGAAAAACCGCCGTTCCGCTTTTTCTGGAACACCCGTTATAGTCGGTTTGACATTATTTACAAACCCAGAAAAATTCTTTCCGTTTGAGTTTTTTTTCATTGATTTAGGTTCATATGCGGTTTATAGACATTTTCAGCTTGGTTGCCCAAACAGCAACTGTGAGCAATTTGCATAATTTGCATAAATTTATATGGATACAGGATATGCCACCAAAGGCAACTTACTCAGAATGTGTAAACTGAACTAGGCCTTCGTACTAATTATGTATTGCGGTGATTAATATCGTTGTCTATCTCGAGAATTCAACCTGTGATGAAACGGAACTGGGTACACTGAGGCTTAGTCATGGAAATGTCAACTTCGTTATCTGTAAATGAGTGAAAATTTAGTCCTACATTCATAACAGCGGTATATTTTTCATTTAGGCCTATCTTTAAAAAAAGGGTTGTTTACGGCAGGCATATTCTAGTCGGCGTTCACGTAGAGAATCACATTATTAATAAGTGGTTGAAAATATTTGGGATCCAGCATTTTAACAAAATACAAAGTCTCATAACTGAATAGATACAAATTATGCCCTCTATTTGATTGCAACAATCGGTCATATTGAAAAACAACAACATCTTTTTGAAATGTACAACTGGATTGGAAACATACTTGTGGTTTTAGGGTGTTCAAATAATGTTAATTTCATCCATACGGTTAGCATTACACGAAGATGTACCTCCAACGGAATTAACACAATACAAGAAGGCTGTCAACCTGCTTGCGCACGTTTAATACCGGTTAGGGCCTATTATGAGCTGCAGGCCTACTCTCCTTTTAGGTGCAAAAAATACACTCACAGTTGTTCACAGATAACTGGATAAGCAAGTTTATATTAACATGATTCCTAGTACAGAAGCGTATTTCTAATTGTAAAAATAACACTTGAAATGATTTCCATGTCTCACAACCCCTTATAATGGATGTGCATCCATATCTTATTGTGTGTATCGAGGTCGTTTCGTTTTATCACAGGCTGCATTCACGAGATGGGCAACACTATTAGAGTTCCGTATCAGCGCACATACACAATTATTAGCAGTTCAGTTTGTGTAAGTTGCCTTTGCGCTGTATAACCTGTATGCATACAGATTTATGCAAATTATGCAAATTGCTCAAAGTTGCTGTTTGGGCAAACAAGCTGAAAATGTTCATAGACCACATAGGATCACAAATCAGCAAAAAAAAAACAAACAAACAAAACAAAACAAAACAAAACCAAGATCCCCCCCCAAAAAAAAAAAAAAAATTAACGGAAAGAACTTTTCCAGGTTACACTGTCAGCTAAATAGGACTGTCAAACCGATTAATATGTGTTTGTAATTCTTTTGTATATATTATGCTAGTTTTACTTGAATTCGGAGAACAAAATCAATCAGTGTCTTGCCTAACATATCTCTTAGCAGGATAAGTATTCATGCATAAAATTCGGCCCAGAAGATTGAAGAGCACACCGGATAAAATATGAAAATATCAATAATTCAGATTTGGTTGTCATGTCACTTGCTCCCTTTTGCCAAAATAGGGCAGCGTAGTGTATCTCTAGTGCCACTTGTAAATTAAATCAAATAGAAGTGAACCTTTTGTATGCATCAAAAACTGACACACTGAAAAAGATATCATTTTCCCCGTTTCATTTAATACCAAAAGGCTTATACCATTATTAAAAAAAAAAAAAAGGAGTTGCGAGATAGGTTCTGACTTTTTCAAGACATCTACATTTATATATGAAGTGCTGCCTGTCGCTCAACCCCCTAATTATGAAATATCAAAATTTGGGGGCTTATGCTGTCTATGGAAAAGAATAGTTCAAGCCCTCAGTGGAATATTGTTGTGATTTTTAATTGTCCTCTTTCTGTACTCCTTCTCCTCCTCCAGTCTCTCTCTCTTTCTCTCTCTCTCTGTCTCTCCCTCTATCTTCCTCTCCCTTTCTCTTTTTCTCTCTCCCATCTCTCTCTTTCATCCTCTTCACGAACAAGCCATTATTCACCGAAATCAAGAATGTAATCATTGTAACGAATACAAGCACTTTTAGTTGCACTTTATTGTTTAAACAGTAACTTCAAAAATTGTACTTCTTTCTCATTTCTGATTCAATCATTCACCATTGGCAAAAAAAAAAAAAATAATAATAAGGCAAATCAAATCTTTTTGCAGTTCAATTGCATGGATCAATAAATTGATACATAGTATTCTCAACATAACATTATGACACTGTCATATTTAGGGCAGTATTCCTGTCATTAACTAGGGCCAAAATTTATTACAATCATATTACCAGTATATATGTCACTTTGTGTGTGTTTTTCCAGGCTGTTGTTTTTACGAGATATGATGGAATAATACTAGGGTCATTAACTAGGGCCAAAATTTATTACAATCATATCACCAGTATATATGGCACTTTGTGTCTGTATTTCCAGGCTGTTGTTTTTACGAGATATGGTGGACTAATACTAGGGTCATCTAACCGCCTCTACAAATCCTAAGTAAAATTTGTTATCATATATAGTTTGGGTATTATCCTATGAATATATTAATTCTTTGAATTACATATTTAAGCATGTTTTTACAAACAATAATCCCGAAGAGCAAATCTTTCAAAGATTTGAAATAAACAAGTAGAACTTTACACAAAGAAAAAAGGTTGGTGGTTCTTAAACGTATGCAATTAGAAAGGGCGTAATTTCTACAATGGAATGTCATTCACAAGTTGGCGGTCCTTACAAAGTATACATGTGTATATATACATATTAACTGGGAGTGAAAGGGATCATTAACCCTTTCTGACCTATGGGCCTGAAATAATTCCTAATTTTATCGTATGGTTGTCATAGAGAAAGACACTTTGTTTGTTTGTTTTTTCACCAAGCTAATGTAGCTATGTGCTTATGTTGTGGAGTATATCCTTTGACAGGCATATCATGCTAAACTGAACAATGAAAATGTGAAACAGAGAATTCAAATTTCAATACTTGACCACAGAAATCTTTTTTTTTTTCTTAGATTTGTTTTTAAAGAAGAGAAGAAAATAAAACATACTTAACACCCTTCATAAAATGTGAGTAGTACAAAAAACCCTCCTGAATTCCACTTGCATTGATCACAAAATATATGGAATTGCCAACAAATTAATTCATAGAAACATCTTAAATAAACAAAAAAACATGTAAATACAGTACACGCTTTTAGTAATCTACTCCCTCTTACAATACACTAATGTACAAATATTTACAACCAAAAGATTTTCAAATATATTACAAGGAAAGCAATATGAAAATGACGTCGAATGCAGCTGCACGAACATGACGAAGCCAGTTATATACATCATTTGCAAATGCAATATATTAATTTACAATTTTACATGTTGGTATAGAAGATATAGTGAAATACGGTGGATATAATGACAGGATGATTGCTTTACAACCATTTAACTATGTGCCAAGTGAGGCAATCTTAAATATGACTGATTGGCTTTCCTTCGCAAACGAAGATTAAAGAAGGTATTACTCGATTTCTATCACTATATAAAATGACCAGGTACTTCGTAACAGTATATGAAATTTTAGTCGTCACTGCCATTCCCACCCCCACAAACATAAAACTGAATACGATAGCCTCTAAAGAGAAAGATGAGATCTGGGGAAAAAATGGAAATAATTTGTGAGCTTTCTCATTCCTTGTACACCATTTAGGAAGAATATCATAGCAGATCCCCTGAAAAGGATTGCTCCCCGAAGGCTCTGATATTCAAATTTATTCGATCGAAGTTATGTCTTTCCTCCCGTCACACAACTCTCACATAGCTGCCAAAGTTTCTCTCAAATTGTTCTAATGTGATCATAGCGTGCTTCTATTCCAAGATGAGAGAGAAAGTTGAAATGAGAAATAGGGAATATGTCTCAGGGCAAACATTCATGCAACATTTGCGTGTGGTCCCACATACAAGAAGGTAAATGCTCACCTTTGGAAAATGAGTCCATTCCGCGTCAGTCTGACGATTCCAAAATCTCGCACTAGATGCCTGTTTTAAGAAGAGCTAATCTACCTCTACCTGTTGCTTGCACACGGTTTCTTTGCAGTGTAGTTGCCTGACCAAAACTAACGTTTATCCATTACAACAAAATTTTGACAGCTATTTGCTAACTGTCTGAACTGATTGTCGATTAATACTACATGATTGGAACACTGACGGGAACTTGATTCCGACAATCAATGACATTACTTTCGACAGAAAGCAATTACTTTAAACACGCATGTTATCAAAGGGAACCCCAAGACAAGAGGCTCATGAAACACAAGCACAATTTTCAAGAATCCATTGAATCAATAATTCTCCACTTCTTAGGTCTCATAGAATTATAACAGCATCCTTGATTGATATACATATACATAAAAAATTAATGATGAATTCTGCTCAACTCTCAGCAGTGACTTCACACACAAATGCAAACCTTTCCAGAAAATCCTTCATTGTAATGTTCACAAGATGAAGTGTACATGTACTATACTTATGACTTATGATAAACCTAGAAAAGATCAAGACATTCTCACGACCATACATGACCATACATGACCATACAATACACCGCCCAAAAGAGCCGGAGGTGGGGAGCTTTCAGGGCTAAAATTGGGGGAAAGGCCTGAAAACTGGCACTTTTGAGGGGAGAGGTGCAAAGCCTTTTAAAATGGCATCCTAGCGCGCCTAAGGTATTGTATTTGTTCTATATACAATTCTTCTGAATTTGCAACCTCATATCCACAGCATTACCAATACCATAGATCAGAAGCATTTAACCCGTTGAATACCAAGCCAAAGATAACTTGGGCTAAGGTCTATGGAATATATGTATTATACTGAAATCAGATCATACTCAGTGGGTTAAAGCACTCATTGCAGTCCACCAGTGCACATACATTGTACAGGTAAGTACACCATGTACAAACTCAAGAAAATCTTTACACAATCAATAATTCTAAAATATACATGCATATAAATCAATAAGTCATTACTCAATGCTATTGTGCCCGAGTGTTTTTTCAAAAACAATATGATTGCCATGTCAATAGAAAGATCTTAATTAAATGTACATATTAATTTTCCAGTGAGTGAACATTAGAAATGTACACATTATCAATGATAGGCATCTGCCATACTTTGGCAAAAGGAAGTAAGCGACAAAAGTGACATTTTCTGTAAAAGAGCAAAATGTGTCTGTCATTTGTACTGACATCAATGGAATATCGTCATGTCTTACCTAACATATCTCTCAGCAGGATTTGTGTTTATGCATAAAATTTGGCCGGGAAGAAGTGCACAGTATAATAAATAAGAAAACATTAATAACTCAGATTTGGTTGGTATGTCTCTTGCTTCCTTTTGCCAAAGTAGGGCACAACTGGGTCAGCAAATTCTGACCGAAAGAATAGTTATGTAAATAATAATCTGTTACAGTTTGGAAGTCTATTCCCCCAGCTTTATTATTGGGCAAACTGCTGAACCTGACAAAACTGCCCTGGAGTCTTAGGCCCAGCTTACAAACATCCTATAAAGTGAGAAACTTTCCACAAGAAATACTGTCAACATTTCCATAATTGTTCATCTATTACAAAAGCCACTTTCAACAGTGGCTGCCTGTCTACAGAGGTCAGGTATGTCTCCCTCTACGATGCAGTATAATGTAGAACCTGTTCGGAAACACCACCTGTTTACAATGACTACTCGTATCATCTGCCTGGAGTAAGTAACATCACTCTCCAGAACCTGTCCAAGAAAGTCACCCGTCTCCAAGGTCACTAACAGTCAATCCATCAAGAAGGTTGTAGGTTGTAGTACTTATTTAGAAAGGCTACCTCTCTACAAAGGCTACTCATTCTCTGCATCCACTGGGTGACACATGGCTGAATTCGACTTAATTATGGCCTGCTAAGTCAGCCTGGCAAAAACCAACAGTTTGATGCCTAATCGAGGAACCCCTGACCCTTGATGGAGAATTGCACTTCAGAAATAAAAAAGACGAACATCGCAGCAGTTCATGCTACACAAAAAGCAGTACCTTCAGGTCAACAAGGAACAGCATTGTGATCACCGTTGCAGTTCATTCGATACAAAAATGCAGTATCTTCCGGTCTTCAAAAGTAGACCTTCAGGGGAAATGTCACCGCGGGAAATGGTGCCACCACTTGTCATGCTCAGTGGGTGCGGGCGATGGTGCTTGTGACGCGGCAGTAGCGCAGGAAGCGGAAGAAGATGTTGATGACAAAGGCCCAGAGGTTACGGGCAAGCTGTGAGCGGGCAATGAGAACACGCCACAGGACGACAATGAGGATGGTGTTGAAGATCCATCGGATGTTGCGCAACCTGAAGAAGAATTACAAACAAAAGTAATAGAATCAATCAATTGTGCCAAGAAAAACGGATTGCTGCCATATAACTTACACCGGGACTACAACTAAATTCTGGAACACATTTTCAATAATGTTACACAAGCACAGGTAAAAATCTAAGGTCTTCATGACTGGTGCTTTAATGATCACAGTAAAGTCAGGCTTATGCACAGACTGTAACTACAACTGGACTGATTAATATGAGGACTTACATTCTAAGATGGCTGCGTGCTGCAGGAAGGTCGTTCAAGTCCTCATTGAGGACGAATCTTTTGGTTCCAAGACAGTAGGCTTCTAGGTAAGATGGCCAGTGGAGAGGTCTGACATCGGTGAAGTAGACCTGTCAAGGAGAAATTTAATTACAATATTACCACGAATCATCATCACCATCACCATAATCATCGTAATCATCATCATTATCATCACCATCATCATCATCAACATCATCATCCAAATTTAGAAGTACTAACAATACATTCGTTCCAGAGGCAACTGCAGGATTATTTCAAGAACTACTTAGAGATTGTAGAACGGGTATTTTGGACCTGTTCACCCTGGAACCTGAAACTTTCTAAAACTATCAATTACTAGCGAATTGCAAAATCTATGTGACAGTTCCTCATTTTCCGCTAATCGATTTTTTTTTTCTGAACAACCCAAAAGATTCATCAATGCTCCACACATGTGAAAGTTTCTACCTTTGCAGTAGGTGCAAATGGACTAACAACGTAAGGGGCAGTTGTCAGGAAACTATGCTATCTTCTAAGGTAATTGTGGAAAAAAACAACTAATAGACACTTTAAATTAAAGGTGTATGTTTGCACAGAGGTCTCTTAACTTTCCGTAAACACAGCCAGCTTTGCACAGGCATCATCGATTTGCCCTACAACCGGTCTTCACATGAACATACCTTCCTATCTTCCTCACTCATAGCAGCTGAGAGAGCTATCGTGTTCTGGTTGGTCCATTCCCATGTGTTGTTAGTGAAGTACTTGAGAGTGTGCACCATCTTGGTGCTCTTGCTGTTGACCTTCAGCATCCTGCGAAAGAAAAAGATTCAATACTAATCATTACGAACTTCAGAAAGTATGTTACCTTTATCAATGAATAATGCATCTGAAGCATCCTGCAAAAAGAAAATCAGTAAATACTGCACAATGAAAAATTAGACAGGATACCATTCACCTAATTGAAAGTATACCCCCAAACAAAAAAGTAGGAGACATTCCGAATATGTTTCCTGTGTAATAATGTTGCACACCTTAATCATCAAAACTTTGGTGGGTAAGAGTTGGAAGGTCCAGGGGGGTGTTTCCCAAAGATGTACAGCTTTGCAAAGTATGCACAACTTTAAGAATGACTTGAATACGGTAAGCAAATGGGATTCTCAATCATATTCAATGGCATGAGCTAATGCTGAAATATCTAAGTAGACTAGCATTATTACTATTACCAAAAGGTTCTTAATGTAAAGTGTAGTTTTTATCAACAATTCAATGCAAATTATGGGAAATGTGGTTACCCTTTTGTAAAACTTTGGGCATTCCATTTGGATGTTCGTTGCTACATGTACGTCGTTCTTAAAGTCATGTGTAACTTTATGCACAGCTTTGTGAAACAGTCCCAGTAGTGATCAGGTAAAAATAGGAAATAAATGTGTGAGGAATATAGGAGAGAGAGAGAGCAAAAAAGTCTAATTTGAAACGAAGCTCCACAAGTCATATTCTATGAATGAAGCTACCTCCTGCTACCTCCTGCTTTCTTACTTGTGCTACCTTGTAAAAAACATGCAAAGCCTGCAATTTCGCCCATATAAGCAGTGGACCTGGTATATTTGCAACCTTCCCTCTCTTATGTTAATGTCACTATCGTTTTCTCTTTCTATTCTTGTCAAACTATGTTGAATTAACTCTACTATGTTTACTTTGTATTTATATTTGTATTCTACTATTCTCTAAGAAAGAAATGATATCAACAATATGTAATGTATGAGATAAACGTTTTCACTTTGTACAATAATTCTGGGGCGCAACATGTTACTTACATAGGTTTCTTTCCTTGTAAACTTCTGTAGCAATCGATGATGTATGCAGGGATCTTAGCACCAACCATGCTGAAATACTCAAAGGCTAATCTATGAATAAATGAGAACAACTGTATAAGAACTTGTAGACAAAAAGACGCATCACATTATCCATTTCTCCCCAACAACTGGGCTTTAACTTCCCACAAGATCTTGTTGGCATTCCTACCCAAGTTATGGTGCCTTTCTGAACACAGAATAAGTCGGTGTTTAATTTATTTTAATAATCGCATCATATTCTCACACTATCAATCAAGCAATATTACTGTTTGGACTGTCAATTTCGTACCTACTAGTTTATTCACACTGTAAAAATATGATCACTTCTTTGCATAGTGACATATACCCCACCTGCCCCTACAGTTTTTTTGTGGCATTAAGCTGAAACTTATCCACTGACTACTGACTTCAAAAATTCCTACAGAACTTGATGCAGGAAACACCCAGCACCAGTTTCCAAACTCTCATCCATGAAAATCAATATAGACATAAAACTATATGTACATGTATGCTTCATACAGTGGAAAAGCACTATAACAAGGACCTTTGGACCTGACAATTACCAGATCATATCAGGAATCTTCCTTTATCCGGGTGAAAAAAAGAAAAGAACATAAGGACTGGGGCCAGCAAAATTACCTTGTTATATCAAGAATCTCGTTATATCACAGCTCTTTATAACAAGTTTCAACTTTATTTCACATGACTGAAATATATATTTTGTACTACTTGGGGCAATGAGATACATGTATGTTCTTACGGGTTCTTGGTAAGCGCTGCTCTGGGGCGTCTGAACACTTTCTCTAGAGGTATTCTGTTGTACAAGTCTGGGATGATTTCTGTGATACAAAACAAATGAGACAGACAGCATTATAATTCAGGGACTTTAAGTTAGCACAAATCATCATATCAGCTCAGAAACGCTCCTACATGATGCGATTTCAAGGCATGCTCTCGTAAATCAGAGAAAGAAGAAAATTTACATCAGCCCAATTATGCTGGGAAAATGAAATACAAAAGATCTCTTAGTTTCTACCAAATACATGAACAATGAATTCATTTCTTTCACTCACAATTTATTCTTTCTGTAATACCAGTCTTGAAATCTCTACTTTCTGACGATTCAAATGCAATTACAGAAAAAAAAAATCATGCAAATAATTCCTAAATGCAGATACCTCCAATAGTAAAATTCTAAGCTTATTAAATCTTTCCAACATGACACGTATCATCACTATAAGTGTTTAATTCCTGACAATTGGAGATATCAATATCTGAAAGTTATCGAAGATCAACACCCAACAACTACATGTAGATTTCATTAATGAGACAAAACATTATTTCAAACAACTAATTTTTTGATAAATAAAAGTGGAAAAATCCTCCCTTTAAACTTACCTACATCTCCCCATTTGTTTGGGTTGACAGGACTGGTGACCAGGTTATAGACTGGGATGGTGGCAGGTCTGTATATAAACAGACACATAAAATGGGTTACCAGCCTTTTTATTCAAGAAATATGAGAATTTATGTCACTTATATTGCAAGAGCATCATTGCATGACAGTGCTAATCATACCCAGCAAAATCATCACTTCATATTTTCTATAAAGTTCAACTGAATTATTCATAACATAGCTTTATTATTCCCAATGTATCCAACAATGAGTCCAAACACTTAGCAGAAATAAAGCTCTTATGTTTGTCTTTTAGATACATGAACCACGAAAAACATTCCTGAATTATTCCATGCAAACTTCTTCAAATTACTTTTTTTTAAATCACCCGTCCAGATACCCGACAGGGGTTATACTTTCAAATTTGAGCTTTAATCAACTTACTTATGGACTCCTGTATGCCATGTTGCACCGATCATTGCATTGACGACAAAATCTACTGGTGAGATGTCAACGACAGCCTCGGCATCACCGATCATCATCCTCAGCAATCCTTTACCAACCTAGAGAAGAACACAGGAGGAGGAAATGGAAATGTTTAGGTTAGAAGGGATTTTAACCCATTGCCCAAGGGAAGCAGGTGATACAGGTCTTTAATATATGGGAATTTGAGAATTCAGTAATCTACGGTGTAGCCAAGTCTTATTTGGATACTACACACAGATCACAATATACAGAAGATGATCCACGCCTGAAGTTGAACTTTCTCACATACTGTGTAATTCATCTTAAAATCTACTTAATGTTTTTCCTGTAAGATTTCTATAGAGATCACTGGCTACTTACAGCGATAAAGACTCCACTTGGGCCGTTGAAGTTATCGATCCATCCCTGAAAGAGAAAATTTTAACAAAAGTAAGAAAATACTTGAATCATAGTATAACTGTTGTCCTTCGCATAAATATTACTGATTCACAGCATATCACTGAAATACACTGCTTGACTGAGCATGGAATTCAAACCGAAAAACTGCATGTTCCATATGGATAACAATGATACATGTATACAAAATAAAGTGCACTTTCCGGAGAATCTAACGTGCTCAATACTACACCTATCATCATTCAGAATATAAAAGTTTAAAAAGCCACAAATAGTGTTGAAACTATGAGCAATCATAAATATTGGCATTGATCTCTTGAGCATGATTTGATTTCAATAATAATATGCACTGTCCATAAACTATAGACTGGGTTATCCCGAGCTTAGTATTCCACAGGCTAATCACTATCATTTCTTCAAATGACTGACAACTGAAATCCTGCCCGCTCCTAAAGAGCTAATCCCGGACAGAAGTACACTTACAGGGAAAGGCTCCTTCCATGAAGTTTCCACAATAGACGGCCTCGTGATGCATATCGGCAACCCCTTGCCTTCCTCCATGATCACATACTCTGCTAGAGCCTTGGTGAAGGTGTAGGTGTTCGGTCGCTTGCATAGGAGCTTGGCGGTTAGTGTCTGGATCATGTCTTCTGACATCCATCTAGAAAATGAAGAATCAGTATTTAATGACAAGTGGTTTGGTACCACTAAGTTTTCAAACAAGTATGAAATAGATGATTCTGACTGATAATTACTTCCTTTATTTCAAATCTAGTTTCTAAACATGCATCTTTGCTGGCCTGTTCCTTTGGATTCAAACTAAACAATATGACTGGAGAGCCCTTAGGATGAATTGCATCAAGGCCGCTTATCAAAGGTCTCGTCCCGCTTCTTTGACAGTCTTCTCCACAATTGTTCATTTACATCGGCTTTCCCAATCCCCCGTTGTTTTGTCTACGGAGAAACAGTAGGATCGGAGGGGAAAAGATGCAGAGCAGGAAAGATGCTAAAAGCCGTGTCCCAAATTGGCTTTGACTTTTGATAAGGTGACTAACCCGCTGAACACTACAGCCCGAGATAATAACTCAAGCTTGGGTTAATCTCAGGCTTAGGTCTATGAAAAATGTGTGTTATATTGATATTGAAACATGCTCAACAGATTAATACTTACATAGCTACACTGGTTAAACCTGACCATACGGTCATCATCATCATCATTATCATCATTAATAAAATCATTGGAACTCTTTTGAATATCATGACAATGTACAAGATTCTTGTCCAAAATATCAGATGCAACTTCCACATATGAGGATCTTTAACAGACAGCAGTGGCAAGGTTTAACATAGAAGAGAACATAGAAGAGATAAACCCCCTTTGTAATCGTTTCATAGTTCAACCATGTGACTTACTCCACAGCATCCAAGATCTTGTATGGATCGACTGGTGGGGGGTAGACGACTTCCTCTATTCTTGATCGGTCACAGTTGGCATATGCCGTCGATACGTGTTGGAATACCTGCAAAGAACCAGAAAAAAGGACTCTTCCTGCCATGCTGAACACGTTTTCACAGTTATAAATTGAAACATTTTAGGATCCAGTGGAAAATTATTTCTGGATACAGTTTCCCCTTCAAACTGATAGGAACAGAGGTATGTTCAAGTGGCCACCTGTGACCATCTCTCTATGAGAACCAATTTTCATTTCCTTTGAAGAAGTGATGCTCATGGGAACTGTGTACTTACTTGCACATTATAAACACCTGCTGTAGAGACACTTTATTCTTATCATCCCTGCATAGATGACTGTAGTCACTTCAGTTTTGATTGTAAATCTGATACCCCACTTAGCATTTCTCTCAAACCAAAATCAACTTCAAACATGCGTAAATCTTTATTGGAAACTAGTAAAGTTATCAGTCTTGGATTTATTTATTTATTTATTTATTTATTTATTTATTTATTTATTTATTTTTTTTTTTTTTTTTGGGGGGGGGAGAATAATCTCAACACTGAAGGATACATTACTCTAACTGAAAATTAAGTGATTATGTATGCCTCTTTATATCAAATTATCAATCTTTGAAAGTGCACATGGTTCTAAGCACTTTAGCAGTTTAGCTCCCTCTCATGTTCAAATCTATGTAGTGACTAAGCTGAGCATGTTCATTCTGAGGAAAGATTTTCGTCTGGAGATCGTGAGACGAGTCTTCGCAGAAGAATACACAATACACAATGTAGGAAAAAAGAGGCTCGGGGTATGAAATTGCATGTCAAGAATCAAAAGGATCCTTAAACCCTGAAAAGGATGGGGGGGGGGGGTGGAATCCACCCCCTAGACATTTTTCCCTAACGGGCGAAGCAATCGATGCGGCATTTCATGACTTTTTTCTTTCAAATCTCCCGCATCTTTTGAGACCAAATTCACGACGTCCGGGCATGCGGTTCCGAAGTTACGTAACATTTCGTACTTGCATGTCAGACGAAAAATTGCTCAAAAACGTGATTTCATGTACAGTTTCAATACAAATTGTGCTTTCAGCCTAAATTCATAAATGCATGATTATTTTTACTTTAACTGATTGAAATTAAATAGTTTTATGCTGTTTATGATTGAAAAAATGTCCCCAACAAATTTCATCGAAAAAACAATAAAAAACATAAGATTTAAAAAACCAAAGAAATACATAAGAAATTTAAAAAACATGAGAAATCCATTTTGATATTGATTTTTTTTTTCAAGTACATTTACTAAGAATACTACAAAGAGTGTCTAGACATGAAATTAGCAGTTTTGGAGCTTTACTAACGATTTAGAGCAAAATCTTGATTTCATGCACAAATTAGCATGATAATTGAAAATAAATTGGAATAATTTTGGAGCATTTAACTATACAGGCCTGTAGATTTCTTTGTTGGTGACCTGCGTGCCGATTTTTGGCGTGATTACCTCGTCGACAGCCGAGATCTTTGGCATAACCAAAAAGGCCGCCTGATTAGGGTTAACCTATTGCACACGATTTGATTTCAGTATAACACGCATCATGCGTAGTTCCATAGCCTAAGTGTTCAACAGCTTAACAACGATGAAACAAAAATTCTACTGTACAGTTGTCCCTACCGTTGGAAAGCCTGTTTGTGAACCGAATGAACAACAGTGAATTTTCAGGGTGTGCTCTTTTTCTTTAATGATTATCGCACCTGCGCGCGATATGTGTGAACTCTTTTGAGTTTATTTGGAGCATGAATATGTCAGAACTAATTTTCAATTGCTTTTTTTTAAAGTTTATTTCTTTCTTTTTCTTTTTCTTTGGTTATGGATTGCTGTGATGATTGTGATGATATCTTTAATGAAATTAATGTCTTATCTCAGTTCTCAGTGTTTAGATGTGACATTGTAGATACTTTGTTCATCAGGATGAATCTAATGATAAGTCATTATCTCCAAGGCAAATCAGGGCACCGTTTCATGAAAGTTGTCAGCACCGACATGTTGTCACTCTCTGACATTTACCATAGTAACAGTCCGTGACCAGTGCTTCTCAGCCAATCAAAACCAAGGATTTTACTGGAATTGTCAGAGAATGACAACTTGTCGGTGCTGACAACTTTCATGAAACGGTGCCCAGGACTCTGTCTATCAGGAAGTTGATGCATTTCAGAAGCATTATGTTAATGATCCCTTAAACATTACTTTTAAGGTAAACTCTGTGCTTCTTTGGCCTTTGACAAAGATGACAGTTCTCACATCTTTACGTTTTTGGTTTTTTTTTCAATTTTGTTTGCCAAAATTGATTTCTTGCCCAAAATTTGTTTGTCACTAAAGAACCAGTATTATCTTTGTCCACACTAACATGTTTTTTTTTTACATTTTCATTGCCTTTTTTTTTTCGTCCATTTTTCTGTAAACTACAGGTTCATTATTAATTGTCTAATATGCTTGTCTTGTAATAGACTTACCACGTAATACATGTATTTGGCCACTATCCTGTTGATCCGGTACTAAATGTAAGAGATGCTTAGGTTTAATATAGTTATGTTTTAAAGAGCATGTAACGTATACAGTACAACTGACAATTTCAGTTGTTCCCATTATGTATCCTATGATTCTGGGGAGGGGGGGGGGTGCTGAAAACTGCTATTTTCTTTTCTTTTTTGAGAGCTCTGTATCGTTTGATTGCCATATCATAAATGGTACAGAGTTACACTGATGCAATTCTAATGGCTTACTTTGAACCATCGGGGTGATCACGGCGTGACTTGAACATGATAACCAGACGGTTCGAAGTTAGCCATTTTCGAAGGGGTTTGTCTTTGCAAGTATCAAATTAAAATTCATAAAAAATGAATTGGAAATTTATTTATTAGATAGTGATAAAAGTCACATTTTCATGAAAAATGATATTCTCAATTGAAAATGAAATTGAGGTAGGGAAATAAAGAAACACTTCATTCAGTGAATACCTGTGTATTAGACCTTTGGCAAAATGCATCAGAAAGACATTGTGGGTCAAGCACGAATGATGCATAATTAATAAGAAACTAGACATGAAATGTCTTATGGAGTGTATGGGATGTGCAATATAAGGGTGGGCATGGATTCCATTTTATGTGTGGAACCGCCACCATCAAAAGTAATGTCTACTTTCAGATAATTACCAACAGTGTTACTATGACATGAATATTTCGACTTTCAGTACATAGAAATCTTTAAGTTTCAACCTGAGCCCACAGGATAAAGCACTGTCTGCGATTTGATTTTTTTGGGAAAAAAAAATGTTTGAGCATTCAGTATGAATGTTCAAATGTATAAAACTTAAGTGATTATAGTTCTAAATTCCCACTAACTTTTTCCTTTAGATAATAAAAGTAAAATCCCAGGCTACTGTGAGACTCTTTGAGGGAGGTTACAAGAAATCTCTTCTGAATCGTGGTGATGTCATAGAAATTTTGATAGTCTTCGATTATCTTCAATGTGAAGCCAAGTTGGCATTTCCTCTGAGAAAAATGCTTCAAGTAAGCTAATATCATAATTTCAATTGGGGTATTCCCAGCATTTTTCAGAACCTTATTTAGGATATTTTATATGTTCAAATCTTCACATTTAAAGCAAAGTGTGGCTTTCTTCCAAAAAACTGGTGGCAGGCAGAGCATTTGTAGTAGGAAATAAAGAAAGACTTGCTGGGAAAGTGATATGTGAATAATGTGGGGGTGTGTTTACTGCAGTGTTATTTGAACAGAAAGGTTCGTTCAGATATGCAGCGGCAAACCTTGAAGGGGAAACCCCCTTTTTTGTTGTTGTTGCGCCACTGATGATAATGAGATGCGCATTAATGCATTAGAAACATTAACACTCAAATAAATGAGAATTTTGCCCAAAATTGTGCAAACTTATGACATCATGTGTTCTAACTTTTTCATCAGAATATGGTTGGTCCTCACTCCTCACCTTTGCCTCAGTGTTTCTTTGTATTTTGGGTTTTTTGTTTGTGTTTTTTTCCGCCTCATATCCCTTTAATTTAAATACACACACACCAAAAAAATAACATGCGGGCATTTAGTAGGGGGGTTATCTGCTTCATATATGAACAAACCTTTAGAAGTACAGGTATAATTATATCATGTATGTAAGGAGTGAATTGAGAATAGCAGCATACTGATGCTACAGTTCATGAGTATGTATGAATTTGGCAACATAAAAGTTTTATCGCCTTAAAAATATCCATCTTCAATATTGGAGTCATCCCTTTACTAGTCTACTTACACAGACTTTATTTTGATACCTAAATATGAGGACATGAAGCCCTCGGCAAATCTTACTCGACCAGTATCTGACTGCGTCAGAAAGTGGCTCGATACTTTTGTTCAGACATGCAACAAAGTAATCCGCTTCAACCCTCCCCTCCCCCCCCCCCCCCAAAAAAAAAAAAGTTGGCGTGGGGATGCGTAGGATGGGGATAAATAGTGCAACAAATGATTTTCACATGTTTTACTTATTTATGTTATTAGACTTTAAAATGTGGAGTGTATTTCCTGGAAAAAAACCTTTTTCTTTCTTTTTTTTTTCTAATTGCTTCTTGTGTGAACAAGCCCCCGCAATCAAT
>CM057163.1:15440281-15481882 GCA_029962745.1 Echinometra lucunter
TTTCTTCGCCTTCAGTTCCTTGAAGGCCCCTTTTCCTTCTGTATTTCTTTGCCTTTTCTTTCATCTATTCTCTCTGTACACATACAGATCACCGCGTGCCCGCTGTAAGTGCCAAGCTGAGACGAAACCTAGACTTTGAAAACCAGCACTTCGATGCAGTTAATAAAAAACTGCCTAGGCTACGGTGTAAAACGGAAACGCGCTTCCAGGATGATTGTGTGGTCTGAATGGACCAATCACAGAGCAGTATTTATGGTTTGGTGCGGATAATTGCACTTGATCTGTGTAAAGGGTGCTCTTGACCCGATTAAATTGCATCATGTGTAAAAATGGTATTTTCATAAAGCATACAGTGTAGATATTCAGCTTTGTGGTCATGTAAAAATTATGTGGGCTCAAGTACAAAATCCTTACAAATGGCAATTTTGGCAGGTGAAAAAAATCATTTTGTAGCCTCTTTAGATCAACATTTCACCGCCTTCAAAATTTCCATTAAATTAAACACATGACATAAGAGACTGATTTTCATCTTTACATAGATATCAAAAACCTTCCAAATTTGATAATATTAGAGCAGCAAGGGCCAAAATGAAAGTGGTTCTAACTCATTAAATATGCAGAGCCTGTTCCAATCATGCATACCAGTTACATGTACGTGAAAGAAGCCACTTTTTGTGGACTTGCGGACTGACTGCATAAATTTGCACAGCTCAGCATACTAATGTAGCCTGTGTGGGGGTTAGGGTTAGGGTTTACATGTAGGATTAGGATTAGGGTTTACATGTAGGATTAGGTTTAGGTTAGAGTAAGGCTAAATGTACCACCAACAAAATTTTGTTTGAAGCTTGAAAATGTGCCCAAAGATACTTATTGTAATCGATAGTGATCATAATCGATCATAATCTAAATAAAAAAGCACTGCTTTATTTATACTTTCTTGTTCTATATTTGTTCCTCTTCTTTATTCGCTCAAGCAACCGAGCACTTCTTCACACACACCAGAACGAACACATCATATTAGGGAGGCAGATCTTTTGCAGTTGCTGGACCGAAACTTTGGAGCAATCTCCCACAAAATATTCAACGTGCACCCAATTTCGCAAATTTCAAATCCATTCTTAAAACCCACCTTTTCCGCCTTCCTTGATTATGATAAACATTAATCACCCCTTATTTGTTAATTATGTACCTATTTTTGTTGTTATACTTGTTAGTCAGGTTGTTTATATTTTGTACAGCACATAGAGTTGCATATGCTTATGTGCTTTATAGATTTAGTATTATTATCATTACTATTATTTTAATTTTTCTACATATGTAGTTTTTCTTTTTTAATTATTATTCAGTATAAAAAAATGATATTTCTATTTTGTTCAGAAAATAAAATAAAGACTATTAGTCATCAAATGAATTCAGTAACTGTATTTTGTCATACAAAATAATTAAAATGGACAGTGACTTCCATTTGAAGTTTAAACTGTAAGTTCTTGGTAATACTCTGCCTTTTTTTTCTAGCCTTTCAAAGATATTACCGAACACCGAACCGAACCCGAACATGGCACTTGACTTTACAGCACTACATGTAGGTTCCTCTACCCATTGGTGCTATTAGATTTTCAAAATCTTGTCTAGTTTTTGAGATATTTTCCTGTGCGTGAAATGTAGACACACCGCCTTACAAGATTCGCCAGTTTTGAAACCCCTGGATATCACTTTCTCATGGGCCGATGCAATGGTACTAATCAACCTTGACCTTGTAACTATACATCTGTAGCTTAGCACTAGCTAATGACCAGGGTAAAGTTGGAAAGTGAAATACATGTATGCACTATGCACCCTGGATATATGTAATTACATCCGTTAAGACAGTCAAGTCATGCATCCTGATATACAATGTCTTGGAGGCGGGATTGGATTGGAGCAAAAGAACCACCGGTATACATGTATGTTTTAGGAGACAACAGAGGCAGGTTGTGTGGTTGCCGCAGTTTGGCAAAATGCACCACAGTATCATGTTGGTTTATAGAAATGATATTGAGGATTTGGTGTTGTGTGTGGTGTAAATGTAATACCGCTAAACTTAAAGAGAAGGGAAGAAAAAAGAATAGTGACTTAAAAAATACTTGTCTTTGCATGATTGGTCAAAAAATACTGGGAAGCTGTTTAACATAATATCACAATATTGTTAGAGTTAATGTACAGTGTAATGAACTAAATATAAAATACAACAAAAAAAATACCTTGAAGCAATGCTCCTGCATTTGATTCAGCAGTACTCTGGCAGTTATCCCAACAAGTTCACATAAATAAATGTTATTTGAAGGGAGTTAGGAGTGAAGTCATTAGCCAGCTATGTACATTTGATATCTGACATTATTCAGATAGAGTGGTTGGCTTCCTTCCTGTTAGTGAAAATTTCAGGAATTACTTTTTTGAATAGTTAATTCCCCCCTTTTTGTTGTTTTTGAAGTGATGTCAGGTAAAGACTACAGAGGATAATACGCCAACACTTCAACCTGCAAAGTTTTTTATTAGACACAGTACAAGGAAAATATTAATCTTATCAATTTAACTTGGAATACGTGGGTGTTTTATACGTTGGTGCCCATCTTGTTTTACTATCTCTTTTAAGCAGTATCTGGCATGACGTACATTGTATATGTCAACATTACTATAAATTGATTGGCATGAGATGTTTTTACATGTATGTCGCTTTTTTTGTATCTTATCTGACGGATATTTTCTATTTAATTACAATTTTAGAATCATTATCTAGTGAGTTGCCTTATATAAATTGGAGATTTATGACAAATTGGTCCCAAAATAAGGTTTTTTGCTACTATTTAAGGTCCGTTAGTAAACACTTTAAAACCCATCAAACAGATAAGTTGATAGATATTGCTAATTTAACCCCAGAGGTGCTACTTATAGACTTCTAGTTGTTGATTTGTCGGATTTGGCTCCATTTTCTTAATCTGCTGTATCTCCTAGCATTAACCTCTAAATAAACATCCAATCAGAAGTTACTAAAAACGATGGTAGCAGATTTGCTCCCTTGCCCAATATTTTATGGAGGATTATCAGAGTATTGAAGATCCTTTTGTAACCTTACACATGATAGGTCTAAGAATCATTGCCTGAAGCCCTTGCTACAAATATTGACCAATCAGAGTAGACGTATCGGTGATGAAGTATTTGGAAACCAGGCTTATCTAGAACTGCAAACTGTTCTGTTGTCATGGTTACAGAAAATAATCTTATCACTTCTTCTCAAAATTGGGTCAAAACCGAGATAGGGCTGGTCTATAAATTGCTAAATAGGACTGCAACAGGCCGGTCTTGTCAGACATCTTTGTTTTGTCTCTTCAACAGAAAGTGGATACATTACGATTACTTTGCTCATCCTGGCTTTTTGCTTGAACAGCATTAACACAAATTTCCTTGATAGAAATTGAGTTGATGGTATAACTCATACTTGGGCAGCTCTTTGTGAAGTAGCTTTGACACAACTAACTTTTCTTTTGTCTGCCGAGTTTAAAGTCTGTTAGCGCACAATGCCTTGCTTTGATGATAACAGCCCAATCTGTGCTCCATTAGATGGAGAACATTCTTCTGGCTCAGGCGGTGTAGTAGATGTTACGAGTCAAGAGTTGGCCATGGTAAGTGGAATTGTGTTGTGGTTGTATACTTGAGAGATAAACGTTTTAAAACGCTGATGTAAATATGTGTGAGCTGTGAACAGTGGTTATATTTGCTAGGTACATGTAAGTCTTGTCATCTGGTTAATTTTACATTAATAAAGCGTATCTTTGATTTGTAGGAGTCTTTGAGAACTGCTTTTGCATAGATCTTTCTTTTATGTAGGGACTTTGCAAGTAGTTTTTTGGAAGGAAGTTGTAGAATTCCTGTTTGGGAACATTTACTTTCCCAAATAGGAATGCACTGATTTCCGTGTAACTCTCGTAACTCTACCAAATTAGTTTTACAAGTACTGATGGTGTTGGCAGTTGAACAGAACATTGTACACTTCAATTCTGTATTAGGAAACACTGCAGTAAAGGTGTCACTGGTACATGTAACATATACATGTAGTACCAGCATATGAAACTGAAACATAGTAATATAACACCATGACACTTCACTTGGCCATGAATGAATTTGCTATTAAACCCACAGCACTTCAGTTTTTTCTAAAGCTCTAAGTTAATCAACTTCCACTCCTCAAATAGGCCCTTGGATTATTGTTACATTCAGCTTATGCATAATTTAATTAACATGAACCAATCAGCGGCGGATCCGGGGGGGGGGGGGGGGGGGCTTAGGTGCGCAAGCCCCCCCCCCCCCCCTATTTTTGTATGAACTTAAAAAAAGAAAAATAAGGGAAGGAAGAAACTCCCTCTTTAGAATAATAGATAGATTCTCCGCCGTGGTAACTAATTATTTTTGTGATGATTCACTCGTGCCACCGTTAAAACGCAAAAAAATGTGCGCCGCTCGGCAGCAAGCCCCCCCCCCCCCCTGGTCAAAACCCGGATCTGCCTATGCTAATGGCAGTGAAAAATCACACAATCTCGCAGAGAAATTCCTAATTTGAAAACGGAAATGGGGATTAAAGGTATTTTACACTGATGGTTAATGATTGAAGTTACAAATAAATTGCTCTTACATGTGAGAATGGTCAATGGTGTAATGTACTCTATTAAGAATGTACTGAGAATTTTTCAGTGAATTTTTTTCTCTTTCTGCTCATGTACAGTGTTAATTCCTAGCATTCTGGATCGAAAGATTCTCTTCAAGTGTCACTAAATGAAGACAGTGTACATGTATTTCTGTGGGTTAAATTCATAGAGAAACAGATGTGGTAATTCTGTACCAGTATTTCTGGTATACATGTATTCACTGTAGTATTGCCTGCAAAATGGCCATCCGGGACCAGAAGATAATGGAGTATTGATGTAAATTGATCTTTTGGTAAATTGATCATTCATCTTGAGATCTACATGTATGCCTATTAAATGTCTATTGTACCACATTGCAATCTTTGCCAGAGTTACAATGTAGCTATCGAGTAGGTTTACTTAGATTGAAAATTTTAATACCCTTACTTCTTATTTGTTTCCTTAAGGAGCTGAATGCTCCAAACTGAAGCATGGCGTATTCATCCATCAACAGATTATATGCTGGCAAGACATTGATCGCTACCAATGCAGCAATTTTCCGATCCTACAAAACAGTTCAAAACCTTAATGGGTCTCGTCTCTTTCTTTCTTTCTTTAGAAGCTGAGTAGTTCCAGCTCAAGCATGGCGTACTGCTCCGTCGGCGAATTCTACGCCGGCAAGACACTGATGATCACCGGCGCCACCGGTTTCATCGGCAAGGTGATGCTGGAGAAACTCATGCGCTGCTGCCCGGACATCAAGAAAGTGTTTCTCCTGGTCAGGCCCAAGTCTGGTCAGAGGGCTGCCGCTCGCGTCGAGGAGATCACTGGCGGCATGGTAGGTTCAAAGTTGAAAATTCAGTTTGAATACATGTACAATAAGTACATTTTGTGTATACAGCTATGCAGTACAGCAAAACCACAAATACCCCCAAACTAGAAACTTTTGCAAAATTTATCAGGTTTTATGTGAGGAAATGATGGAACTTTTTTGTTCTGTAAATTCTTGCAATTTGCAATAGTGTGTGCCTTCACAAATATACACGAACATGTACCACACAAGTGCAAATATTGCTTACATGTATTTTATCCCACACAGAAAAATTTTATGAAAGTTTGATTTTTAACACTGCATCGATGTGCACATGTACTTCTAACTTCACCCTGGCCGAAATAAGAGCAGAGTTGACATGATTCTGCCTATGTTTATATTGGGTACAGTATGTCCAAGCCTTAACCCTAATCAGGCTGGGCTTTTTGAGCGATGCTATAACTGGGGGGGGGGGGGGGAGTTGATTCCACCCCCCCCCCCCCCCCAAGATCTCGGCCATCCATCTTGCGATTGCGCCAAAACTCGGCACGCACATCACCCGTGACGTCATCTACCAATTTCCTTAGTTACATGTAACGAAATAATAAAGGTAATTAATTATGCTAATTTATGCATAAATCAGGTTTTTTGCTATAAATCACTAGCTGAAGCTCCAAATACTCTTATTTTTGTTGTGAATATTCCTTGTAGTATTTTTAACAAGTATACATGAAAAAAAAATTGGAGTCAAAATTAATTTATTATGTATTTCATTGTTTTAGAAATTTCTCATGTATTTCTTTGTTTTTCGACTTCTTGTTTTTATTGTTTCTTCAACAAAATGCGTTGCCAATACTATTTGGATCATAACCAGACTAAAACTAATTGATTTTGATCATTAATAGTAAAAGTAATCATACATTTATGAATTATTGCTGAAAACACAATTTGTATTGGATTTGTACACGAAATCACGTTTTTGAGCAATTTTTTATCCGACATGCGAGTACAAAATATTGCGTAACTTCGGAACTGCGTACACGGACGTCACGAATTTGGTCTCAAAAGATGCGCAAGATGCTACAGAAAAAAGTGGCAGCGACATCTGTGCGTGTTGTGAACACTACCCCCCCCCCCCCCCCCCCCCGGCCGTTTTAAGGTTCAGTTCTTTTGAAAAGGAAATCAGAGAAAAGCTAACATGTCAGTTTTGTTTCTAAATGACTAGTTGGTAACATTAGATTACAATTTTTATTTTTATTTTATTACTTCTGCATCTATTGACAGTTGTTTGACAAAGTGAGGGAAGCCCATCCTGACTTCCAGTCCAAACTTGTGGCCATCGAGAGTGACCTCACGGAACCAGACCTTGCCTTAAAAGAACAGGACATCAAGACACTCCAAGAAGAAACAGAACTCGTATTTCACATCGCTGCCACCGTCAGATTCGATGAAAAACTATCGTAAGTACAACATTTACGAGAATCTCATGCTTGTACTACACCAAACGTATATAGTTTTGCTTGATCATACCAGCAAAAATGCACAAGGATCCATCCAGTTCTTCTCTTTTTTTTTCTATATGCACCCGTAAGTTCCTACTGCAAATTGACAAATATCATTGACCATATTGTAATCCTGCAAAAGACTTTTGCAGCCAAAATCCATGGTTTGGCAGCTGATGGCATTTGTTTAGGGCAGGAATATACATGCAGTGAGCAGTTGCTTGTCAAGTTTCCCAGAGCTGCATTTTGATCCTTTTCTTTCATTCCTCTTGTATTTTCCCCCATACATGTACATACATGTAAATACTTTTTTTGGTCACATTTTAGGATTGAAATGTTTCAGTCTGTGATGATAGGTTGTAGAAATACTGCTCTCCCTCGTAAGGTTTGTTTTTGCATATTTACTAAAGTAACGAGGAGCTCAATCAAACTTGCAGTATTTGTATTTCCTTGATCTGTAAAAAAGTAGAAGTACAAATGTAAAAGCACATGTATATACATGCAGGGTTCTCACTAGAAAAAAAATCCACACACGGTTCCCACTCTGCACAAAGCGTGGAAGTTTCGGAAGTTTTACGGAATAACACCTAAAGTTAGGTGTGGCAGCAGTATATGCTGTAGTAAAAGGATGAAAAATACTTCTTGGTAAAGCAGGAGTTGTCTACTAATGGCATAAAAGTAAAAATACTTGCCAAAAAGCAAAACAATCTGTGACATTTATCATTATTGTTAGGAATATGTACTCCAGTATTTTTTTACCCTTGTTGCCACGCATGGAGCAGCAATTTCACACATGGTTCTTCCTTGTCTGAAACCCTTTACGCATGGTAGTGGAACCATGGGTGTTATGTACTGGTGAGAACCATGTATACATATAGAGTGTATGTAGTACAAGCGAGAGCAATACAAGTACAAATACGAACTTTGTTTCCAGATCTCTATGTGCCATTCAACCTTCAAATGTCGGAAGATTTGAAGTCAAATATGTACAAGAATAATCTCATCATCGCAATCGATATTTGTCTACTCCATGTCTTATCACTCAAGAAGTGTGAGAGGGCAAAAGGATTGAGAATATTGTCTGAAAATTTATCAGGGTATCAGTTATATGTAGTACAGGTCTGTTATCTTAGAAGATACCGACAAATGGTTTGAGAATGACAAATGAAATGCCAGTGACTTTGTCGGCTGTGTAACAGTTAAGGTAAAGAATGTAATAGTAGATGACCAGTTATCTCAAATACATGTACATGTACTTTAGCATTACAAGACTTTCTTGGGTCACGCAACATAGTACACGTACTGTACACTCTGGTTACAATTGGTGCCAGCTTGATTTTGTTAGATGTACAGGAACATGGTTAGGGTCAGGGTTGCAATTGGGTATTGGGTTAGGATTCAGGTTTACAAGGGTGAATAGGATGGGTATAGCATTTTTTTCTAGGGCTAAAGCTCAGAGTATGAAAATGTTGTGGAGTTGCTGCACAATTGTTGCTGCAGTATTTTTTTGTACAACCGAATTTTGCGAAGGCCGTTTTTGTTCATGAACAGAATGTATAAAAAAGCATACGTATTGCACAGTGTGAATGCATTTCTAGGCCTTTCATACACACATATTGCTTTACTTGCAGTTGTTATGCATAGACACTGTCCCCTGCCATTCAGACATGTTCATGTAACATGATAAAATACTGTATACGCCAATATTTTTGCATAAAGATATTTTCGCGAATCAAAGGCTCGCAGTCATTTTTGCGAGTGCAAGAGCAGGACTTGCAGTAAACTTATTTGTACATAAAATAGCCATATTGGCAGATATATTTTTTGATTATTTTTTGCCAATACCATCCCACTCGTAGCTTGCGATAAACAAAAAAAGCCTTCATAAAACCCCTGATTTCTTGATTTCTAGCGCGTTTTCGGGACTCTCTTTCTTAGCGTCCCACAAAAGCCCTGCACGCTTTGGAAAAATGGCACCGATTCCGCATTTTTGGTAGCAGAATTGGGCTTCTTAATAGGGGTTTTGGAGGTGACCATGTACGGAGCCAACTTGTGATTTTATCTGCGTGTTATTATACGCTACACACGGAGAGGACTGCTGCATTTTCCGCATGCACTTGCATGGCAATGGCAACAATGTGCCGATGACGCCGTAAAGCAAATGTACGTGTGGATATTTTCGCGTGTTGTTAAATTCACGATTGGTGAGTGATTCACGAAATTAGTGAAAATAAAACCACCGCGAATATTTCAGCTCATACAGTACATTATGCGTAAATATATGGTTACAATGTAAATACACCGTATGGATACAGCACCTATGCAAATGGTACATGTAGTGAAAGCTTAATTACAAATAGTTGCACATTATTTCCATTTTTTGCATGGTTAAAGACTTTTTATGCCATTTCATCAACCAAAACTGTAAAACAGACAGCATAATGTACTTGGAACGCACATTCTCAGTATGTTAACATACATGTACCCTCCAAATCAAAGCAAACAAAAGTATACTATACCATTGTTGCATTCAATGCATTTAGATACTTTGCACTTCGTACTCTATTTGGAATGCTGTTTGGGCCATTGATTCATTTGATTGGAAAGAAAAATAAATATTTAAAAGAAAAATGTGATGTGATGTAAAATGTACATATATGACCTGTTGTACATGTATATGTACATGTAGATGGTACACACTGCACATGCACATGCATCTGAACTTTTTATAAGCCGTCATGAAAATATTGAACCATATATAAAAACTGCAGTAGGAAAGAGGCGATGTGCATGTACCTGTCTTATGTATGTATTTTCAAGTTACATGTTATAAAGCAAGACATCTTGAACATCGTCCAAACTGTACAGTGTACAAATAATACCATACCTGCCAACTGTCCCTATTTAATAGGGACAATCCCGATTTTTGGTAAAAGAAAGAGCCACTTCTACCACTGTGTCCCTCTTTTTGCAAAAATCTGTCTGTAGTAATGTATAGGAAATTCAGAAATGTCCCTACATGTATTTTCAGCCTCCGCCTTGTCATTTGTCCCTATTTCTTGGGTTTCAGGGTTGGCAGGTCTGTAATACTATTTAAGCCTACTGAGTAACAATTCGAAATGTAAACACTTTCATGCAGGTAATGAAACGCATGATTTGCAACGCCTCCGCCTCCTTAACAATTCTCCCGGTGTACATGTATGTACATGTATATAGTCCAACAGCTACATACATGTACTCGGTTAGTTTACAGTCTAGACCGCAATCTATTTTATACAAAGGCAAATAGTCCGTACTTGAATACTGCATATCTGAGTGATCTTGTCTTTGCTTTGTGTATTTTATCCTAAACTTAAACGCAAGTTTCATACTTATCCCTCTCCATCAATTATTAACTGTGTTGGTCATCTAATATTACTTGTAAATTATCTTCCAAGGGGAACTAATCTTACTTGTGCGTTGCTGATAAAAGAAGTCACCCAAAATTAGGCATTGGTCTTTCGGCAAATACGACAAAAATCTGTATAGATAAAGGCTTTAGATAGTCCGAGTTGAGGATGTACGTACATGTAGTTCACCTACAAGATTACAACATGCAATATCAAACGTGGGATTACAGTGGTTTAAAGTAGTATGACCGTTTAGTTTCATAATGCTTTGAATGTCACTTTGTGGTCAGTGACTTGGATTGACTTTCATAGTGGACAAGGAAATGAAATGAAATGGAGGTACACGTATCTGCGAAACATGGTGTACCTGTAGTAAATTTAATCAAAAATGCTGAATTTTTCTTCAAGTTTTACAACATTAATCACAGTGAATTGATTTTTCAAGTTGAAAAAAAAACCACCCAACAAGAATGTAAAGGTTAAACAACAAAAGCAAGAAAACAAATCTAATGCTTGAAGAAATTAATGATTCAAATCAACATTTGATTATACATGAATGTAGTGTGTTGGTGATTGTACCAATTTATTTCATTAATTTTAATCAAATGATTTAGATTTCATTCACATCAGTAGTCATAGGCAAGGTTTTAATAGAGGAAGGGAAGGGGAAGTACAGTAGATCATGATTTATACTCTTTTTAGAGAAAGCAAAGGAAAGAAAATAGGGAGATCTACAGGTATCTTAACTCGAATTTGTATTTTTAGATGACGATGTTTCTAAATGTTGTTTTATCTTTTGTTCCGTTAACCAGATTATCCCTAAGACTGAATGTACATGCCACTAAACAGATCCTCCAGTTGAGCAGAGGCATGAAGAAACTGCAGGTAAATAAGCAGTTTTGAATTTGTTTTCCTTTTGATGTGTATATTCCTGAATTTTTGTCACTCAGCCAACCTTGTAATCAACAAGAATCGGCAATCATTCTCCTGAAGATGATCAGGAGATGCTGATCGAAATGTTGAGATTCGGAGCTCTTAGCAAAGAGCTCACCGGCCCTTTTCAGGGCTGTCTTATTCCTTGAAAGAAGACCGGTGAAACCCTGAAAGCCGTACAAAGAATCAACAAATCAACAAAGTTTGTGGCAGTGTAATTTCTTTTGTTCAGATTTTTGTTGTTTTACACCTGAACCAGTTGGTGTGAGTGGGGTATCAGATTTACAATCAAAGCTGAAGTGAAGACTACATCTGTGTAGGGATGATAAGAATAAAGTGTCTCTACAGCAGGTGTTTATAATGTGCAAGAAAGTACACAGTTCCCATGAGCATCACTGCTTCAAAGGAAATGAAAATTGGTTCTCATAGAGAGTTGGTCACAGGTGGCCACTTGAACATACCTGTGTTCCTATCAGTTTGAAGGGGAAACTGTATCCTGAAATAATTTTCCAGTGGATCCCAAAATGTTTCAATTTATAACCGTGAAAACGTGTTCAGCATGGTACGAAGAGTCCTTTATTCTGGTTCTTTGCAGGTATTCCAACACGTATCGACGGCCTATGCCAACTGTGACCGATCAAGAATAGAGGAAGTCGTCTACCCCCCACCAGTCGATCCATACAAGATCTTGGATGCTGTGGAGTAAGTCACTTGGTTGAACTATTAAACCATCACAAAGGGGGTGTATCTCTTCTAGGTTCCCTTCTACGTTAAACCTTGCCACTGCTGTCTATTAAAGTTCCTCATATGTGGAAGTTGCATCTGATATTTTGGACAAGAATCTTGTACATTGTCATGATATTCAAAAGAGTTCCAATTATTATATTAATGATGAAAATGATGGTGATGATGATGATGACCGTATGGTCAGGTTTAACCAGTGTAGCTATGTTAGTATTAATCTGTTGAGCATGTTTCAATATCAGTATAACACACATTTTTCATAGACCTAAGCCTGAGATTAACCCAAGCTTGAGTTATTATCTCGGGCTGTAGTGTTCAGCGGGTTAGTCACCTTATCAAAAGTCAAAGCCAATTTGGGACCCGTTTTTTGCATCTTTCCCGCTCAGCGTCTTTTCCCCTCCGATCCTACTGTTTCTCCGTAGACAAAACAACGGGGAATTTGGAAAGCCGATGTAAACAAACAATTGCGGAGAAGACTGTCAAAGACGCGGGACGAGACCTTTGATAAGCGGCCTTGATGCAATTCATCCTAAGGGCTCTCCAGTCATATTCTTTAGTTTGAATTCAAAGGAACAGGCCAGCAAAGATGCATGTTTTGAAAATGGATTTTAAATAAAGGAAGTAATTATCAGTCAGAATCATCTATTTCATACTTGTTTGAAAACTTAGTGGTACCAAAGCACATGTCATTAAATACTGATTCTTCATTCTCTAGATGGATGTCAGAAGACATGATCCAGACACTAACCCCCAAGCTCCTAGGCAAGAGACCGAACACATACACCTTCACCAAGGCTCTAGCAGAGTATGTGGTCATGGAGGAAGGCAAGGGGTTGCCAATTTGCATCACGAGGCCGTCTATTGTGGGAGCTTCGTGGAAGGAGCCTTTCCCTGTAAGTGTACTTCTGTCCGGGATTAGCTCTTTAGGAGCTGGCAGGATTTCAGTTGTCAGTCATTTGAAGAAATGATAGTGATTAGCCTGTGGAATACTAAGCTTGAGATAACCCAGTCTATAGTTTATGGACAGTGCATATTATTATTGAAATCAAATCATGCTCAAGAGATCAATGCCAATATTTATGATTGCTCATAGTTCAACGCTATTTGTGGCTTTTTAAACTTTTATATTCTGAATGATGATACGTGTAGTATTGAGCACGTTAGATTCTCAGGAAAGTGCACTTTATTTTGTATACATGTATCATTGTTATCCGTATGGAACATGCAGTTTTTCAGTTTGAACTCTATTGAATTCCATGATCAGTCAAGCAATGTATCTTAGTGATATGCTGTGAATCAGTAATATTTATGCAAAGGACAACAGTTATACTATGATTCAAGTATTTTCTTACATTTGTTAAAATTTTTCTCTTTCAGGGATGGATCGATAACTTCAACGGCCCAAGTGGAGTCTTTATCGCTGTAAGTAGCCAGTGATCTCTATGGAAATCTTACAGGAAAAATATTAAGTAGATTTTAAGATGAATTACACAGTATGTGAGAAAGTTCAACTTCAAACGTGGATCATCTTCTGTATATTGTGATCTGTGTGTAGTATCCAAATAAGACTTGGCTACACCGTAGACTACTGAATTCTCGAATTCCCATATATTTAAGACCTGTATCACCTGCTTCCCTTGGGCAATGGGTTAAAATCCCTTCTAACCTAAACATTTCCATTTCCTCCTCCTTTGTTCTTCTCTAGGTTGGTAAAGGATTGCTGAGGATGATGATCGGTGATGCCGAGGCTGTCGTTGACATCTCACCAGTAGATTTTGTCGTCAATGCAATGATCGGTGCAACATGGCATACAGGAGTCCATAAGTAAGTTGATTAAAGCTCAAATTTGAAAGTATAACCCCTGCATTGTTCGTGAGGACTGTCGGGTATCTGGACGGATGATTTAAAAAAAAGTAATTTCAAGGAGTTTGCATGGAATGATTCAGGAATGTTTTTCATGGTTCATGTATCTAAAAGACAAACATAAGAGCTTTATTTCTGCTAAGTGTTTGGACTCATTGTTGGATGCATTGGGAATAATAAAGCTATGTTATGAATAATTCAGTTGAACTTTATAGAAAATATGAAGTGATGATTTTGCTGGGTAAGATTAGCACTGTCATGCAATGATGCTCTTGCAATATAAGTGACATAAATTCTCATATTTCTTGAATAAAAAGGCTGGTAACCCATTTTATGTGTCTGTTTATATAGACCTGCCACCATCCCAGTCTATAACCTGGTCACCAGTCCTGTCAACCCAAACAAATGGGGAGATGTAGGTAAGTTTAAAGGGAGGATTTTTCCACTTTCCTTTATCAAAAAATTAGTTGTTTGAAATTATGTTTGATCTCATTAATGAAATCTACATGTACTCGTTGGGTGTTGATCTTCGATAACTTTCAGATAATGATATCTCCAATTGTCTGGAATTAAACACTTATGGTGATGATACGTGTCATGTTGGAAAGATTTAATAAGCTTAGAATTTTACTATTGGTGGTATCTGCATTTAGGAATTATTTTGTATGATTTTTTTTTTTTCTGTAATTGCATTTGAATCATCAGAAAGTAGAGATTTCAAGACCGGTATTACAGAAAGAATAAATTGTGAGTGAAAGAAATTAAATCATTGTTCATGTATTTGGTAGAAACTAAGAGATCTTTTGTATTTCGTTGTGCCAGCAGAATTGGGCTGATGTAAATTTTCTTCTTTCTCTGATTTACGAGAGGATGCCTTAAAATCGCGTCATGTAGGAGCGTTTCTGAGCTGATATGATGATTCGTGCTAACTTAAAATCCCTGAATTATAATGCTGTCTGTCTCATTTGTTTTGTATCACAGAAATCATCCCAGACCTGTACAACAGAATACCTCTAGAGAAAGTGTTCAGACGCCCCAGAGCAGCGCTTACCAAGAACCCGTAAGAACATACATGTATCTCATTGCCCCAAGTAGTACAAAATATATATTTCAGTCATGTGAAATAAAGTTGAAACTTGTTATAAAGAGCTGTGATATAACGAGATTCCTGATATAACAAGGTAATTTTGCTCGCCCCAGTTTATGTTCTTTTCTTTTTTTCACCCTGATATAGGGAGATTCCTGATATGATAATGGTAATTGTCAGGTCCAAAGGTCCTTGTTATAGTGATTTTCCACTGTATGAAGCATACATGTACATATAGTTTATGTCTATATTGATTTTCATTGATGAGAGTTTGGAAACTGGTGCTGGGTGTTTCATGCATCAAGTTCTGTAGGAATTTTTGAAGTCAGTAGTCAGTGGATAAATTTCAGCTTAATGCCACAAAAAAAAAACTGTAGGGGCAGGTGCGGTATATGTCACTATGCAAAGAAGTGATCATGTTTTTACGGTGTGAATAAACTAGTAGGTACGAAATTGACAGTCCAAACAGTAATATTGCTTGGTTTACAGTGTGGGAATATGATGCGATTATTAAAATAAATTAAACACTGACTTATTCTGTGTTCAGAAAGGAACCATAACTTGGGTAGGAATGCCAACAAGATCTTGGGAAGTTAAAGCCCAGTTGTTGGGGGGGAATGGATGATGTGATGCATCTTTTTGTCTACAAGTTCTTATACAGTTGTTCTGATTTATTCATAGATTGGCCTTTGAGTATTTCAACATGGTTGGTGCTAAGATCCCTGCATACATCATCGATTGCTACAGAAGGTTACAAGGAAAGAAACCTATGTAAGTAACATGTTGCGCCCCAGAATTATTGCACAAAGTGAAAACGTTTATCTCATACATTACATGTTGTTGATATCATTTCTTTATTAGAGAATAGTAGAATACAAATATAAATACAAAGTAAACATAGTAGAATCAATTCAACGTAGTTTGACAAGAATAGAAAGAGAAAATGATAGTGACATAAACATAATAGAGGGTAGGTTGCAAATATACCAGGTCCACTGCTTATATGGACGAAATGGCAGGTTTTGCATGTTTTTTACAAGGTAGCACAAGTAATAAACCAGGAGGTAGCAGGAGATAGCTTCATTCATAGAATATGACTTGTGGAGCTTATTCATTTCAAATTGGACTTTTTTGCTCTCTGTCTCTCTCCTATATTCCTCACACATTTATTTCCTATTTTTACCTGATCACTACTGGGACTGTTTCACAAAGCTGTGCAAAAAGTTAAACATGACTTTAAGAACAATGTACATGTAACAACGAACAGCCATATGGAATGCCCTAAGTTTTACAAAAGGGTAACTGTATTTCCCATAATTTGCATTGAATTGTTGATTAAAAACTACACTTCACATTAAGAACCTTTTGGTAATAGTAATAATGCTAATCTACCTAGATGTTTCAGCATTAGCTCATGCGATTGAATATGATTGAGAATCCCATTTGCTTACCGTATTCAAGTCATTCTTAAAGTCGTGCATACCTTTGCAAAGCTGTACATCTTTGGGAAACACCCCCCCCCCCCCCCCCCCCCCGACCTTCCAACTCTTACCCACCAAAGTTTTGATGATTAAAGTGTGCAACATTATTACACAGGAAACATATTTGGAATTTGTCCTACTTTTTTGTTTGGGGGTATACTGTCAATTAGGTGAATGGTATCCTGTCTAATTTTTCATTGTGCAGTATTTACTGATTTGCAGGATGCTTCAGATGCATTATTCATTAAGAAAGATAACATACTTTCTGAAGTTCGTAATGATTAGTATTGAATCTTTTTCTTTTGCAGGATGCTGAAGGTCAACAGCAAGATCACCAAGATGGTGCACACTCTCAAGTACTTCACTAACAACACATGGGAATGGACCAACCAGAACACGATAGCTCTCTCAGCGGCTATGAGTGAGGAAGATAGGAAGGTATGTTCATGTGAAGACCGGTTGTAGGGCAAATCGATGATGCCTGTGCAATGCTGGCTGTGTTTGCGGAAAGTTAAGAGACTTCTGTGCAAACATACACCTTTAATTTAAAGTGTCTATTAGTTGTTTTTTTCCACAATTACCTTAGAAGATAGCATAGTTTCCTGACAACTGCCCCTTACGTTGTTAGTCCATTTGCACCTACTGCAAAGGTAGAAACTTTCACATGTGTGGAGCATTGATGAATCTTTTGAGTTGTTCAGAAAAAAAAAAAAATCGATTAGCGGAAAATGAGGAACTGTCACATAGATTTTTGCAATTCGCTAGTAATTGATAGTTTTAGAAAGTTTCAGGTTCTAGGGTGAACAGGTCCAAAATACCCGTTCTACAATCTCTAAGTAGTTCTTGAAATAATCCTGCAGTTGTCTCTGGAACGAATGTATTGTTAGTACTTCTAAATTTGGATGATGATGGTGATGATGATGATGGTGATGATAATGATGATGATTACGATGATTATGGTGATGGTGATGATGATTCGTGGTAATATTGTAATTAAATTTCTCCTTGACAGGTCTACTTCACCGATGTCAGACCTCTCCACTGGCCATCTTACCTAGAAGCCTACTGTCTTGGAACCAAAAGATTCGTCCTCAATGAGGACTTGAACGACCTTCCTGCAGCACGCAGCCATCTTAGAATGTAAGTCCTCATATTAATCAGTCCAGTTGTAGTTACAGTCTGTGCATAAGCCTGACTTTACTGTGATCATTAAAGCACCAGTCATGAAGACCTTAGATTTTTACCTGTGCTTGTGTAACATTATTGAAAATGTGTTCCAGAATTTAGTTGTAGTCCCGGTGTAAGTTATATGGCAGCAATCCGTTTTTCTTGGCACAATTGATTGATTCTATTACTTTTGTTTGTAATTCTTCTTCAGGTTGCGCAACATCCGATGGACCTTCAACACCATCCTCATTGTCGTCCTGTGGCGTGTTCTCATTGCCCGCTCACAGCTTGCCCGTAACCTCTGGGCCTTTGTCATCAACATCTTCTTCCGCTTCCTGCGCTACTGCCGCGTCACAAGCACCATCGCCCGCACCCACTGAGCATGACAAGTGGTGGCACCATTTCCCGCGGTGACATTTCCGCTGAAGGTCTACTTTTGAAGACCGGAAGATACTGCATTTTTGTATCGAATGAACTGCAACGGTGATCACAATGCTGTTCCTTGTTGACCTGAAGGTACTGCTTTTTGTGTAGCATGAACTGCTGCGATGTTCGTCTTTTTTATTTCTGAAGTGCAATTCTCCATCAAGGGTCAGGGGTTCCTCGATTAGGCATCAAACTGTTGGTTTTTGCCAGGACTGACTTAGCAGGCCATAATTAAGTCGAATTCAGCCATGTGTCACCCAGTGGATGCAGGGAATGAGTAGCCTTTGTAGAGAGGTAGCCTTTCTAAATAAGTACTACAGCCTACAACCTTCTTGATGGATTGACTGTTAAGTGACCTTGGAGACGGGTGACTTTCTTGGACAGGTTCTGGAGAGTGATGTTACTTACTCCAGGCAGATGATACGAGTAGTCATTGTAAACAGGTGGTGTTTCCAAACAGGTTCTACATTATACTGCATCGTAGAGGGAGACATACCTGACCTCTGTAGACAGGCAGCCACTGTTGAAAGTGGCCTTTGTAATAGATGAACAATTATGGCAATGTTGACAGTATTTCTTGTGGAAAGTTTCTCACTTTATAGGATGTTTGCAAGCTGGGCCTAAGATTCCAGGGCAGTCTTGTCAGGTTCAGCAGTTTACCCAGTAATAAAGCTGGGGGAACAGACTTCCAAACTGTAATAGATTATTAGAATGTGCTGACCCAGTAATGTGCCCTATTTTGGCAAAAGGAAGCAAGAGACATACCAACCAAATCTGAGTTATTGATGTTTTCTTATTTATTATATTGTGCACTTCTTCCCGGCCAAATTTTATGCATAAACACAAATCCTGCTGAGAGGTATGTTAGGTAAGACATGACGATATTCCATTGATGTCAGTACAAATGACAGACACATTTTGCTCTTTTACAGAAAATGTCACTTTTGTCACTTCCTTTTGCCAAAGTAGGGCAGATGCCTATCATTGATAATGTGTACATTTCTAATGTTCACACACTGGAAAAATAATATCTACATTTAATTAAGATCTTTCTATTGACATGACAATCATATTGTTTTTGAAAAAAACTTGGGCACAATAGCAATGACTTTTTGATTTATATGCATGTATAGTTTAGAATTATTGATTGTTAAAGACTTTCTTGAGTTTGTACATGGTGCACTTAGCTGTACAATGTATGTGCACTGGTGGACTGCAATGAGTGCTTTAACCCACTGAGTATGATCTGATTTCAGTATAATACATATATTCCATAGACCTTAGCCCAAGTTATCTTGGGCTTGGTATTCAACAGGTTAAATGCTTCTGAGCTATGGTATTGGCAATGCTGTGGATATGAAGTTGCAAATTCTGAAGAATTGTATATAGAACAAATATAATACCTTAGGCACGCTAGGATGCCATTTTAAATGGCTTTGCACCTCTTCCCTCAAAGGTGCCAGTTTTCAGGCCTTTTTCCCCAATTTGAGCCCTGAAAGCTCCCCACCTCCGGCTCTTTTGGGCGGTGTATTATAAGGCATGTATGGTCGTGAGAATGTCTTGATCTTTTCTAGGTTTATTATAAGTCACAAGTATAGTACATGTGCACTTCATCTTGTGAACATTACAATGAAAGATTTTCTGGAAAGGTTTGCAATTGTGTGTGAAGTCACTGCTGAGAGTTGAGCAGAATTCATCATTAATTTTTTTATGTATATGTATATCAATCAAGGATGCTGTTATAATTCTATGAGACCTAAGAAGTGGAGAATTATTGATTCAATGGATTCTTGAAAATTGTGCATGTGTTTCATGAGCCCCTTGTCTTGGGGTTCCCTTTTGATAACATGCATGTATGTAATTGCTTTCTGTCGAAAGAAATGTCATTGATTGCCGGATTTCAGTTCCCGTCAGTGTTCCAATCATGTAGTATCTATCGACAATCAGGTCAGACAGTTAGCAAATAGCTGTCAAAATTTTGTTATAATGGATAAAGGTTAGTTTTGGTCGGGCAACTACACTGTAAAGAAACCGTGTGCAAGCAGCAGGTAGAGTAGATTAGCTCTTCATAAAACAGGCATCTAGTGCGAGATTTTGGAATCATCAAACTGACGCGGAATGGACTCATTTTCCAAAGGTGAGCATTTACCTTCTTGTATGTGGGACCACATGCAAATGTTGCATGAATTTTTGCCCTGAACATTTTCCCTATTTCTCATTTCAACTTTCTCTCTCATCTTGGAATAGAAGCACGCTATGATCACATTAGAACAATTTGAGAGAAACTTTGGCAGCTATGTGAGAGTTGTGTGACGGGAGGAAAGACATAACTTCGATCGAAAAAATTATAAATATCAGAGCTTTTGGGGAGCAATCCTTTTCAGGGGATCTGCTATGATATTCTTCCTAAATGATGTACAAGGAATGAGAAAGCTCACAAATTTCCATTTTTCCCAGATCTCATCTTTCTCTTTAGAGGCTATCCTATTCAGTTTTATGTTAGTGGGGGTGGGAGTGGCAGTGACTACCATTTCATATACTGTTACGAAGTACCTGGTCATTTTATATAGTGATAGAAATCGAGTAATACCTTCTTCAATCTTCGTTTGCGAAGGAAAGCCAATCAATCATATTTAAGATTGCCTCACTCTGCACATAGTTAAATGGTTGTAAAGCAATTGTCCTGTCATTATATCCACCGTATTTCACTATATCTTCTATACCAACATGTAAAATTGTAAATTAATATATTGCATTTGCAAATGATGTATATAACTGGCTTCATGCGGCAGCATTTGACGTCATTTTCATATTGCTTTCCTTGTAATATATTTGAAAATCTTTTGGTTGTAAATATTTGTACATCAGTGTATTGTAAGAGGGAGTAGATTACTAAAAGCGTGTACTGTATTTACATTTTTTTTTGTTTATTTATGATGTTTCTATGAATTAATTTGTTGGCAATTCCATATACATGTATTTTGTGATCAATGCAAGTGGAATTCAGGAGGGTTTTTTTGTACTACTCACATTTTATGAAGGGTGTTAAGTATGTTTTATTTTCTTCTCTTCTTTAAAAACAAATCTGAAAAAAAAAAGATTTCTGTGGTCAAGTATTGAAATTTGAATTCTCAGTTTCACATTTTCATTGTTCAGTTTAGCATGATATGCCTGTCAAAGGATATACTCCACAACAGAAGCACATTAGCTACATTAGCTTGGTGAAAAAAAAAAAAAAAGTGTCTTTCTCTAAGACAACCATACGATAAAATTAGGAATTATTTCAGGCCCATAGGTCAGAAAGGGTTAATGATCCCTTTCACTCCCAGTTAATATGTATATATACATGTATACTTTGTAAGGACCGCCAACTTGTGAATGACATTCCATTGTAGAAATTACGCCCTTTCTAATTGCATACGTTTAAGAACCACCAACCCTTTTTCTTTGTGTAAAGTTCTACTTGTTTATTTCAAATCTTTGAAAGATTTGCTCTTCGGGATTATTGTTTGTAAAAACATGCTTAAATATGTAATTCAAAGAATTAATATATTCATAGGATTATACCCAAACTATATATGATAACAAATTTTACTTAGGATTTGTAGAGGCAGTTAGATGACCCTAGTATTAGTCCATCATATCTCGTAAAACGACAACCTGGAAACACACACACAAAGTGCCAAATAAACTGGTAATATGATTGTAATAAATTTTGGCCCTAGTTAATGACAGGAATACTGCCCTAAATATAACAGTGTCATAATGTTATGTTGAGAATACTATGTATCAGTTTATTGATCCATGCAATTGAACTGCAAAAAGATTTGATTTGCCTTATTTTTTTTTTTGCCAATGGTGAATGATTGAATCAGAAATGAGAAAGAAGTACAATTTTTGAAGTTACTATTTAAACAATAAAGTGCAACTAAAAGTGCTTGTATTCGTTACAATGATTACATTCTTGATTTGGTGAATAATGGCTTGTTCGTGAAGAGGATGAAAGAGAGAGAGATGGGAGAGAGAAAAAGAGAAAGGGAGAGAAAGATAGAAGGAGAGAGAGACAGAGAGAGAAAGAGAGAGAGAGTGTGTGTGGAGGAGGAGAAGGAGTACAGAAAGAGGACAATTAAAAATCACTGCAATATTCCAATGAGGGCTTGAACTATTCTTTTATATAAACAGCATAAGCCCCCAAATTTTGACATTTCATAATTAGGGGGTTGAGCGACAGGCAGCACTTCATATATAAATGTAGACGTCTTTAGATAGTCAGAACCTATCTCGCAACTCTTTTTTTTTTTTTTTTTTAAATCATGGTATAAGGCTGAAACGCGGAAAATGATATCTTTTTCAGTATGTCAGTTTTTGATGCATACAAAAGGTTCACTTCTATTTGATTTAATTTACAAGTGGCACTAGAGATACACTACGCTGCCCTACTTTGGCAAAAGGGAGCAAGTGACATGAAAACCAAATCTGATTTATTGATATTTTCATATTTTATCCGGTGTGCTCTTCAATCTTCTGCAGTGGCTGCACCAGGATTGTTAAAGTGGGGGGGGGGGGGGGCAAATGGAGGGCAAAAGAAAATGTTTGGAGGGGGCAGGGGCAGTCATTTTTTTTTTTTTTGCGTGTATGGAAAAAATCGAGCGTGAAACGCGAGTTTTAGTCGCCGGCGTAAATCCACTATGAGGAGGGGGGGGGGGGGGATAATTGAATTTTTGGACTATTTTTTTTTCCTCTTACACACATTTCTTTAATATCAATTTTGCGAGCGAGCGAAGCGAGCGAACAAAAAAAACCACTTTTTTGGTTTTTGAATAAATATTCTGAAATATGACGAGCGAGCGAGCCAAAAAATGGCTAATTTTCTTGTTTTTAATTGCATTTTAGAAAAGAAATTTCAAAATATGACGAGCGAGCGAAGCGAGCGAGTAAAAAATAACCACTTTTTTTGTTTTTAATCAAAGTTTTGAAGAGCGGAAAATGGTATTTTAGAGCACTTCACAGCTTGAATATGATGCTTATGACAACATTTACTTATTTACAAATTACTGTATAATTTTTCTTTTCAGTCTTCAAAATTTCTGGGGGGCAACTGGGGGGGGGGGGGGGGCAACTAGGGGGGGGGGGGGGCAAAGCTTCTGAGTGGGGGGGGGGGGGCAAATGCCCCATGCCCCCCCCCCCCCCCCCCCCCCCCCCCCCCTTGGTGCAGCCACTGATCTTCTGGGCCGAATTTTATGCATGAATTCTTATCCTGCTAAGAGATACCTTAGGCAAGACACTGATTGATTTTGTTCTCCGAATTCAAGTAAAAATAACATAATATATACAAAAGAATTACAAACACATATTAGTCGGTTTGGCAGTCCTATTTAGCTAACAGTGTAACCTGGAAAAAGTTCTTTCCGTTGATTTTTGTTTTGTTTTGTTTTGGGTTTTGTTTTGTTTTTTTTTGCTGATTTGTGATCTTATGTGGTCTATGAACATTTTCAGCTTGGTTTCCCAAACAGCAACTTTGAGCAATTTGCATAATTTTCATAAATCTGTAAGCATACAGGTTATACAGCGCAAAGACAACTTACACAAACTGAACTGCTAGTAATTGTGTATGTACGCTGATACGGAACTCTGATAGTGTTGCCCATCTCGTGAATGCAGCCTGTGATAAAACGAAACGACCTCAATACACACAATCAGATATGGATGCACATCCCATTGTAAGGGGTTTGTGAGACATGGAAATCATTTCAAGTGGTTTTTTTTTTACAATTAGAAATCACGCTTCTGTACTATGAATCATGTTAATATCAACTTGCTTATCTGGACAGTATCTGTGAACAACTGTGAGTGTATTTTTTGCACCTAAAAGGAGAGTAGGCTTGCAGCTCCTATAGGCCCTATGAACCGGTACTAAACGTGCGCAAGCAGGTTGACAGCCTTCTTGTATTGTTTTAATTCCTTTGGGTGTACATCTTCGTGTAATGTTAACCGTATGGATGGAATTAACATTATTTGAACACCCTAAAACTACAAGTATGTTTCCAATCCAATTGTACATTTTAAAAAGATGTTGTTGTTTTTCAATATGACAAGACTGTTGCAATCAAATAGGGGGCATAATTATGTATCTATTCAGTTATGAGACTTTGTATTTTGTTGAAATGCTCGAGCCCAAATATTTTCAACCACTTAAATGTGATTCTCTACGTGAACGCCGACTAGAATATGCTTGCAGTAAACAACTTTTTTTTTTTAAAGATAGGCCTAAATGAAAAATACACCGCTGTCATGAATGTAGGACTAAATTTTCACTCATTTACAGATAACGAAGTTGACATTTCCATGATTTTTAGTATTAAGCCTCAGTGTACCCCGTTCCGTTTCATCACAGGTTGAATTCTCGAGATAGACAACGCTATTAATCACCGCAATACACAATTAGTACGAAGGCCTAGTTCAGTTTACACATTCTGTGTAAGTTGTCTTTGGTGGCACATCCTGTATCCATATAGATTTATGCAAATTATGCAAATTGCTCACAGTTCTGTTTGGGCAACCTAGCTGAAAATGTCTATAAACCGCATATGAACCTAAATCAATGAAAAAATTTAAACGGAAAGAACTTTTCTAAATTTGGAAATGATGTCAAACCGACTATAACGGGTGTCCCAGATAAAGCGGAACGGCTGTTTTTCGGGACTTTACCATCAAAAAGTAAATAATATTTTACATTAGTGGGTTAAAGCATCTTCTACCAAAGAAAATAATACCAAGATCATTTAATTTGGTGAAGTAATTTTAATTCTGTACCCGTTTCTTCACATACAGTAATTTTGAAATTTCGCATGTTTTTGGCGACAGATGAGAGCAGAATAGTCGGGACTGGCCTTTCATATGGCATGTTTTGTTATTTGCATGCATCAGTGGCTTCCCTCAAACATCGTATTTAAAAGAGCCATCCCGACATAATTCTTCTCTCATCGGTCGCCAAAAGTTTGAAAATGACTGTATTTTAAGAAACGGGAATAAAATCAAAATTACTTCACCAAATTGTGAATGATCTTGGTATTGTTCTCTTCGGTAGGGGATCCTTTACTCAGTGATGTAGAAAAATTGCATACTTTTTGAAGGCAAAGTATACTGAAAATCCGCCGTTCCTCTTTTTCTGGGACATATATATATATATATATATGGGTATATATGTAGGCCCTCTTGGTCGAACGGTCACAATTACGTGACACTTTTGCAATAATAAATCCTCACTCAACACACACACGCCATCACCAGCCACAGTAGCAGTACACATAACCACAAATTGATAAAAATTTTATATAAATTACGAAATTTGATATCTGAAAAATCCCTGTCAATGCTGTATAATGCTTTCATTCTTCCTTTCTTTAACTATAACAAATTTTTTTGGGGGAAATAGCAGTAAAACGGAGATCGATTCTTTGTCATTATTACAAAAGAAAGCAATAAGGATATGCTCAAAATCGAGTTACTTAGCAAATACAACTCCCCTATTTAAAAGGCTAGGTGTTCTGAAAATAAATGACATCCATAACTTTCATACAGCTATCTTTATGTATAAATATTGCAAAAAGTTGTTACCAAAATCCTTTCAAAACTTTTTCACGTTCAATATTAATGTACATTCATATCCTACGCGACGCTCCACAGATTTTCATCTCCTAAATCCAAAAACCCTTACAGCGCATAAATCTATTAGACACCACGGTCCAGACGTCTGGAAAGCTCTACCAGAATCGGTAAAATTACACCCGTCCATAAACTCATTTAAAGCTCACACAATGAAATATATATTGTTGCAATACGATCCTTGATAAACTATGGACACGCAAAATTCTTTAAAATAATTCTGGTCATATCCCATCACCCTTTTAAAATTAATGAAAAAGAAAAGAAGATAATTAATGCTCAAACCATGAGGCTTCTGCACAGCACCCACTACACCTGCACACTCACTTCTACCCCATTAATTTCTAATTTCTCCTTCACGTGTATTTTTTAGAGGACGTCAACATTTCAAGCTTCTGCTTACGTTGGCGGTCTCCTGCATTGTTCTTTCCTTTTTTCCCTTGGAAAAATGTAAACATTTGTTGTTGTTTTTTTCTTTTTTTTTGCAACCGATTTATTTGTAACCAAGACGGTCTCCTTGACATTGTTTAATTTTAAAAATTGAATTACGTATTTTATTTTGTCAATTGTTGATTACATTGATATGAGAAAGAAAATGCAGAAATAAAATCGAATGAAACCGGAAAAAAAGGAAAATGTTATAGAGGCACACAAGTGAACATACCTTATCGACGTTGGTCGTCGGCAATCGATGGCATTGTTTGTCGGCAATCTGGCCTTTACACCCCCCCCCCCATTCAAAAAAGTCTAGCGACGCCCCTGCCCCTACCGTAAAGGCATTTTAGCCAACCATAAAAGTAGGGGATACATACAGGGGGTGCGGAACCTGGGGGAGGGTGTTGGTGGGGGGCTGCAACCCCCCTTCCCCACTTTTTTTAGTAGACGCGTGGGCCTCTGTACCAAAATCCGGAAGTGATTTTTTTGGTTTTTACATGCAGTCCCCCACTTTCAAAAACGTTCCGCGGCTTCTGATGAAAACTTAAATTGTGACTTGACTTGACTTGACCTGTGATGACTTGTAACTTCACTTGACTTGACTTGGCCTATAGCCAAAATACTTGTGACTTGACTTTGACTTGCAACAAATGACTTGAGACTTGACTTGGACTTGCAAAAATGACTTGCATACAATTACCATGTATATGTGAATACATCGAATATTTGGCAGAATTGGTACAATTCACTCTCAAAGTCAGTCAGATTTGCAACTCTGTCATGAGTTTGTGATGTCAGTCTAAGGACCAACACTATCCACTTGTTATCAAATCATAAATTCCCATTTTATCCTCAAAAATCTTTCCTAATGCCTTTCCTAAGATTAGTCATGACAATGTTCTTGCATTCATGAACGTTGATAGAATGATTGTCAATTTCGTTTAGAAAGAGACCCCACCCCCCCCCCCCCCAAAAAAAAAGAAAACAAATATTTTTATTAATGCGTACATTCATAAACCTTTATTTTGTATACGAGTCTCCTTTTAGAAAAAAATCGATTATATTATGTTTATAAAGAAGAATGATTTTTATACTAATGCATACGTAGAAAACAACCCTTAGATACAATAAATACAACTTGAGAAAATTAAGGCATGAGGAAAGTTTCTCAGAAAAATGGGAATTTACCAATCAAGTCATCAGTAGTGCAAATGTCATCACATACTCAAATTTGTCAATGTGTCTCAATAAGATAGTGATTTTCATGGACATATTCATAGCTTTCTTATAATTATTTAGTCAAATTTTCCTTTTAAATATGTACTGTCATTGAAATAATTGTTTTCCAATTCAAAAATTCGGACCTACTATCGATATAGTGAAACGTCTTATTGAGTACTGATTGCCAGTCATTAACAATATAGTAAAACCACTAGATCACCAAAATTAATGTACTGGAAAAAGTAAATACATTCAGGGAGATCTTTGTGTCTCACAAAACATATTTCCCCATATTTGTCTTACCTAATTAAGTTATGCCACCTACACGTGAGTAGTGGTGAATAACATAGACCCTTATACAGAGAGCTGAAGAACATGTATAGAATTTGTTGCATGTTTATATTACATACTGCAATCATATAATTAAATGGTGCATTCCATTTACATAAATGTGCAAATATTCCTTTCAAGGGATAAATAAAGCACAAGAAATCCTTAGGCACCCATCAAGTAGATATACAGATAATTCTTAAGTGCATGATGTAGTGAGGCATCATGCATAAAAGTTTGTGATTATTTATTACAATTCGGTAACTTATTGCAAACTAGTTTTAAGGGCAAAACCGATCTTTGATTCTTTGTGATTGCAGCCAGATGGACAGTGACTTTGTAAAATTGTAGATGACAATTAACTGTTAGATTTTGATAATTCCACATGATGTAATGAGGTATATTGCATGCATAACTGGCAGCCATGAAAAGGCACTGGCTTTGCAACTCTGTCAGTTAAAGGGGAAGTCCAGACGATTTTCAGATTTTTGCATCTGAACATCTATAAATTGGGTATACTGGGTGCAGATTTTATAATTTGTAGTGATCGGGATGAGGAATAAGAATGTTTCCAAAATTCATAACAATCCACAGTGAACAAGACTGATGACATGGTAGGTGCGCATTAGAATGCATGCATGCTTAGCTGCTCAAGGAAGCAGAACAATAGAGGAACACATGCTTAAATTCTGCACAGGTGAACTTGTTGGGTAAGTGGTATATTAATGAATTACAGTGCCACGTTATCGGAATTTGTGCACCTCCTATGTCGTCATCCTTGTTCAGTGTATTCTGTTTTGGATTTTGATAATATTTCTGCTCCAAGACCACAATAAATTCCACAAATCTGTATGTAACACTTTTGATTATGTACTGTGAAATTTTAAAAATCGTCTGGACTCCCCTTTAATATGGGAGGAATTTACGTGTTTATTTAGGTGGTTAAAATTAGTAAATGCCACTTTGAACAGCAGGAATTATTTTCTTTCAGTACTATGGTGTTCCTTTCCCCTTCAACTGCATGTTTCAACAAAGTTGTGATGACAAATGTCTAATAATGTGTTGTATATATATATATATATATCTATATATATATATATATATATATATATATATATATATATATATATACATATATAAGTCCGAATAAAATATGACAAATAATGCATTTTGTTTTGAGTTTGATATATTTTAATTTATACAAATACAATCATATTCACGTCGTTATTGAACAGAATGCAAAACAATGCAAACTTTAATTGGGGTAAAGAAAAAAATACAGCCAAACTGTAATTCGTAGAAAGGGTTTACGGTTCACCATGTGCTAAGTCCTAAGGGACTATAGATAAAGTGGATCCCTATCCACTTTATCTATAGTCCCTTAGGACTTACCACATGGTGAACCGTAAACCCTTTCTACGAATATCCGTACCACCATGCAAACCTTCAAACATCATCAAACTGTAATTGTTTATACGTAAATTATTATCATACTTTCTTGATAAAAATAGGTACTTGAAAGGAAAGGATAATAATGGTACAAGTTCCCCAGAAGTAATCAAAATTATTGAAAAATATTAATGCTTGTAATGCTGATAAAGACAATAAATGAACTGGTCACTAATGAAACTAAATAGCGTGAAAGAGCATAACTAGAGAGAGAGGGGGGGGGGTTATAGCAACATAAACATAATGAGGTATAACTTTTAAAGTACCTGGAAAGGTGACAAGCTATTGTGTCCCCCCCCCCCCCCCCATGTTCAAGTTCGGATCGACACCCATGACGTAGGTGTACCTAGTATTCACTTCTCATCTTACGTTTAACTTCCGAGTACCTAGTATTCTCATAATGTAACTGTAAGGTAATTAGTAAGCCAAGACAAAAAACAACTGAAACCAATGGAACACCCATTGAATTTCATTTGCTGTTCAATTGAGTTCAGTTGGTACCAGTGGATCTTCATAGGTTTCAATTGGTCAAAATTAGATTTTGGTTGACGTCCTATTCCTACCAGCCATGGGGTCAATCGGTCCCAATTGGTCCAATGGGATTTTAATGGGACAGTTGGTTTCAGTTGGTCCAATTGGGACCAAGTGTAAATTGGTTCAATTGGAACAACTGAGACCAGTTGGTTTCAGTGGGGAACAATTTGGACCAATTGGTTTCAATGGGGATCAATTGGGACCAATAGCCTATTGGCTTTCAATGGGGATCACTTGACTGGTTTTACCTCATTTACATATTTGCTATTTTTTCTTGAAAATCCAATATTAAAGTAGAATACAAATGCAGTCATATTTCTTTCTATGAATATTTATTCTAATTATGTTTGTGGAATATTTCACCAAAAATGTATGATTTTGCATTACATATTTCAAATAACCATAGAAAGATTGATTCACTAACCAGAATTTTTGGTGTAATTCACTGATCATGGCGGCAAAATAAAGGGGCAGATTTTCTCCCTATCAAGCAAGGAAGGGGGGGGGGTAGACGTTCCGGACAGGCTGACTGTCCGTCATCCTGATAACGGACAGTCAAGCTGTCCGGAACGTCGAGCCTTCTCTTCTCATCTGGTTTACAGCCCTTTCTAGGACTTCACTCATTCTCAAGAAAGATACTCTCTACTCTCTCTTACTCTTTATCTCGCCTCTCTATTTCTCCCCCCCCCCCCCAACGTTCTCCCCTTCCTCTAAATTAACAGTCCTTTTGCAGGGCTTACCACATTGTCTGAGATAGATATTTTCATATTTTGTTTTTAAATTATCAATATTTTCATAGATAAATGACATTACGGCTAATGAAATCCACCAAAGCTTTTGTATGATCCCAGCGTTTGTAATCATCAATGTTGTATCATGAAAATGATTTTTTTTTTTTTAAAGACCAGAAACGATGTTGCCAATTCCCTTTAATGGTCTAGAAACAGAGTGTATGTATTCAAAGAAAACTTTCCAAATTTGAATCAGTTGTTCTAAGAATATAGGGCACTGTGTCTGACATGGCCCCACCCACGAAGTGAGCGGAACAAACATAATTATGACGTACTTGCACGTAACTATGTTCGTGCCGCTCACTTCGTGGGCGGAGCCATTTTGAAAGGTCCGGACAAAAAAAAAAAAAAATATCTATTTTAGGACCTTTCAGTTCAGCGCCAAATCGAGATACAAAATGAGCTGATTTGATCGCAGTTATTTGTGTGCATTTCTAGGTGCCGTTGCATAACAACTTGCTATTATAGTAACTTTGCCATCAATGGTAATTACCATGCTAATGTTGCTCAACATCCAATCAAAATCCAGTATTCCATGAAAGTTACACTGATGACAAAGTTACTATAATAGCAAGTTTTATGCAACGGCACCCTGCACTGAGTTACCTGTAAAACACTGTCTAGCTCAATGATGTGTAAAGTAGTTAACTGATGAGACAGTGGTGAAATTACATGTCGTATGATTCTCCAAAACATGAAATGTAAGGCTATTTGAAAGTCTTAAGTGAAGCTTGCACTCTGCCTCGTAGAGCCGAGTCCGTCCCTATATAATTATGTAAGAACACTGATGAGTGAAACATCGTGGGTGTTGCCTCTAGCTTTTGAGATTGGCAATGCTTTAATATGAGCCTTGAAATTTGAAAGGATATAATTTGACTACCACGGGGATACTTTTTGTAAAACATGATGTTCTTTGTAGACGATGCTTCATCAGTTCAAAGATCTATCATATTATAGTTTACAGACAAACTTATTACAATAAGACTAAACTTGATATGAATATTTTGTGCAATAATATGAATTTTTCAAGGGGAAACTGGAAACTGGAAACTGAAATGGGGTTATACAACAATAAATAGTAGTTTAATAAAGTTTGAGTAACCTACACTCTAAAAACATATCAGTTAAAATGACTAGATGAAAGGGTCAGCTGAGTGCAACTAAGTTCTTAGTCATTTTCCACCATATTTTAGTTTATTTTTGACTATTTTCTAGTCGTATCTTGACTAGTATGTAGTAATTTTATGACTAGATATATCAGATGCACCCAGCTGACTATTCATCTAGTCATTTTGACTGATTTGTTTTTAGAGTGTAAATTTAACTTTTTGCAACCTTCATCCGCTCTCTGAAAAAAAAAAAACTTTTTGAAAAAAAAAACAAAACATTTGCTCCTTTGACAAGCAATGCATGCGTCCTCAGGTAGAAAGTGTCGCGGCTCATGAAGTGGCCACTTGTTGTGCAGTTACACCCTTACATCCATAAGAGCTCATGGTGAAATCCTAGTACTGACACTCAGTGGTTGCCTACCATTCAAGAGTTCAAGAGTTTATTTTTCACACCCCCCCCCCCAAACAAAAGCAGCAAATAACAATCATCATGAAAAAAATCAAACATACATAACTATTCATATACCTTTTTTTACAATGACAAAAGAATATGTACAGTATAAGCTCTTATGACAACGTAGGGATCCACTAAAAGCAATGCTTGTAGAGTGTGGATCGCTCAAATATAGACATAGTAAACATAACTTATGTTCAATGTTTTTTTTAATGAAATATATATATATATATATTTCATATAAGAAAAAAGGAAAAAAAAAAAAATATATATATATATATATATATATATATATATATATATATTTCATATATATATATATATATATATATATATATAAAATAAAAAAATATATATATATATATATTTCATATAAGAAAAAAGGAAAAAAAAAAAGAAGAAGACAACACATTAAAAGCAAATTTACTATTGACATTTCTATTTCATTTCGGGTTTTTTTCAAAACATGAATTTATATCAACTCATACAATTTATATACTTGCTATAGATAGATAGATAAATGGTTTATTAAAAGAATCAAACAAAATCACTGCATCCTAGTTACATAACTAAATTGGGCAATGAGTTACATAGAATAACCTTTAGAAACGGAGATTATGCAATCGTGAAAGAATATTAAAAAAAAAAACAAAAAACGGAAGGTACATAGACATATGCATTCATACGGATGCACGCACACACATATTACATTTACACACATACACGCACCCACAACCACCATACACATCCCCAAACACGCATCTCACGCACACCTATTAAAGGAGAAAACAATATACCTTTAAATCACACCTCGCATAGAAGCCCCCCCCCCCCCCCTATGGCTCGTATGTCAGTTGTGACGATACATCAAAGAATAAATATTAAAACACATAAATCTGGTACAAGAAATAATTAGAAAACCAACTGAGGTGAAACAAACAAGAACAAAACTTGCTGCAAAAAATGTGTACGTGAGAAAGAAAAGAAGAGAGAGAGAGAAAGGGAGGGAGAGAGAGAGAGAGAGAGCACGATATGAAAGTGAATAACAGTGAGCATGTTGCAACGGAAGTGGTCATATGAGAGCAACCGGGTGTCCTTTTTTTTGTCTGATGAAAGGTAAGCTCTTGATCGAAAAATGATAAAGGATCAGTCGCCGATTGCTTCGACAGTTACCCTATTCACTCATGAGAATTCCATATGATTTTTCCGTATTCCATTTGATTTTTTTCCATCATGCCTTTTAAAAGGAAACAGTGACAAAAAAAAAAAAAAAAAAAAAACATTTGTTTTATTTCCTCTTACTGGTTCTTGTCTTCCGTCATTGATATCCGTTTTTGGTATTGAAGCAAAAAAAAAAAAAAAAAAAAAATGATACAAGTTGGCAACACCCAGGTAAATAAACAAGTATCACTTTCACAATCAGGAAAGTCAAATAAATCATCACGCTACATCGCTTTGTATACAGTCTGTACGATATTAGTTCAATAACGGAAATTTATAAAAGAAGGAAAACTATCGAAAACAGGGAGTAATTAGCTTATCAAAATGTTTTTTAAGATTGGGTAATGTCTATAACATTTCCTTTTTCCCCACCGTTACCCTTGCCTATTAGAGATCATGCAGTTTTAAGATTGGGTAATGTCTATAACATTTCCTTTTTCCCCACCGTTACCCTTGCCTATTAAGGAAAAGTATCGAAAACAGGGAGTAATTAGCTTATCAAAATGTTTTTTAAGATTGGGTAATGTCTATAACATTTACTTTTTCCCCACCGTTACCCTTGCCTATTAGAGATCATGCAGTACATATGACTCTAATAGGCATGTGATACTTCCAGTGGCGTACCGTGGGTCAACGCATTGAGGGGGCACCGAGCTGAAAAGTGTGTGCGGGTGTGTGCGTGTGTGTGTGTAATACACGTATGTACATGTATATATATTTTTTTTAATAATGAAGATTATGTTTCGAGAGGTAAAATGATTTTTGATGAGGACTTGTTTAAGAAAAATATTTATCTTGTAGGTCACATTCTCGAGGAAGAGCTGGTGAGAACAATCGATTATTTTCATAATTCAGGTTTGAGTGCAGAAAATATCATGGAAATTTGGAAGTTAACTGACGTAATTTTGAAAAGTGGAAAATATAATGCGAATTTCCACGATTTATGTTCGAATGACGTTCAAAATTACTATCTCTTTGAAGATGTTTGGAAAAATAATTTTACTGAAAGATGTACCTTCTCGAAAGGTTTAGGAAAATTTTGTAACAAATTTACATCTCTAAATTTTACAAGTAAGAAATGACCACAATAATTTTGATCTCTCAAAAAAGATGGTGCAATATACACCAACGAACATTTGTTCAAATTTGGTTTTATCGATACTAATAACTGTTCATTCTATAAACGTAACCCGGAATCTTATGAACATTTATTCTGGCTCTGTAATGATGTTAAAGCTTTATGGCAGAGGGTTATTGAAAAATTTAGTTTGGTAAAGCTCCGAAATGCAGAGTGGAAAGATATACATGTGGGAAATAATGGATCCGACCTTGAAATAAAATTTTGTAATACGGTAATCTTTTTAACAGTGGCGGCACCAAGGGGGGGGGGGCATGGGGGGCATTTGCCCCCCCCCCCACTCAGAAGCTCTGCCCCCCCCCCCCCAGTTGCCCCCCCCCCCCAGAAATTTTGAGGACTGAAAAGAAAAATTATACAGTAATTTGTAAATAAGTAGATGTTGTCATAAGCATCATATTCAAGCTGTGAAGTGCTCTAAAATACCATTTTCCGCTATTCAAAACTTCGATTGAAAACCCAAGAAGTGATTATTTTTGGCTCGCTCGCTTCGCTCGCTCGTCATGTTTTAAAATTTCTTTTCTAAATGCGATTAAAAAAAAGAAAAGTAGCCGTTTTTGGCTCGCTCGCTCGTCATATTTCAGAATATTTATTCGAAAAAAGTGGTTATTTTTGGCTCGCTCGCTCGTCATATTTTAAAATTTCTTTTCTAAAATGTGATTAAAAACAAGAAAAGTAGCCATTTCTGGCTCGCTCGCTTCGCTCGCTCGTCACATTTCAGAATATTTATTCGAAAATGCAATTTAAACCAAAAAAGCGGTTATTTTTTGTTTGCTCGCTTCACTCGCTCGCAAAATTGATATAAAAATGTGTGTAAGAGGAAAAAATAATAGTCCAAAAATTCAATTATCCCCCCCCAACTCCTCAAAGTGGTTTAAGCCGGTGACTAAAACTCGCGCTTCACTTTCGATTTTTCCATACACCCCCCAAAAAATTGACTGCCCTTGCCCCCCCCAACATTTTCTTTTGCCCTCCATTTGCCCCCCCCCCCCCCACTTTAACAATCCTGGTGCCGCCACTGCTTTTTAATGAAATATATCACAGAGATTTTATTTGATTATTTTTTGCCAGCCATTACGTAATCTTGATTATTTACTTTTCCTTGACCTCATGTCTTCTTAACTAATCATGGTTTCCGTGCTTAATCATCTTAACCACCATGACTACATCCTGCATTTTATTTTTCATTCTGCTTTACCTAGCTTTGTACTGAACATTTCACCTTTTTGCTGTCAAATGATAAAAAAGGCTCAAACTAATTATTCACAATTTCATGTTCAATACAGCAAGGGGAAGCAAACATTAAATTTTGAAGTTTCCAAAGTTTAATTCCCTAGTCGCAGTCGCTATGTTCCAGAAGCGTTTGTGACTGAGCGTTTATTGTTTTTCGATCAGCTGTCGGCCTTTTCTTTAAAAAGAAATCAACAACCCCCCCCCCCCCCAAGAAAAAAAACTCCTCTATGATGTTCAGTGACCAATGGATATAGTCGGCGATCAGGTCAGGGGGCAGCCCCCTCCCACACGAGGGAGCTTTTTCATTTGTAGAATTGAAATTGAACGATCTGGTGTACATTTCCATTTAATGTCTTGTGGGCCTAGAGTGTATTTTAATAGCAGAATGAGGCCTTTTTAAGAAAATATTGTTATAGCAAAGATATGGTTATTTTTGGCTCGCTCGCTAAATATAATATAAAAGTACGTGTGTGTGTGTGCAGCCGGGCGAGGGGGTGTGTGTACTCGAAAGTGAGCAAGAAATTTCACATAATATTTCGATCATATCCTCCACAGGCACACGATGGCCTAGTTCGCCCCCCCCCCCCACCCTCATCCCCCTCTCGTTACATGAAATCGCTGCTACTGCTTTCTGCAGGTGCCGATGAATTTCACTGATTCTTACATTCGCACGAATACGTGCTAATTTGAATGACACAAAAGCGAAATCCCTTGCTCGTAAAGCTACAATGATTGACTTTCTTGATTGACAGAAGAAAAGGTAAACGAGGTATTTTGCTAAGTTGAATGAACGATCTATCAAATGGACTGACAAAAGTGCGAAAAGTGGCCGGGAAAACCGATATTACTCACTCTTGATTATCTTTGATTCAGTTTGTAAAGTAGATTTGAAAAGACATTATTGAATTAATGATTGAATAGATAAAAAAAGATATTGTAAATTAACAAGTAAATTACTTGATATGGATAAAATTATATTAAATTGAATTATTTTAAATTGACTTAAACTGAATTAAATCAAATCAAATCAAATCAAAATTTGTGTCTTCATAGGCCGTACGTAGAATTTTTTTCCCTATGGGGGGGGGGGCAATAATATATTCAATATTGGAAGGAACAAGCAAACGAGGGAGCGAAGCAACCGAGCAGGAGCTTTTGCATTTTTAAAAGAGAAATTGAACGATCACATTTGGGAGAGATTTAGGAAAATTTTCAATAAAAAACAGGGGGAAAAAAAAAAAAGAGGGGTTTTGAAAAAATCTAGGAGGGCAGCTGCCCCCTGCCCCCCCCCCCCCCCATGTGCGTACGGCTATGTCTTCAACAGCATAACAGGTCTTCGAGACATTATGATGCATTACTTTCCGTTTTAGAGATTACTGAGTTCCGTGTAAGTGAAGGGGCGTAGAGAGCGGGGGGGGGGGGGTGGGGATGAGGGATATATATCCCCCACCTCACAAGGTGGGGGATGACATGTACAATCATCCCCCAGGTTTTAGGGAGGGATGTTTGCTTACAATTAAACTGAATTAACATGTTTAGAAATGATAGGAACAGCAATAATGATAACAACAACAATAATAACAATAATAATAAATATAATAATAATAATAATAATAATAATAATAATAATAATCATCATAATGATAATGATAATGACAATAATAATAATTAGTAATGCCTTATTATTATGCTTATGATAATAATGATAGTTATCATCATTATCATCATCGTTAATGTAACTGAAATGACGATTACTATCATAACTCTATCGATCATTATTCTGATGCAAATATGCAATAATGTGTATCAGTCCATATTCTATATTCGTTTGTCACGGTGGGTATATCTTCCATTTATGTCTGGGCATTCGGGTGCATGTGTTATGGTGTGTGAGGGTGTGAGGGTGTGTGTGTATCTGTAAACGAAATTGATCATCGATTTCTCGTGAACAGCAAATCATTCCCTCCCTCCCCCCCCCCCGGGTGTAGGAACCTGCCTACGCCACTGTGTAAGTGTCACGGCACTAGCCTAGTTACAGGTTCATGAAACCGCACAGGAAGATTTGGGTGTTACACCGGAATTGTGTGGTTATTACACTTTTCGAGATTCTACTCATTGCTTAAACCCGTGTTTACAAAACCGTCCTGTCGTCTGGGTGTCGTGAGAGTACTGAAGTATCCAGTGGCGTAACTACGGGGGGGGGGGGGGCACATGCCACCCCTTCCCCCCCCCCCCCCCCCCCATTGGCTGGCCAAAGAGAGAGGGAGGAGATAATAAAGGAGAAGGAAAGTGAAGAGAAATAAACGAGGAAAAGGAAAATGGGAAATCGGAAAGCGTTCGCTCGCCAGCAAGTTACTTGAGCAATGCCGATGATCATTACTATTCTTGTGAAAGGAATCGAATTGCATCTTGTGTCTCAATCTGATTTCATAGGCTACTAATCTACCACTCATAGAATGTATAAGTAATATAACCACGTCTGGATTTCACTCATAAGAAATCGAGCGACAAGTTTACCTAAAAATAGATACACTGGCCAAGATGGAGACAAAATTCCTTTTTTTTTTTTCGTTTGCTAGCTCGATACATTCGCTCGCAAAAGCTAGAAACAAGACGATTTCGGGCACGAAAATCAGCTTATGTCAGAAGCGATTAGAATTAGGGAAATATTATATTTGGGCAGGGAGGTGGTTCACAAATTTACAACAACAAAAAAAAACAAAAACAAAACAAAACAAAACAACTGCATTGTGCTGACTAATCCCATTCAGACTTGTCACTTATGTTTTAATAGAGTATATTTTTCCTCGCTCGCTGATCTCGCTCGTTAAATAATTGTTTAAAATTGTTTGAAAGCAAACGAATTGGGCGAGTGAGGTGACCAAATAAATACTTTAGATGTTTCATATGCTCACAATGTAATTTACCGAAGAGGTTACTACCTCTACCATATAAAAGAGTGTGTATTTCCTTGCTCGCTTGGCTCGCTCGCATAATTAAAACAACAGGACGGTATCTAGCAAGATGCGTCAAAACGCTTCACATCCCTAAAGACACCCTGTTTCGAGATTACTGTTGTTTTATGTTAGAAAAAACAATATTATTTTTTCCATACTGTTTTATTCTGGTTTCATGAACAAAAATATATAAGATTTCAATTTAACATTTCAAATCACATAATATGATATTTCACAATTCATAATTTGACTCTTTTCAATAACTTAATATGAGCAGGAATCATATATAACTAAAAAGAAAAATAATGAAATCAGTTATTATACAATTAATGTTGAGTCACCACCCCCCCCCCCCCCCCCCCCCGCCCCAACAAAAAAGTCTTCCCTATCCAACTTGTACTTTTTGTGGAGGGCGATACACACATGTTGTGTCTTTTAAAAAAATCTATAAGAAAAGAACAAACAAAGGAGACCCAAATCCAATACAAACAAATGAACAAATAGATATACTGAAACTAGGATCCCCTTTTGATACCAGTGTGCATGATAACACTTTTCCTTTCATGCATCAAATATTCACTCATTGATATAAAACTATCTGAGATTACAAAGCTCACAGTAATCAAAACAAAGCAAATAAAAAAGAAATCAAATGTTTGAAAAAAAAAACATCAAAGTATCACGCATCTCTAAAGAAAACATCATATACCCCCCCCCCCTAAAAACATACACACACACACACACGCACACATAACACCTACACAGTCACTCTCTCCCAAATCACACCTGGATATCGCCCTCAGTCTTGCCATTTCGGTACATTCTTTCCCATTTTAACAAATGCTTGTCTAACTTGTTCCTTTTAAAAGCTATTGCTATTTCTTCATTTCGATATTCTACGACATTCTGAATACTTGAGTAGGAACTCCGCCTTCTGCGGAGCCCCTACGGTGACATGATTTTTTTTTCGTCATTCCCACGACTTATTAACACGACTAACTCGTTCCATCGACTTACTAATTCGTTCCCACGACTTATAACTCGTTCCCTTGACTTACTGGGTTTTTTTCCTAAGTCGTTCCCACGACTTACTAACTCGTTCCCTCGACCTACTAACTCGTTTCCTCGACTTATTAACTCGTTCCCTCGAATTACTAAGTCGTTCCCTCGACTTATAAGTCGTGGGAACAAGTTACAAGTCGTGGGAACGAGTTATAAGTCGAGAGAACGAGTTAGTAAGTCGAGAGAACGAGTTGAAAAAAAAAACACACAAAAAAAAACATGTCATGTCACCTTAGGGGCTCCGTACCTTTCCAGTCAGTTTTATGAAGTGTTTTCAATTTCATCCCAGGCGCTGTGGAATGTGCGAATGCTCGTTTAGTTGAATGACCTGCAATCCTGGGAATTACACTTTTTTACAAAAACAAATGTGATAATCTATTGCAGTGTATGCTAGATTTATGTTTAAAGAAGGTTTTAAATGAACTGAAATGAATGTAACCATCTGTCTTTCTTTTGATGACAATGTTCTTGCACTATTTGCGATGGCTAATTATAATATACTCCTGTTTGAGGTTTAGAATTATATGTGAATGTGTGTGACTAATTTTTCATCATGTTCAAATTATAGAATTGATAATTTATCTACAATGTTCCATCTTGAAATCAATAATCTTTCAATATGTTGCAGTGTACATGCTGTATTTTTTCAAAGAAGGCAATAAATAAAATGAAATGAATGCAATTCACTGACTTTCTATGGATGGCAATAAAAATGTTCTTGTACTATTTGCCATATTAGAAACTGAAGTTTACGTTAAATTACATGACATACCCCTGTTTGATATTCGGAATAATGGTGAAAATGTAAAATAATTTGTTTGTGACCTATTTTCGTCATCTAGTCCCAACTTGGAATCAACGTTAAGGGCTATTTACAAGATTTTTGTGCTGGTATGCAATTAAAAAAAAAATTGGAAATAATAGAATCATTCTATTTTGAACTGGATTCAAGCACAAACATTAAAAAACCTCCCACTCTCCACACCATTGGCGTAAATCCGGGGGGGGGGAGGGGGAGAGGGGGGATATGGGGGAATATATCCCCCCTTAAAAGTGGGGGATATTTGTACACACCATCCCCCCTCAAAAAAAGTGGGGGGATGGGGGATGGGGGGATATATCCCCCCCCCCACACTTTTTTGAGGGGGATGTCGTGTACAAATATCCCCCACTTTTCAGGAAGAAATATTTGAATTAATCAGTTAATAAAGTTTTAATAATCTGTCATAAACAACCATCACATTTTAGAATTTCTGTCTGAAAATGCAATTTGAAACAAGAAAAGGCGCTTATTTTTGGCTAGCTTGCTTTGCTCGATCATCATATCTTAGAATTTGCGTTTGAAAATGCGATTGAAAACCGGAAAAGTGGTAATTTTTGGTTCGCTCGTTTCGCTCGCTCGTAAGATGAAAATTAAAATGTGTGTAAGGGGGTCTGTGCAGCTGGGTGAGGGCGTGTGTTTATACTTAAGTGTGGGTTCTATAGAAAAAAAAGTCGGCAAAAAGTCGATACACTTTTGTAGCCTGTGACGAAATGCCCTAAAAGCTGATGAGGACGTCTTCTGCATGAATTCGGGGCACCCTCGTAGACCATCACAAACATTCACGATTGTCTCACGCAATTCATCTACGTCCTGAAATGGCTTTCGAACATAGACCAGCTCCTTGAGATATCCCCCCCCCCCCAAAAAAAAAAAAAAAAAAAAAAAAAAAAAATCACAGACTGTAAGGTCAGGACTTCGTGGGGGCCAGTCTCTATAAGGCTGTAAACCAACAGTTCTCCCTGGGAACGTCTCCTACAGCCAAGCTCTCACCGCTCGAGTTGAAAGTGGTGTTGCACCGTCTCGCATGAACACTGCATGCTGGATGTCATCTCCCATTAAAGCTTGAAGGTCAGGAAGGAACTGATTTTGTATCACTTGGAGATAGGCTTCTCCATTTACGG
>CM057163.1:15482382-15581537 GCA_029962745.1 Echinometra lucunter
AGAAACAGACGAGAGGATTGCCCAAAGAAATGTAAAAGGAAAGATAGGCCTAGAAGTCCATAAAGAAAAGGGAAAGGTATAGATAAAAGAAAAAACACGAAGAAATAGTGAATTCTGCCACAAAAGCATTTACGTGAATCCTGCTTATTTGCTCATTAGCATACACAGACCTGCGGACCGGCTGTATGTGACATGCTGCCCTCTGTAGTCGAAGATTGAAATCACTAAAATAATCAACAAATTCATATAAAATATTTGCTTTACACCTAGGATAATAAAATATCCTGTTTCCATTCTATTCCTCCAAATGGATGTAAATTATCTTGATCAAATGAATTTCGAAAAATATTTTTCTGATCACTGGTGACACAGCTCTTGCTCCTGTCCCCAAAAATTCACTGGTAGAAGAACACTACTGGTACTTTCCTATTGTCAGCAATTTGCATGCTACAGCACATCTTGTTGTGCGAGGTTAGTATAACCGAGCACTAGTGTGAGTGACCCTAACCCTAAAAAAACTTACAAAATTTTGGAGCAGGGCCTATTTCATGATATTGCCGTAAATATCATGAAATTAATGTACACTGTAATAAGAATTAAAGTAGAGATGAGACACAAGCTTTTAGTGATTTTCTTTCTTCTTCTTTTTTTTAATTTAAAAAAATTAATTTCATGAAATCTCTCACCAATATTATGTATTGAATACACACTGCTTGTGCAGTGCGGCAAGACTTGAGAGGCATTCCATGATGTTCTGACATAAGTCACAACAGGAAGGAAAATGCACCCAAAATTCATCTTTAATTTATGAATAATGCCCAGTGGCTGTGAGCCCTGGCTGGAATTTGGAAGGCAGTGTAGATCTAGACTATAGATAGTATACAGCCACACGTGTGTGGGGCCGTAACTAGCATGACTACATGTAGGTAGACATAGGTTAGGTAAAGTCGAGTGACAACCCACTTCACCGAAGACCCGCGAGGCCGAAAATAGCAAACTGTAGATCTAAATGTAATCTATGTTATCACACCGCTCTGACCAATTCCTGTGCCAGAAGGAAGTTTAATAAGTATTTGTTTTAAGGGCAGCGATTGTTTTTCTAGCTATAGGATAGCTATCGTGATTTTATTTTGATATTACACGATAGCTATAGATTGCTGACATAGGTAGCTATAGGATAGCTATCGTGATTTTATTCTGATATTACACGATAGCTATAGATTGCTGACATAGGCCCCTGTGTAGACAGATGTGACCTTGAAATATTATGCATCCAAATCACACTTTCTCATGCCCGGATAACCCTGCAAACTACCTTCCAAGTTCGCCAGTGGACCAGTCGATCAAACTGTGATATAAGAACCTGTGATTTATTTTTCAAACTCAAAATATCGACTTTTGATTGATACAGGATCCTGTCTTCTTGTTGATTTCGCCGCTTGATTAATTTCCATTTCAATAGCGCGACCTCCGACATCGTGAGTTCACCTACATGTACACCCGCTGTTCTCGGCCACAGGCGCTAGGCGAAGCAGCATTGCACTCTCGCATGGGTCGGCGAACACAGAGTGCGTGCGAGAGTGCAACGCTGCTTCGCCTAGCGCCTGTGGCCGAGACCAGTGGGTGAAGGTGAACTCACGATGTCGGAGGTCGCGCTATTGAAGTGGAAATTAATCAAGCGGCAAAATCAACAAGAAGGCAGGATCCCGTATCAATCAAAAGTCGATATTTTGAGTTTGAAAAATAAATTTAAGGTTCTTATATCACAGTTTGATCGACTGGTCCACTAGCGAACTTGGAAGGTAGTTTGCAGGGTTAACCGGGCATGAGAAAGTGTGATTTGGAGGCATAATATTTCAAGGTCACATCTGTCTACACAGGGGCCTATGTCAGCAATCTATAGCTACATGTATCGTGTAATATCAGAATAAAATCACGATAGCTATCCTAGATCTATAGCTATGTTTTTCATAGAAGGTGTGGACATCCAGAAACGAGGACTAGGGTCTAGATCCTAGCCTAGATCTAAACATGCTGAACTGTGAAGGAGACAAAATTATTTCATATAGCATTATAGGTCTAGATCTAGGTCACTTGCACGAATGCCAGGTTATCATCAGATAACCTTGCACTGAATTAGGCCTGTACAATGGAAATTGCTGACAATAGGAAAGTAGTGTTCTCTGTCACATTTCTGGGACAGAGGAACAAGAGCAGTGATCAGAAAAAGATTTCTCAAAATTAATTTGATGAAGATAATTTAGATCCAATTGAAGGAATGGAATGAAAATAGGATATGTTATCATACTGGGTGTAAAAAGCAAACATTTTCCAAGAATTTGTTGATTATTTTAGTGATTTCTATCTCCAACTATAGAGGGCAGCATTTCACATAAGTTTGCACAGCTCACCATACCAATGGCTCCCTGAGTGGATCTAGGTCTATTCTACCGATAGCGCATTATTTGGAAAGACTTCCTTTTGCGACAGCCACTCAAATTTGCTAACGGAATAAAGCACACCTTACATATTGGGTGCTGTTGCGAAAGGAAGTCTTGCCCTCAGGCTCAGGAGTAACTCACAACAGCTAGCCTACCCTGGTATTGCCACAGGCACAGCCACAGGCACAGCTACATTGTGCACCCACACAAGGCATTGTCATGTCATCGACACGCAACAGTTACGGGGTTATTATGTCTATGCGTACAGCTGAGTACGGTAGGCCTAGAGATCTCTACATCATGACAATGTACATTGCATGCCATTGGCATTGCTACACTGGCACTGCACTCGCAGTGACACTCCTGCCGGTCTCGGCTTAGTAACGCTTACCGATATTATAAAAAGAATTGTCGCTTACCTTTATTTGAAGGGCTTTCTCAAAGAAAATTATACTCAGTCTGACTATCAATCTTATTAATAAAAATACTATCTCACTTTGCGGCTTTCTGCTCAAATTTGAGAGTATTCTCATAAAACATGATTACTTTTCTCCTGATTTTTCCCCTGCAATAATTGAAGCCCAACCTCCAAATGTTGCCGATTAAGATTTGCTAGAATAATAAACAATAAAACAAATTTATGTCAATAGATCTTTGAAATAATATTTTTTAAAAATCCCATATATATACATTTTTAAAATTGAGATTTTGAAATGATATCTTTCAACTGTATCAAGCCATATCAATATCATAATGTAATGTTGTTTTCCAATCACTATTCAATTGATGAATATTTATTAGACAGAAAATGACCTTTGACCAATGATAAAACTCGTTCGACACACGTGTACAACCGCAAACAGCTGATCACACAGGGGGAGGGTGGTATGTCGTATTAATGAGATCCTGGTGATTCGATACAAAGTTTTGTCTTTTCTTGTCTTTCCGTTGATGCCCACAATCAAAGAGTTGATTATTATGGCAAGATTTGTTTAGACCAGGCCTGACCTATCCTGCGTTGACCCACTGTACTGCTAAAAAAAACCCGTTAATTCTTTTTTTTTTTTTTTCTAAAAACAAAGTTGCGGTTGGTGCTTTTACTTGCTGACCCCTGACACAAATGTGTCAAGACTAGAGATCTTGCAGTATCCACTACCTCTGCTGGCAGGTCTGAACAGTCCTTCACTGTCCGTGGCAGGAATAACGATCCTCTGTACTGGGTTCTACAGGTGACAAGTTGGAACTGTCTGCTGTGGGAACGTCGATGGCGAGATGGTGGTGGGACTAGTTTTGAGTTGATTATTGGGCAGTGACATTGATAAAACTTTTTTGAAATAAATAATAATTTTTCTTTGTGTGTGTGTGTGTATAATACTGTATATTTCTTTTACTCGTATACATGCAGAAAGCCCAAAACAAATTCTCTTCTTGGTGACTCCCAGTACATCTGCTTGAAATCCTGACCACAATCTCTAATAATTCTGCTATAATTCTGCTTTGAAACATGTATTCACCATGCTTAGAAACCATATAGGGCGTAAATCCCGGGGAGATGGGTGTTATATACGCCCCCGGCGCTTTTTCGAGGGGGGGGGGGGAGGGAGCTAGGAGGTGTCTTGTATAATACATCCCCACTTCTTACAGAAGAAATGATATTGTAAAAGAGAGAGAAAAGAAAGGGAAAAAAAAGAAGATTGAAAATAAAGGATAAAAACCTAAAAGCGCTAGCTCGCTTTGCTCTCGCATTTTCAAAGATATAGACCAATTCCACAACGCGAGAGGACAGCAGACTGGTCGCCATACTGTGGTGTGTAACCCAACTTTTACAGTATACATAAAAACAAAAAAATCGCGAGGAGGTAGTGACTTTTCTCAGTATAAAAAAAAAATGCTCGCTTATAAATCTAGAAACAAGATGTTTTCAATCAGAAATCACTCTTATTCCAGCAGCAGATGCCCGATTAACATAAAACATAATAATATTAGAATTATATGATATAAATAAGAGTGTAAAGAGAGATTAAAAGAAAGGAAAAGAGGAATGAAAATGTAGGAAAAAACCTAGAAGCGCTCGCTCACTTCGCCAGCTCGCATTTTCAATATCTTAACCAGTGCTGGGTATATTACCATTCTTAAGAAAGGATGTGCACCTTTGCAGATTAAAGGTTTATGCTATTCCTCTACTCATAGATTGTTAGGCCTATAGCTGCAAGGATTTGAGCGGCAAGTTGACCTCATTGATTAGGCCTAGATGAATTTTCTGGAGATAACGGCCTGGGTGACACGACATTATGCTCCGCCGGCATTCATGCTCCGCTGACATTATACTCCGCCGACATTATGCTCCGCCGCCAAATCATTACTCCGGAAAATGCGAGTGCTCCGCGACAAATGCTCCGGGACAATTGTTCCGCCGACATTTGCTCCGCCGAATTGCTCCGCTGACACTAAATTGCTCCGCCGACTCGGAAATATGCTCCGATACGACATATTGTTCCGCCGACGATTGCTCCCCGACGCGACAAATGCTCTGCCGACAATTCTCCGCGGTCCGGGGATCATATTACGCTCCCCAGACAAAATTGCTGCGCCGGGATATACTTCGAAGATATTTGCTCCGCCGACAAATGCTCCTCCGACGAATGCTCCCCCGAAATATGCTCCAAAGATACGTCACCTGCTCCGCAGACAATTGCTCCGAAGAGACTACACTTGCTCGGCGGGCTATTGCTCCATTATAGTCTTCTCATCCCATACGAGTCGACTTGCCGAATTCCAATGACTCACCCCTCATCTCGTCTTCTTTTCTTATAAACAAGTCGACTTTCCGAGTTCCGATGTGATAAATACAACTGTTAGAAGTAATTATCAAGTCAAAGGCACGACACTGGTAATACGATCGTTCCCGAATAAAACACCCTCATAATAAAGCCTTCCAATTATTGTTTCGTTGAGTCTAATTTTTTTCTTATGCTAAATTTCAAATGCTTTGATGACATGGTCACTGTAATTTAATTGCCGTTAGGACTTATCCACATGACTCAACAGGAATTATTCCTCATAAATCCCAAAGTTTTTCAAAAAATTTCAAAAAACATTATTGTCATCCACTCTCCATTCAATTTTTAAAGTTCTAAAAATTGTTTGTTTGTACATTGTGCAATTAATAATGAGGGTCCGCGATCAATATGAAGTTATGTCATGACTGATGACCATGTCCAACAAGAATTCAAATGGAATTTTGCATTATCTTAAAGGAAAGAATTGAAAATAAGTAGAAATAAAATAAAATTAATAGATTGAAAACATTTACAGGTTAATAGACGAAGTGGTCCATCTTATACCCCCTTATCTCCAAAGTGGGGTGAGATGGACATTTCACCCCGGCACTTCACCTTCCGGTGACGTCATATTCCGTAATGCTATTTTTGGTAAAATGTGTAGAGTAGACAATAATTGTTTGGTCGATGTCATTGGCGCAAATTCCGGGGAGGGGGATGGGGGATATATCCCCCACACTTTTTTGAGGGGGGAAGGCGTGTACAAATATCGCCCCCCCCCCTTTTTAAAGGAAGAAATGATAATGATAAACAACCATCATATTTTAGAATTTCTATTTGAAAATGCGATTTAAAACCAGAAGTGTTTATTTTTCGCTCTCTCGCAAGATGAAAATTAAAATGTGTGTAAGGGGGTCTATGCAGGTGGGTGAGTGCGTGTGTTTATATAAGTGTGAGTTCGACAGAAAAAAATCGGCCAAAAAAAGTCGATCATCCCCCCCCCCCCCTCCTCAAAGTGGATTTACGCCGGTGGTCGATGTGATTCTAATTTCATCATCTGGACATTAATATAAGTACAAACTGAATTTTAGTTTCAATGCGGAAAGGGGTCCGTATTTGGTACATTTCCCCTCACTAATTACGTCCACCCAATCAATATCCCCTGCCCATCCCTAACTTCATGCAATCATGCAAACCCATGTATGGATTCAATTACTCAAAGCATTTTTAAATGCTTGAAACTTATCATCATCTTTACAAGAATCTGTTAGGCGTCTATAGTGATCATGTAGGAAGTAAACATGAATTTCTACTCCATAACTCTAAAATATAAATAAGTCTACAAAGTAAGCTGTTCCTTTTTTGTTTCTTTATATCATTTTTATCAATCAAATCAGCAAAGAAACTACATTATTGTGTTTCAGTTGATACACTGCTATTTGGCGATTATAGAGACAGAGGCGGGTATTCTGCCTTCTCTGGAAAAAGGAAGCGCGTGACAAAAGTTACCTTTTTTGTAAAAGAGCAAAATTTGTCGGTCATTTCCACAGCCGTCAATGTAATATCGTCATGTCTTACATTTTACCTATCTCTCAACAGGATGAATGTCTATCAATAAAATTTGGCCTGGAAGAAGAGAACATTACATAAAACAGGAAGACATTAAGAGCTCAGAGTTGGTTGGTATGTCAATTGCCTCCTTTTGCCAAAGTAGGGCAGTATTGTTTCATGCTTCTTCTTCTTTTTTTTTTTTTTGGGGGGGGGGGGGGTGGGGATTTTTGTTTTTATTGAAAATAGAACTCAATATCATAACATATTTACAGTAGCATCATATCAATACAATAAATGGAAATATGCAAAACACGTTACAATATATACAACACAAAACAACACAACACGACACAAATACAATGCCTCATTTTAGTCAGTAAAGGCTCACCTTGACATGCAGCAAAGTGTGAGGAAAAAAAAAGATGGACTCGTCAAGGTGAGGCTCCACTGAAATACATGTACAGTAATATTAACGATAAAATAACATAACTGACAATAAGCCTGTTTATTTAATGTCAGGAGACCAAGATTCTACATGAAAGAGAGTGACCATTTCCCTAAGTGTGAGTTCATTATTTACTCTTTTCTCCGCTATTTTATATTCAATTTTCGGTTTCATTTTTAAAAAAGAAACGAAACCCTGGAAATCTAATTCTATCTCTTGATATTTACAGCGAATAACATAGAATTTAGGCACAGGAATAAAAAGTTGATACATACACCATGCCTGCCACCTAAAATAAGAGAAACTCAAAATATACAGTTGTTTCCTTCGTCATATTATCAATATAATCTCCAAGCTTTTTCCACAATGGAACAACTACTGGGCATTTACAAAATATATGAACCAAGGTTTCTGGAAGCTCCTGACAGAAGTAACACAAAGGACTATCCCTTCTGCCAATTTTTATTTAAAAATTAGTTTAGGGCTATGGCATTATGAAAGATTTTGAAATAAAATGACCTTAACTGAGTTTCTATATAGTTCATTAAAATTATTTTTGTGTATAACAGACCAATCAATTTCATCTCTATCCAAACATAATCCACTCTTCCCACTAATTACCAACCTTGGCCTCTAATGATTCATCTTTGTTACAGAGTAAGCATAGTTAGGCACTTTCAACGTCCTAAGCAACTCAAAAACAATTTTATCAAAAATATTCTCCTGAACATCTTGAGAATCAATAAACCAATCTAAATATAAAGCATTCATCAGGGAATCATACTTGCGACGGTCAGTTATCGGGATATCAAATTCTACAAGTAAGTCTGCAAAAGTTTTCACCATATTACAACCTTATACAACTGAGAGTCACATACAATCCCTCTCTCATACCATGCTTGATAGTAAAAGTAAGGTTTATGCCTTAAACTAACATTTTTGTTGTACCAAATATAATCCTGCATATGATAAGTATCTAAGTTCAATTCTTTCACAATTAAAAATTTACATTCATACCAGACTTTCAAAGTTTCAACCAGGTGACAATTTTTCAATTTTTGCAGTACACTTAGTGGAGCTTCTGCTTTCCAGAGCATGTATGGATCACCATGAAACAATTTAAGCATTTCTATTTCTATGGATTTCCAAGTACTCACATAATTGTCATCCAAAATGTTTTGTTTTTTTATCCAAACCATTTTCTGTGATTTTGCGAATGTGCCTGGATCAATCATTTTAAGGCCACCCTCTTCGTACAAGTAAAACTCGTTTCACCCTATCGTTACCGTTACTCCATATAAATTTATATGGTAAACTATTCAACTTTTGAAAAAAAAGATTTAGGAACATCAATACATAATACAGAGAACAAATACAAATAGTTTCAGTTTCAAGGGATAATTATGTTCATATAAAAATTTAGTTGATAAAGAGAATGTTACCCCTAATGCTTTATAGGTCTTACTTCTCCAGGTAAGTCCTCTCTCTTTAAAAGGTTTTTCTTCACTATTTTTAAATCTGGTATTGTTTCATGCTTCACATTGCCCAAATGTCTTGTAATATTGCGTTTAAATTTGGTATGGGGATACTTTGAACATGAAAAGGAAACCCTAAATATTGGCGATGTTATACATGTTATTTCTCTGAGGAATCAAGGTCACTTTTGTTTATTTACTTTAAAAAAATGCAGTAGTGATAGTTCTCAATCAGATAGTTTTGCAGTTTTCATAGTTTTGTGCATTTTGAGATATATCGACATGTGATGTGTTGGCCATGTTGCATTAAGCTTTATGCCGATTTAATTTACGCAAAATCTCTAACCGAGAATCATTAGCCAAAGAAGCCATCGGTCAAGAAATTAAAGTGAAGTTCTCATTTCTTATAATTTGGCAGGAAAAATCCAAGGTTATTTTTGTTGTCAGTGCATGTACATCACTTTTCAGTTTGTAGGGGACTACCCATCAAGGCCTTAGCCAGAGTTTGATGTTTGCGAGGCAAGTAAATGAATACTAATCACCGTCCTTGGGGAAGGGTCTAAGGGGAGGGGACTCCCTCCCCTCAAGAAAAATTTTGCTTTTCTAAGAGGGTTAAGATGTAAAATGGTGGACTTTCTGAAGTAAATTCCCCTTATTATTTTGTTTTATTTTTTCACAACAATGCTTTTACTTTTGATAAATATTCCTTGTTTTGTCTTGATTTGTTTTTGTTTTGTTTTCATCAAAAGTTCAGAGAATTTATTGTGCTATATCGATTTTTTTTTAATTTGAGTATGTTTGTGTTTATTTATTCATTCATTCGTTCATTTTCTTCATTTTTGAAGGGGGGGGGGGTGGAGTAAAATTTACAAGAGAAAAATCCATTGTCGTGTCATATGCTGTGAGTCATGCCATGCCATTTGAGCAAAGAAATGGGGCAATTTGTAGTTATGATATACACGTAGACGAGAAAAATTGGGGATTGCATCATGCACACCTGAAAATGGCTTGTGCAAATTGCAGAACATTAGACCAGATGTAATAAAAAGTAGTCGACAACAACTGAATTAGACAAATGGACATCAGACTAAATGGACTTTAGACAAAATGGTCATTAGACATGTTAGACCAAATGCATGTTAGAAAAAATTGACATTAGACAAAATAGACGTTAGACTAAATGGTCCGTAGACCAACTGGTCAGTAGACTAATTGATAAGTAGCCTAAATGGTTATTAGACAAAATGATACTTTGCCTAAATGGTTATAAGACAAAGTGAGAAATTGCCTATGTGGATATTAGCCAAAGCGGGTGTAGCCCAAATGTGTATTAGACATAAAGGTAATTAGACAAAATGAGTAATAGACGAAATGATGATTACACGAATCGAATATTAGACAAACTGGTTATTAGACGAACTGACAAATAGACTAAGTGGTGTTAGAGCAAGTGGGTATTACACGAAATGGGCCATAGCCTAATTGGGAATTGGACGAAATGTTAAATAGGCTAAGTGGCAATTAGACCAAGAGGTTATTTGACAAATTGGTTGTAGACAAAATGGGATTAGACCGGCTTACTTCGAACCATCGGGTAATCGCGTCGGGCCGTGTAATCGCGTAACCCGACGTTTCGTGAAAACAGCCCACTTGATTTGCGAAAGGTCGGGTCTACCATTTGAGAAATATGCACCTTAAATCTACGAACGGTCGGGTTCAAAGAGTGAAATTTACCCGACGCTTCATAAAAATAATACAACAAAAATACGAATAGTCGCGTCCCCTTGCGAACAAATAAATACGACAAAAACGGCTTGAATGAAAGTTAACAGTCTATCCACACAAAGTACGGATTTTTAGGAAAAGTTAAGAGGTGAGTACAGTTTAAATTTCGCTAATTTGTCAACAAATCCATTGTATTCATAATAAGTTCTACCATTGTGGCGAATCTGCGTTAATTTCTTTACATTTTCGAAGAACTGTCCTGATTTGTATGTCATGACATTATGTGCAAAAAAACTCTCGAACTTTGTAGTTTTTTGTTTTTTTCGTCGGCAGTTCATGTTACCGCTGCATTGTGCTAAGCACCCTGTCACCACGCAACATCTTGCCCAGACTTTCGGGCGGATTGCCGATGATTGTAAATGAAATGCATATCAGTTTATAGTCTTATGAGATTGAACGTATATCGGAATAAAGGTATAGCGGGAAAAAAAAGTTTTGGGTTGATCAGATTATCAAAGTTGATTATCCCAAGGTCATGTTTTTTTTTTTTTTTAAGGGGGGGGGGGGGGGGGGGAGGATACAAAAATGTATAACATCATAATATCATTCGGGATAACAGTAACACCTGATAAATTCTTTAGCGTAAGTCTTTCCACGTATTATCATCTCATGTGATCCCCCTCCCCCGATTATTAGTGGTTGTAAAGAAAAAAATATTTGGCATTTTCGGGGCATTTCCTTGAAAGTCCGTTTATGCATTGAAGAGATAAGTGGCTGGCCTATATCAATAATTTTGATAATGCAAGCGTATTCGCTTCAAACAGTCTGTAGATCTGGCATTTTTTTTCCATTTAAATTGATAGGTTAAATTGGGACAGACTGGAACCTAATTATAACAGTGAAATTAAATCATTTATGTGCTTCATAAAAGGATGGATATCAATAATTAAAAAGGATTTAGAGGTTTCGTAATACGCATGTGCAATGATTCAATGGCAATATTTTGCTCTTCATCATCGCTGCAATTTAGAATTCTTAACGAGAAAATTGTTTTAAATTTTTACCCGATACTTCGTCATTTGAAGGTAGGTTTTTCACGAATGTTCGCGTAAAAGATTAGTCTTATGTCAATGACTACAAGAGCTAAAAATCAATTTTTAAACATCCGATTTACCCGACCTTTCGCAAATACAGGGGACTGTTTTCACGAAAGGTCGGGTTACGCGATTACACGGCCCGACGCGATCACCCGATGGTTCGAAGTAAGCCGATTAGACCATGGGGATGAGACAAAATGGACAATAGACAAATTGGGTGTAGACCAAGTGGCAATTCACCTTCTAGCATACTGTCTTTTCCCCCTTTTTAACATCGTGCATTATTCCAACCATTATACACTTTGTCATAATAGACCTAGGCCTGTTAAGTTATTCAAAATCATGAACGTTTCTTTCCCGAGGACCTATATAGTGACGAGGTATTCCATCTACTTTTTGTAATGAATGAACTACAATACTTTGAATCCAGTTTGCATATTTTACTTGCTGCTATGTCTGGCAAGCCTCTGGCAAGCTTTCAGGTTGTCAAGAACAAATTTTGTGTAAGAATTATGCATACAGTATGAATATGTTAATAAACAGGTTTGCTCTAGATTTCAAGATTTATAAAAAAGAAATTTTTGAAAGAAATATCAGAGATATACTAATTCATGCACATACCGTAGGCCTACTTGTGTTTTTGTTGTTGTGTGTTTTTTTATTATGATCCGCGTGTGTAAGCATGGTCATTGCCAAACATATCACATGTTAAACGCGTATGGATAGCCAACTGCTGGCATTGGCAACAATACATGATTATTTCATCGAAGCGAACGGCAAGTTGACCTACTAATAAAAGATGAATTTGCAAAAGATAGCAGCATGTGACAGTTTTGACAAATAACCAGTATATTCCTGTGAGAACGGAATTCAGGTGCTGACATGGCCGTATGCACATAGGGGGTTAGGGGGCACCATTTTTGGTATGAAGCTTCTTTAGGGTAAATAAATTGATTTTAGCCTAGGAGCCCTCCCGGAATATGTACGTTACCATGGCGACGGACCGAAATTGAAGTGAAAGAGCCAGTATACGGCCATTTCTAAAGGCAAACCCCGCTTCATAGTCATAGTAGGCCTACAGAATCATGTTAACAGTATACGCATATCATATAGAACATAATTATGTAGAAGTTGTTTCCTTTTCAACAATAGAGAACTCTTGGGGAAAAACAGAATTACCATGGAAATTTCGATTTCCTTTCGAGGCCGTTTTCGGCCTACCAGCGCTGGTATCCGGCCATGGGGAGACCGAGGTGAAATGGGACATTTTCGCACTATCAGGAAAGATTCCTTGTAACTTTTTAAATATTTTGTCAAGCTAGGTCATAATCATAATATATGTACTATAGATACTGAAGTTTATAATGAAGTATCTAGTGATACCCCTACATTATGCTATTTCGTGTAATTAATGATTTATGAAAACCTTAATTTTGGGGTAACATGGGACACCCCGGGGAGCAATGGGTCATCAAGAGGGGTGAAATGGGACCGATGGGGTGAAATGGGACAACCACAAAAGAATCATTAAAATTCTCACAAAATAGATTGATGATAAATCAAACACCTTTTAATGAAGATATAAGGCCCAAAAAGGGAATAATTTGTAAACAGGAGGCCCTTTAAGCATGTTAAGAGCTCAATTAACAGTCATTTTGTTGAAAGAATATAATCGTAGAACGTTTTGAAGTTTCCACTCTATTAGTTTGCAACAATATGTGCAAACACTATATTAGACTCAGTCTCCCTTTTCTCTCCCTGAAAGTTCCTTTTTATTAGTAACAGGTACACATAATACTGGTATTTAAATTTAAGATATCATCTAACATTAAACTGAACTTTCCATTAAAAGATCTATGAGAAAAAAATGAAAGATTGAAATTATAAAAACATAGTTACCACTCTCAACTACATATATTATATCCTGTACGAAACAAAAATGTGAATGATTTGAAACTTTTCATTCATGAAAATTAAACATCAAATGTTCATAAAATGAGCATACAATTAGGCATTACGTGCGTTTAATCTAACACCGTTTTGTAGAACTCAAACAATGCTAAAACATTTGTTTTTAAGAATACTCACCAATAAGAACAAGTCAAATTATGATAACAATGAAATTATTACCTACCAATTCTCTCATAAAATTTTTGTTTTCCTTGAATATTAAGCCTCAAATCTGCTCGTGAGACCTGGATCATGTTAACATTCTTAATATAATATGTTAAAAGATAAGTTTTATTGTAACATCTGTTAGTATAAAATCACAAATGTTGTAAGCTTTTTAGTCCAGTCGACATGAGTCTGCAAATCAGTCTCCCATCCCCCCCCCCCCTTGAAAAACCATTTTGTCATAACAGTTGTTGTAAAAAAAATCAACTTCTGGCATAGAATAGGAGAATGAGACAAAATTGAACAATATTCTGAAAAACATTTAGTACTTTCTAAAATTTGAAAGAATGAAATTATGAAAAACCTGGTATGGAAATTAATATTTTTGGTTTGTTTGTAAATTAATATTTGGGAAAAAAATTAGGCCAACTACAAGCACTATATATAAGCTTGAGAAATTCTTTAGTGCGCAATAAGGCTTTTGTAAAGATTTCCGTTTCACAAAAATGAAATTTTAATTGCACAAGTAGAACTTGCACGAGCTGGGGAGAAATGGGACACACTGTCCCATTTTTCCCCTTTGGTAAAAAAATTATAAAAATGGCGGTCACTATTTCTAACCTGTCTGTTATCAAACAATTTTATTTTCTGAAGTTTGCACACTTACTAAGTTACCAATTAGCATAATATAGTACCTACGAGATCTATGTAGTATACTTGATATTTTACTGACAACAATTGACGAAAAAGTATTTAAAAAGGGGTCTAAAAAAGAAATTGAATTTTAACTAACCTGTAGATCTGTAGAGTGGATGATATGTCTGTTGTGAGCTTTGCCTAGGCACACCTTTTTACTGATGTAATCAGTTTTCTGATTGGCTGAGTATTTTTCAAGTTACAAGGGTGTCCCATTTCTCCCCATGTCCCATTTGACCCCGGTCTCCCCTATACAAACTCAGTGCAGAGTTCTCCCGCGTTGAACAGTAGGCCTGTCACAAAGGACCGAGCCAGCGTACCACCGCAGAGATATGCTTGGAATATAGAGCCGGTCGAAAACCAGCGTCTTTGTGTCAGAGACTGAAGTATTAATGGACCTTGCAAAACTGTATGTTTCACACGAGCAGCATAGGACTAAGACACATGAAATATCATGACCTAGAACATGTAAAACTGGCAATTTCTTGAAACATGGCGCAGCCTGTATACATTGTATGATATACCAATATAAGGCAAGACAGGACCCCGGATGGGATGAACTGATTATAGTCCTGATATAATCCATTACAGACATATCATTGATTATCACTGTGATACAGATCACGGTGTATTTTTTTTCCTTTTTACTAATCAAGTTTGGTTCTGCGACAAGTTTTTTTTTTTTTTTTTTTTGGTCTGGTAATGATGCTTGTCTGAAATAGATATTTAGGATCAGAGACAGATCACAAAATGATACAAAGTCATTCTTTTATAAAGACTGTAGCACTTTTTGAAAGAGGTCTTATACCTCTTGCACGAACTTTAGTTTACCAAACATCCCACTATATAAAAAAATTGTTTGACATTGAGACATAGGCAAGTTATTTCAAAATCAACACATCGCTGCCCTCATTTAGGTGATGCTTGTCAAATATTGGTATGTACGACTCGTATGATTTTCAAAGATGTAATTTTATGCATGATATAATCGAAATCTGTTTGGAAAGCAAAGATTAAATTATTTTCATCACCTGCACTTTCCATCAAAATCTTATTTTGTCGGCAAAGACCAAAGGATTGAGAATCATGCATCCTCCTTTATTATAATCAACTTACTATTATTTTAATGATTAGGTTAAGGTACTTGCGTGTCTTTTAACACGAATCACGTACAATGCACAGGCCAAGGAATATCTCGAAAACTGACGCAAGTAATAATTTGATAAAGATACTTATTAGCTACATGCGTTAAGAAAAGAATACATATACAAGGCTAGCAGACCCTATGAATGTTTTTTTAACTACCGACTAGTTCTAGGTTTTATGGAGAACCTTTCAATACGAACTTGCTTCCCTTTATGACATCCCCAGGAACTATATTTCTTTCTTGTTTTTCTTTTGAAATACGTTTTCCTGGAAATCATATTAAGAAAATAAATGTTCTTTATACTGCTTTAGAACTTAACACTCTACAAGTATATACTTCCACTCGAAAGGAAAGCTCTTTTTTTAATCTCTTTTTTTTTTCTTCTTTTTTGTTTGATAATGTTAGCTCATCAGTATAATAATGTACATGAGTTTTGTTAAATAGTTTTCCCCCTGTCTAATAATTTCTTTGATTAATTCATCTAAAATTAATTTTTCATAATTTAAATCCTCATATATTCAATTAGGGGATCTACATCACACAAGCTAATGTAAGAAGGTCGTTGGTGGCGGGCTGCTGGTCCCGTGACCTTCACCCCGCTTTCTCCTTTCCTCAGGTAAGGTTGACATTTATTGGATTTGTATGTAAAATTTACTATTTGATGGATTTATAGTTTTGTTTTATTATTATTGTTTTATCAGAGAGACATCGTAACTGTAAGGAAAATGATTATGTTTGAGAGTGTAATATTTGTTATGAGAAAGTGTATATTTTAAGCGATTTATAAATGCATGTTATGTAATTAGAGGGTGTGGTACATTACACAGTGTGTATTGGCCAGCATAGGGCGCATGCATTAGGCACGGTCCGTTGGCCTTTGTCGGGTGAAACGTAGTTGGGGTTTTACGGCGCTATGGACAATGGAATGGGATTTTGGTCGGACTTTATGAATGAAATGATTTGAATATGGCCAGAGGTCGACTGCTTTGTTTAATTGGTAGTTTTATTAGTTACAGAAACTCTTTATAAAACTTCTCATTATAAAATAAGTGTATGAAAATATGGATTATTAATATCAAATTATGTTAATTGAGATAAGCTTTGGAACGTTTTATTATTCAGCTGTTCCGGACTCTGTTTATATTTTTATTTTATATTAGGAATATTTCCTTGTTAATTATTGAATGCATTTGAGAACTGTAACTCATATTGTGACCCCGCTTTCTCCTTTCCTCAGCGGAGAGTCAAGCCGAGAGATGAAAATTAAAGACACTGAACTCGGACTCAAGCTGTCAATCTCCGTCTGTCTGTGTCTCAATGATGTCTGCCCCCACCCATAAGTCCTTACCATTCGGCCCCTTACACTAAGCTTTTTAGTAGATCCCTCCATTTATCATTTTGTCCCCTTTTAATACCATATGTATATTCTCTGTGTTGCAGTGTCTGTATATACTTGTACATACTGTTAAAATGTCATTGTAATGTGGAATCTGAATAAATCGAATCAAATCAAATCAAATAAAAACACTCCTTAACTTAGATTTTGTTCCAAATCATAGAATTATCTGTTGGGCCAGGCATTAATTTCATGTTATTTCAAATTAACCTGCAGGGTGAGTTTGCAATCCTTCAATCAGGGAAGCCAATGGTCATTTATTTTGAATGTATTCTGTTTCGTATATCATGAAAACATTATTTATCACGTCTAAGTTCATTACATAGACGAAGTATTTTATGGAATATCTTGCAGTCATTATACCCCTAGCCTTTTCACATTTCTTCTGTGGCCGAAAGCAAAATATCAGAAAAAAAAAAATCACAATTACAAGTATCATATCTAAGTTTAAAAACAAACTGAATACAATGAAATATCTGAAATATCTAATTCATGCGTATAAAAACACCCATTAATAGGTAGAATATGTTGCTTTCAAATAGATACAAATATTTTTCATATTTTTCATTGCTCAAATTCAGTGATCGCCATTGAAGTACACATTTTAGATCAGAGTGAGGGTGCCCTTTACGAAATTATTTTTAAACGTCATTATTATACATGTATTCCAGCTTTTTAATTGTATTAAGAAATATGTGTTAAGATGCCCATTAATTAATTTAACAAGCAATTTTCGCTAATAATCTGTCATAATTTTATCCTGATATTTGAGTTTTCATTATTTTTGATGGCGGCCATTTTGGATTTTTTGTATTTTAACAGAGAAAATCCAAAAATTGGCAAGGGCTCATAGGCTAATATTGATTAGTCTGCCATAAGGAGTGTTCAGGCCAAATTTGGTACTTTTGTCCGCTCTGTCACGAAAATTTCCTTAACCCACCTTACTAATAAGCCAGTATAGCATGCTTTGATGAAGAAATAACTACCCGGAAAAGGAGGTGGGTTTTTTTTGTATGTGTGTGTTTGTTTTTGATTATTTTGTTTTGTTTTTGTTTTTGTTTTTGTTTTGTGTTTTAGCTAATAGTGTATTTCGATGACGAAATAACACTTCTACTGTACAAAAGAGTGGCCTATCGCTTGCTTTGCATGGAGTCACCACCTAAAAATATGCAAAAATATTACCCCCCCCCCCCTTCTTCAAAATGCTCCATATTTGCCAACATCTAACGATTTAGACGGTTACAAACGCTTTACACGCGTGGAGGTAATTTAATCATACTGACTTTGAAATCTCTTTTCCGTAACAACTACCGATTTCGATAATATTTAATGGACCGGTTTATTTTTATGCCATTTCCTTTTCAGTATTCGTTCCATCACCAATTTATCTTTACCTCTGAAGTCATCCACTTTCAAATCCGGCAAGAATTGAAAACGGATTTTCCAAACTATCGTAGTTTAAGTTCAATCACCTTTCAAAAGCAAGGATTTTATGTGTACTATGATGTTCATTATCTAAATAGGCCTTTTGAGACATTCCAAAGGCGGAAGGCAGAAATAAGATTAACCTATACCTTAAGAGGCTTTATTTTCCGTTTTCTTGGAAAAGTGAGAATATTCACTTTTATAATCTTTCAAGATTTCAAAGCTGAAAAGCGAGAGCAGTGTCATAATTATTAATCACATTTCAAAAGCAGGATCATGACGTCCATGAATATAGTTTCCAAGTTTCACACTGAGCCAAATTAAGGGAGAAATATTGGGAAACATTGTTTTCCTTTTCTGGGAAAAGTGAGATTATTCACTTACAATAGGCTTACCTTTCCCAGGATTTCAAAGCTGAAAAGGAACATGAGGAAATGGCATTCCCTTTTAGTTTCAGTGCTTCAGTAATCATAAAAACGGTTGAGTAAAAATTTACCCAATATTGGGTAAAAGGGAACATGCATGTTTGTTGGGTAAATTTTTGTCCCACATCAGGTTATGAGAACAGTCAGATCAATTAAAAAAATAAACATTCTATCATCCAAAAATAAATGTCAGTAAATTAAAGAAAAAAATTACAATCACTCAAATAAATCGGCAAAATGATACAATCATTAATAAAATTACAGAATCTATATTAAGAAAACTGAAAGTCATATATCTTTGTAAATAAGTCAAGTAAAAAAAAAAAAGATAATCAAACAATCAGCCGGTTGGGTGTCAATCCGTTTTACATTTTTAGGTGGCGGGCACCCTAAAAATGGTCCTCAGCTTAAACCTTTGGAGGGACATAAATTTTGGGGAGGACACCCAACATGCCCAAACTGCCGACAAGCAAAAATCAAAGTCCTCAGCTTAAAAGTTTGGTGGAAGACATAGAATGGGGGGGGGGGGGGGGGGGGGGGGGTCCTCAGCTTATTATTATAATTATATGTACACACACACACACACACACACACACACATATATATATACACACACACATATATATATATATATATATATATATATATTTTTTTTTTTTTTTTTTTATTATTATTTTTTTTTTTTAGATATACCCTGTTGTTCCTCCCACCTTTAAAAGTTCGAAAAAAGGGCAAGGGCATAAGTGCCGTGCCGGCCCAGGATAGAATCCCCGATTCTTGCGTCTTCAGTAAAGTGCCACTCGACTAGGGGGTTGTGCACCTCCTTGAAAATAAACGAAAAGTTTTGAAAATAATCGAATACGATATCAAACGATCAATGAATGATCAAGCCGAGTTTCTGAAACGGAAGCGAAATATCTAAAACGAAATTGAAAGCACTTTATACTTTCATAGCAAAAACGGAAACCAAAGAACTACATGATATTGAACCTCGAGGGCGCGCTCTATGTTAACAATCAAGGGGGCTCAACTCCGTTTATGCATAATAATTATAGATATGTCCAGCCTTGGGGAATTTCTGGAGAGTCAAAAGTGCAAACTGTTCCCTACTACATTTTTATGTATAAGCCACCGAAGCTGTTAGTTTCTTCGAGTACCAGCGAAACGAGGTTTTAGCTTCCGCGCAGCGCGTAAAAATATGTTAATAATTAGAAAAAAAATATGAATAGACATCAACCTATAGTGGCTTAGCATAATCTCGCAATGGATGTCTTACCAAAATGTTAAAACATAAAATGAAATAAATAAGATTAAAAAATGAAAAAAGGTTATAATGCATATATTTGTTGTTTTTGCCAAATCACGGCCGCAGGATATATCGCTGGCCCTCTAGACTGTTTTTTGTTTTGCTTCTTTTAACACGTTAATTACTGAATTTTTAAATTCCCATAGACTTTTTATACACAGAACATCAGGTTTCGGTAGCCAACGTATGGGTTAACATAGGGCTCCTTTGCCATTTTTAAAATATCACTTATTACCACAAATACCTTTAAAGTAACTCATCCCCCCCCCCACCCCACTCTTTCCTAGATGCCGTCAATAACACATGCACAGCTCTGACTCTTTAAAGTTAGTTTGACTTCATTTTGTTCTCCATTGCAGACCACATGCCATGGCAGGCCAAGATTCTCTTTTCACCCCTCCCCACTCCTCCTTCTTTCTCTTCAATATTGATTTCACCTCTTTTCTATCAAGAAAGAACATTAGCATCTATCTATCTAATGCTGCTTTCACACCAAGGTACGGTCGCTGGGTACGGTCGCAGAGACCGTACCCAGCGACCGATGAAATCATAGTGTGAAAGCATTTCATCGTACTCAGCGACCGATCGAAATGCAATGACCCCCCCCCCCCCATACATGCCCACGCGCTATCTCTACTTCCGCTTCCGGCTAGGTCAGCTATACAGCGATCGATCGCTCTGGGCCTGACCAAATTTTGACGGCGGTGTGAAAGCACGTCCGATCGGTCGCTGGGTACGGTCTCTGCGACCGTACCCAGCGACCGTACCTTGGTGCGAAAGCAGTATAAGACAGTGAATCCATCAACAGAAATAACATGCACGAGTCCAGCCGCAGCTGCCTTTTTCTGTCCCTACATCTTTATATGAATATAAAAACGACCGAAGTCCATGGGAGGTCATTTCGAGTAAATTAAAAAAAAAAAACCCTGAATATCTTTTTAATTTGTCCAATAACATTATATTTGGCTATGATACATAAGACCGCACCGTAAATAAAAATTGAAATGAACATTTGTATTTTAATTAAGCTTCACGTTACTTGTGGGCGGGTCCTTTTGTTTGATGGACTTGGGTCGTTTTTAGAATCATATGGACTTGGGTCAGTCTTTGAATCATACAGAATAGGCTATATGTACTATCGTAATAGGTCGTCTAAAAAGAATACATAAGAGAGTTGTGTCATATATTACATAGTACAATGTCCCTCATCTCCTAGCATGTTAGTTTATTGGATAGCATGTGTGTGGATGTGGGTGTGGGTGTGTATGTGAGTGTGAATATTGGATGCCAAGGGTGGGGGACAGAGGCGTCGATCCATTTTTTGGAGGGGGGGGGGGGGACTAGACGACCAAGCGAAGATGAATCCTTTGCCAGGCCCGTAAGCAAATATTTTTCTGGAAAAGAGGGGGGGGGGGGGGCAACACATAAAGAGAATTTCGGGGGCGACAAATGCTCCCCTCTCTACTTCCACTTTCATACAGCCATGCCCTCGGCTACATGTTTATAGACACGTATATAAAAGCGAAGTATTTCCAATTTGGGGGAAATTGCTTTTGCTGGCTAGATTATGAACCACCGGGGCTTTTTAATTTTGCAAGGCAGTGAAGCGAGCGAGACCAAAACAACAAATAACATATTTCTTGATACGAGAGTAGTAGTATTATATTATCACAATGCAATATGGCTACCTCAGATTTAGTTCAGAAGCTACTGGAGGGAGGGCAACTGGGCTTCCCCGGAATGGACGCCTCTGGACTAGAGGACTTGGGACAGGTTATCCAAAAAGAAATGTGTTATACATGTACAGTACTTACATGTAGTTTTGCAAGCTTTTTTTTTTTTTTTTTTTTTTTTTTTTTAAATGTTGGCATAAGACATATGCATGCCCCCCCCGCATTTAACATGCGCACGCACACACTTACCCATGCGCACACCCTCACACACCCACCCACAAACACCCCACGTGCGCGGGTAAACATCTTTTTACTCCGGCATGTACTGCCCATATGCAGATACACACAGTAACTGTGATGTTGGACAAGGAGTGATGAGAGGGGGCGCTATAATATGAATATAAGAATGACCCAAGTCCTGGACTTGGGTCATTCTTCCATTCATACTAGAGTTCAGTCCTTTATTTCAGGTACTTTCGGGGTGAATTGGGGTTTATCATTTATACACAAGATGAGTCCATGTATAAGCAACAATTTCCCATGTTTAACTCAATTTGGCCAAAAACTGGACTTGGGTCGTTTTTATATTCATATACTCAATTATAAAGCAATGTCATTGCATAATGGATGATCTTGTGCCTGCATCATCATCATCATCATCATCACCACTACAACAACCACCACTAACTACAGCAGCAACAAGAACAACATCATACTTCACTCACAAGGTTAAATGAAGCTGTAGAAAAACAATCAGAGTTACATAAATTATTTTATAAGAAAAAATAAGTGTACAAGGCAACAAATCAGCTTTTACGTCAGACAACCAAATATCCTGCAGGAGGCTGAAATCTCTTGCATAACTAATTTTGAAGTTTCTAAAATTGCCAGGAATATCTATATATATATATATATATATATATATATATATATATATATATATATATATATTCAAAACATTCAGCTCATAATATTCGTACTAATATCCTTACATTGTATTTGCATTTATAGCCCATCAGTGTAAAATCATCAGAAGAAAATACAAGTTACAGAGACTACCCAATGGGCGATGCATGGGCTTCCACCTTTAACCACTTCTTGACTCATCATCAGCCTGTTCAGACACAAAATGCTTATCCCGAAACTCGATAAAGAAATTTAAACGTTGTGTAAAGAAATAGGTCTTCACTGTAAAATGAATATTCATTGCAATTCATGCTGCACAAAGAGCATTAACTTCAGGTCTAATTATAAGAGCATCGAGATTACCGTAACGGTAATCTCGATGCACCCACTGAGCATGACAAGTTAGTGACATCGCCATTTATTATGGTGACATTGCCCCCGAAGATCTACCTCTGAAGACCAGAAGATACTACAATTTTGTAATGCATCATAACGGTTATGATACGATACAAATCTGCAGTATCTTCAGGTCTTCACGAATAGACCTTCAGGGACAATGTCACCATAACAAATGGTGACATCAGTTGTCATGCTCAATGGGTGCTGGAGATGGTGCTCGTGACGCGGCAGTAGCGCAGGAAGCAGAAGAAGATGTTGATGACAAAGGCCCAGAGGTTACAGGCGAGCTGTGAGCGAGCGAAGAGAACACGGCACAGGACGACAATGAGGATGGTGTTGAAGGTCCATCGGATGTTGCGCAACCTGAAGAAGAATTACAGACGATTGTAAAAGAATGAATCAAGTGTGTGATTCAAAGTGAATCATTCGTTTATCCTCAAAATCTAAGTATCTCGGTGAGCTTATCTTGACAGATTTATTTGCTTTGAGGATAAACACTACCTCGGCACCAGACCAAATAAGTAGTTTGTTTGATTGTAGCTAAAGGCGAGTTACAATATATTTCATTGTCCCTTGTAACGGTGTTTTTTTGTTGTTGTTGTTTTTTTTTTGCTAATCGTCTTGTATTCCATAACTTTTCCTTTCTCTTCCTCCTTTTCCCCATAGAAATGTTATTTTGTATTATTTTTCTACAAGCGGGGCCTATATTTACAAACGTAGCCTTTTTTTTTTTAGGTCTCTTTTAGGTTTCTCCACTTGCAAAAATTTTCTCTTATTTACTCTTGTAAAATACACTGTAGAGATTTGTAGATGACGTTTTGATTTTATCGAACTTATGTACTATGCCTGTACTATGTACTATGTATTTGTATATTTGTTTAAAAGTGGAATAAACTGAACTGAATTGAACTGAACTGCCAGGAAAAAAAATGATAGCTGCCATAATGATAACTAGAGAGAGACTAACTAGATTTTGGAAGAAACTAACTAGATTTTGGAAGAACTAGATTTTGGAAGAAACTTCAACGACGTTAGATAAGCACATGAAAGAAATCTAAAATCTTTATGTTTGATGCCTTCATTATTATAAGGAAATCACGCTTATATGAACAGACAGGAACTGTGGACTGGTGGACAGCCGATTAATCTCATATGACTAACATTCTTAGATGGCTGCGCGCTGCAGGAAGGTCATTCAAGTCCTCATTGAGAACGAATCTCTTGGTTCCAAGACAGTAGGCTTCTAGGTAAGACGGCCAGTGGAGAGGTTTGACATCTGTGAAGTAGACCTGTCAAGGTGAAATTGATAACGATATTGCAAATAATCCTCCTCAAAATTTACGACGACTCCACATTTGCTCCAGCATAAATTGTGGGATTATTTTTTAGGAATTAATCAGAAATTGTACAAAAAATATTTTTGGCCCTGTTCACTATCAATTCTTACTTTTGTAACAAAATGCACAAATCATTTTTTTCCCCTGACCAACTCAAAATATTCAATGACCTACACAATATGTGAAAGTTTCTCTTCATAGCATGTGCCAAGGGACATTTTATTATTATTATTAATATTATTATTATTATTATTATTATCGTTATTATTATTATTATTATTATTATTATTATTATTATTATTATTATTATTATTATTTTATTTGGCAGAAAGCACATCATATAAAAATACAGAAATGAAAAAAGGAAAATGCAGATCACACAAGAGTACATGAACACTGTATGCACCTGGCCGTGCTGCCAGGTTTTGGGCAAAGTTAACCAAATAACTGTAGTCCGCAGACCGCCCTCTCCCTTAACGCTTAATTCGGGGGCCTGAAAACCATGTTCTCTTTAAACCAATTGTGATAAGAAACTAATAATGACAATAAATACTTATCAAAAGTGTATATTTGCAGAGATCTTAATTTTACGCAAAGGTAGCTAGCTCTATGTTTGTGCAGACATTATCGACTTGTCCTACGATCATGGCCGTACGCACACCCCCCCCCCCCCCCCCCATTTTCAAAACCTCCCTTTCTATTTTTTTTTTCTTTTAATATTTTACTGAACATTCATTAAAAAAAAATCCATCCAAAGTGTGCACCAGATCGTTCAATTTCAATTCCAAAAATTGCAAAAACTCCCGCTCGGTCGCTTCGCTCCCTCTCTTGCGTGTTACCTCAGATATCAAACATATTCTTGCCCCCCCCCCCCCGGAAAAAAAGTTCCTGGGAACGGCTTTGCCTACGACTGCTCTTCACATGGACATACCTTCCTATCTTCCTCATTCATAGCAGCTGAGAGAGCTATCGTGTTCTGGTTGGTCCATTCCCATGTGTTGTTAGCAAAGTATTTGAGAGTGTGCACCATCTTGGTGATCTTGCTGTTGACCTTCAGCATCCTGCAAAAAGAAGCATTCAACACTAGCTCGGCAGTCACATGTGAATAAAAACTTCAGAATTAATGTTATTTTCATAATTAAATAATGCCTTTAAAGCCTCAGTAAACTGGCGTTTATATAGCTCTGAAAATGATGCATTTACAACAGCCCCAACTTGCGGCTACTCACAACAAGAGACTGTCTGAAAAACATTACGCCCTTCTTGGCTTCTAGTGAACTACCGTAGTCTGAATACATATACATTTTGACAGCTGTGTCTCAAAATTAAAGCTCGCGTTGATCTGGTTCTTGCCAGGAGAAAAAAAAAAAAACGGGATAGAATCAGTAGCTCAGGACTGAGATGGCGCTATTTCGAAATCTCAAACAAGGGTGCCAGTTCGCTCTGGCTTTGAAGCATCCTGCAAAATGAAATCATTTAACACTGCACAATAAAAACATAAGACTCTGCATACAGAATTATGAATCACTCTGAAGTAGACCACCAAAGAAAAAAAAAAATCCAAACAAACAGTGGTACAATTATTACAAAACCAGATGTTTCTTTGTATACTGTACTGTCCCCCATCACAACAATCTGTCAATGCGTCAGAGCTAGAAGGTCCAGCCATTATTAGCGGTCAGGTGAAAATTAAAAGAAATTTCGTGAGAGTTATATGAGAAGAAAAGACGACAATTTAAGCCCCATGCATTTGAAGAGGAACAGCTCCAGATAATCTATGAATTCTGTTTTCAGTTGGAGCCCTAGAAACGGACTGTGCTATTTTGGAGGTATCGAGGACAGGGGGGGGGGGGGGGGGGGCTGAGTTGGTCTCCGGGGAGGCATTCCACTACCTCGCTTACCGTATCGGACTTGCATTTTTTCTTTTAAGTTTCACGTTATTTTTAATTTTTGATTTTTTTTACACCCCTAACATAACCCTAACCCTAACCCTAACCCTAACCCTAACCCTATCCCTAACCCTAAACCTAAAACATAAAAAAAAAAATGTTTAAAAAAAAAGCGATTACAACCGGATTCAACGAAGCGTGAGATTCGAGCGCTCACCACTGGACCACAAACAGCACTTACTATTATAATGCAACTTACATAATATAGATCAATTTCACCTCCGGTTTATGTATTTGGCCCTCTATCAGCGACGCCATTGCTGCGGTGGTCAAGCGCGCTGACCGCGATTGCCTCTGTGTACAAAATGAATGTAAGATATGAGATATGCCTTGACATTGTTCCATTTACTTTCTTCTTGATCAATAAAATAAAGCATGGATACATGGGAAGATGAGGTAAGACAATGGCCATATCTGACAGATGAAAGTATGATGTATTTTTGTACTTTCGATGGTTTTTCAACTTAGTTTTGTTAGTCCACTACCTGGACTGTTCTCTATGATCCGTGAGCTCACACATCAGCAACACCATATGTATGTACACAAATTAAGTGCACGCACGGACACACAGCCTGAGAACATGGGGAAAGTGAATTCGTGGGGGATACCACATCAGCGCGCGCGCACGCATGCTTGGGATCGGAATTAGTGACAGTTTAAAACGACCAGCAGCTGGTCTAAGTTTGTCAGTAAAAGTTCGATTGCAGCATAGAAGCCATAGTAAACGGGAGCCCTCAGTCTTACCCTGTTTACAAAGTCATGTTTTCACTCATTAAAGTTTACGCCAAAGTACATAATGATAATGTTTCTTGACTTCAAAGTCCTTTCTGTTGATGTTTTTCCCCACTGGCGACGAATTCCTTCACATTGCTTACAGATACCTTTGTAGGGAGTACGGCTTCTCACACAAACAGGCTTCACGAGTCAAAAGCGAGTGAATTTCGCACTCAGTTAGATTCCAATTTTTAAACTTTCTCCAATTCTTGTGGCATTTGAGCACCACACAGCTGCGACCTGAACTTCCCTGATAATTTTTCATTGCAAATATTAAAAGAAATCTGCATATATTGGTCAAAATAGACAAAAAATCGAACGAATGTACATAACTCGCTATTGACTTGTGTACTATAAAAGTTGGAGCGCCCACCGCAGGACGTCGAACTGTGTCGAACAGTCTGCTACCCTCTTGCGTTGTGGGATTGGTCTATATCTTTGACTAAATAAACCGTAGTGTGGAATGTCTCCTCTGTGCAAAATTCGGGGGGAGCTTAGTATCATTCTCGGCCGCAACATGACCGCGAAGTTTAGCTCAGACCTCGAAAATTGTGTAAAAAATACAGATACATCTTTATTATTTTTGTTTTTAATTTATATTTTTTTTTTTATTCAATAGTATAGTATGCAAACTATATTGGTAGATACACATTTCTCGGCCTCGGCTGCCATATGACCGCCAAAAAAAAAAAAAAAAAAAAAATTGCAAAGACCTCGAAAACTGCGTGAAGAACAAAAATGCGTCGTTTTTATATAAATCCTTGCGGTTTTTTATTTAATCCTATAGTCGATCATGATAGTAGGCAAATTATATCCGGGTACACATTTTGAGAAATAATCAAATGATGTAATGCCCTAGTGATGACATTTCTATGCAAGGAATTCTTTATAGGCATAATGAAAGAAAAGGAAACGAAAGCGATTTCAATTCTTATATATCCTATTTGTTTTATGAAATTCTGATGTATTTCATTCTTTTTCATTTCTAACTTTTATTCTTTTTTAAAAGTCTGCTTTTCAAAGTGTTATCTGGACCAGATCATGACTATTGATTTACAAAAGATGATTATAGCTTTAAGGAGAAATTTTACGTCAAATTGCATGGAGAAATATGAAGAAAATGTCGCAGTGGCGGTAAGTATTTCGCGGTGAAAAATTATCTTATAGCAAGAGAGATTTTTACTTTGTTGGACATGTTACTTACATAGGTTTCTTTCCCTGTAACCTTCTGTAGCAATCAATGATGTATGCAGGGATCCTAGTACCAACCATGTTGAAATACTCAAAGGCCAATCTATGAATAAATCAGAACAGCTGTATAAGAAATTTATAGAATAAAAGTGTATAATTCTTATTCATTTCCCGCTCTACAACTAACTTTTAAGTTCGCACTATCTTGCTAACATTCATGCCAAAACCATGGTACCATTTTGGACATAAAATAAGTCGGTGTTTTATTTTCTCATTAAATTGCTCTGAGGCTGTAAAAGTTGTAATTTTTTTGTTCCTACTTGTTTATTGACATTGGAAATATACGATCATTTTTCTCTTTGCATAATGTTCCCACACTTTGTTGTTCAGGCGAGCTCATCACAAGCTCTCGCTTTTAGGGACCTCGCCTTCTTCTTTGATTTTTGTTATCATAAGATATATTTGTTACCATGTATAAACTGTACTAAATTGAAAAAAAAAAAAAAAAAAGATTGTTAACTCCTGCAAGTCAAGTGGAGGAAAACAAGTGTTTCTTTGAATGAATTGAATGAATGGACTTCTTTGCGACAGGTTATTCACCTGCACTAACCATACCGACTTCTCAAATTCCTAAAGGCTTAATACAGGGAGCATCCATGTCTGGTAAGCACAATGACCATGGGTTGTACCAATTTTAGTTTCTCAGCCATGAAAAATCAGTATAAATACTTTTTAAATACATGCATCCAGGGGCGTTGCTAAAGGGGGTGGCGATGGCCGTTCCCATAATTTTTCAAGTGATAACATGGGGAAGAGAGGGCAGGGTCATGCCACTATATACAACAGCCCTATTTGTTCATATAAAACCTATATAAACCCAGCTGTGAGTTATCTTGCCCCTCCTGGGCCTATCAAAATACACTGGCGCCATCCCTGCATGTATCAGTTTGACTGGAATATTCTGTACTACTTGAAGCAAAGAGGAGTGTCTTTACGGGTTCTTGGTGAGTGCTGCACTGGGCCGTCTGAACACCTTCTCGAGAGGCATTCTGTTGTAAAGATCTGGAAGGATTTCTGTGATATAAAGATACAATTCAGCGATTTAGCCAGCTGACATAAATACAAAAGATCTCTTTCTACCAAACACATCATGAACATTCATTTCTTTCACTGCTAATTTGCTGGATAAAACTCACGGAATGAAATGATTTCAAGAAATTCATGTAGCCCTCATTCTTTTTTCCTGTAATACCAGTGATGGAGTCCAGGCCGGCAGTTCCGAGTCACGAGGCCGCTGGATAAAGATTCCTCCCACAGACTTTATACACGAGACTCGGACCGAGGCCAAGGCCAAGGCCGGCAAAATGTGCCCTCGAGGCCGACCTCGACTCCATCCCTGTGTAATACATATCTTGAAATATCCAGTTCCGGAAAACAGTTCGAGGTGAAATTGTCAGTGGTAAAAATTACGAAGTTAAAAATACCGCAGAGGAACAATCTTGGATTTGAAAAATCCGAAGTAAAGATATTTTGTGCAGGCACGAATAACAGAATGGTGGATATGGGTGAGGGGTACAGGTGATACTGTAAGAGAGTCATGACATTATACTCTTCTTTGTAAATATTTGTCCATTTGTGCTGACATTTGCACAAGTGCCGGCACTACATGGGCCCCTCTCCATAAATCTTTGGTCATACTTTGGCCTCGTTTCCTCGTCTATAGATATTATTGTTTTTATTCTCGGCTTTCTGACATTCATGCGATTTTACTCTGATGAGTCCATGTCGAAAAGCTTAAGTATGTCCGTGTACAATGCTGTTTTTCCGACAAACATAAAAAAAATAAATAACAAGAAGCATAACAAAAAGTACACAGAACAAGACAAAGAGAAAAACCATAATAATTAGGGTTTTCGAACGATAAATAAGTTGAAGGATATACATGCACATGAAGCAAGAGAATGTCTTGTAGGAATTTTTACGCTAAGTGCCAGGAGAAGGTGTGTGTATTCATATTCAAGAAATCGAGTTCGGCTACGTTGATCTTTGTTTCACCGAAAATAATCCATATTAAAAATTTTGTCATGAGTAAAAAAAAAAAAAAAAAAAAAAAAAAAAAAAAAAAAAAAAAAAAAAAAAAACACGTTCTCTTCTTCTGTAGAGGGAAACAGCTCCCAACAATGCAAGAAAGACTGCACCCATGGAAGCACTGCAAATGGATTCCATTAATGAGACAAGATAATATAAATTCTTTACGATTAATGAAACTGAAAAAAATCTTCCTTTTTCACTTACCAACTACATGTGCGCATTTATGTGGGTTTACAGGACTGGTGACCAGGTTATAGACCGGGATGTTGGCAGGTCTGTGTATAAACAGACACATGAGATATCAGTCTTATTCTTCATCAAACTAGCTTTTGCACGTCACTGACAGACAGCTAGTGAAAGGGTCCAGTATCAAGTGAAATATTAACTGACATTATTCTAAGCTAAAGGGAATTATTCATAGCATTTCTTTATCATCCAACAGCGTGTCTGCACATTTAGGTATAGCTTATTTAGGGACACGGCGTGCAAACACAATTACAGTATATGCATTTTGCGTTCTTGTTTCTTTCAATTCAATTCAATTCCATTCAATTCAATTATTTCGCAATAATTAAGCAAAATTCCATCGAAACATTCCTTAAATATTGAGTGCAAACTTGATCGAATTGCTCGGTGAAATCCCCCGTAAGCATAACCACTCTTTGGCTATTATTAGCTTCGATGAACTTACTTGTGGACTCCTGTATGCCACGTTGCGCCGATCATTGCATTGACGACAAAATCTACAGGTGATATGTCAACGACAGCTTCTGCATCACCGATCATCATCCTCAGCAATCCTTTACCAACCTACAGGACAGAGGAGGAGGAGAACGAAGAGGATTTAGATTAGAAGATACCTTAACCCACTGCCCAAAGAAACTTGGTGGTACCTGTATCAAGTCTATCAGTGGCGTAATGAGCCAAAATATTTTTTATTTATTATTATTATTATTATTTTTTTTTTTTATTTATTTATTTATTTTATTTATTATTATTATTATTATTTTTTTTTTTTTTTTGGGGGGGGGGGGGGGGGGGGGGGGTCTCAATCTTTGCGAGGAGCGAAGCGACCAACCCTGAGGGAGTGTAGCGACCGAGCCGGGGTACCCCCCCCCCCCTTCACGTTACGGAGCTTCATTTTTTCGACTTAAATTCCAACTTCAGTTCAATTTTTATTTTCTCTCATTTCCAACAAAAGGATTTCATTTTGGTGGGGCGGTAGTGAGCACGCAAAGCGCGCTCCCTAGGGGGGAGGGTGCAGGGAGGGGGGAGTTTCCCCCCCTCCCGCGCGAAGCGCAGAAGCTCCAACGTTTGATGACATGTTTGATGACATGTACTATTATGGATAAACGTGTCATGAATCTACCGACCGGAAAAGGATATTTTTTCATGAACTTGGAAACATGATTATGAAAACATGCAGCCCAAATAATCTTCTTAAAGGCATTGGCTAACATTGTTATGATTTTAAAAAAATCTCATTTTGTTACTTAAAAATGGGATAAACATTAGGGTTATAGTGTAAAAATACCAGTGTGAAAGTTTCAGAGCATAATATCCACGGGAAGTATTTTTAAATATTAGAAATGTGAACCAATGTTTGAAAAATATACGAGGGTCGGTTGCATAGACCCAACGTAAGGAGTGCGCATGCGCACATGACTCAACGGACCGCACTGTGTGTATTGACGTATCACGCGGCGGAAGGCAAGTAACGGTATTTTTGAATTCGCGCAAACGGTCCTCTTAGTTCAGTGTCTCTCGAGACGAAAGCTAATAAAATCACGGTTTGCGGCTAACTTACAGCTTTTCCTTCCAAATTATAGTTGGTTTCAGGGTTTCTGAGTATAAATACAAGTACTCATACACATGTTTCATCTTAGTTTGAGAATTTTTTAAATCAGCTGCTCACAAAGTTAGCCAATGCCTTTAAGTTTCAAACAAATGCCAACGTTACACAAAATACTTTATTACTTATGATAATAATACAGACAAAGACACTATGAAATAAAAAGGACGAGCATGGAGAGGGTGTGATGCGGTGGGGTACCAGGGTTTCACTCCCACAGTGGCGTAGCTAGGATTTCATTTTAGTGGGGCGGTTGTGAGTGCGCGAAGCGTGTGAATCACTTACTGAGCGCGCGAAGCGCGCTCCCTAGAAGGGAGGGTGCAGGAAACTCCCCCCTCCCGCGCAAAGCGGGAATTGTTCTTTGTCTGCTCCCGCTCTTCTTACGTTCTCTTACCTTTTTTTCTTTTCTCGCTTCTGCTTTTTTTCCTTCTACTTTTTCTTTCCTTTTTGTTGATGTTTTGAAGGGGTGACCGCCCCCATCGCCCCCCCCCCCCCTGGCTACGCAAGTGCACTCCCATGGTAAAGGAGTTATTTGCAGTATTGATAGTTTGCAACTCTGTAAAAGAACACTATTTGGGACTGCAAACTTAAAGCCCGTGCCTGGTTTTGGTAAATCTAAGAATATTCATTATCAAAGTTTGAATCCATTGTCAGACAAACAGATAAAACCAAGTGTTATATCATAAAACACATTAGTATTGATATGATATTATGCGTGTTTTCTGCCTTGCTATGCATGCTATTTGGGATATTGTGAATGCGTTACTTAAGAGTAGAAAGGGAGTCTAGGGAGAAGTAATGAAATTCGTGTGGTAACACTTATATAAAATTGAAAATAAACCATGGTTGAAATTTATTGGGGGGGGGGGGGGGCTGGCGCCCCCCCCCCTAAGCCCCCCCCCCCTCCCCTCCAGTACGCCAGTGAAGTCTATGTCAGTTTGAGAATTCAGTAGTCAACTGGTTAAGCGACTGCTTAAACAAACTGGGTAGCACCTGTATTAATGAGAATCCAGCATAATCAATAGGTGGAAAAGCTAATGTTTACATTCCATTATGAAATAAACTGTCCATAATGCCAAAACCTTGTTATATACCTTATTCTAAGATTCTAGGGCCTCTGATTGGTCAAAGGGGCAGTCATAGAAACCGCTATGCCTGCCGGGCATATAGCGAAAAAATTATTGACTGGGCATATAGTTCTACCTCCGTGTACAATACATAAGTACATGGTTTTACGGGCTAGCTCTAGTAGGCCGGGAGATGCGCGTAAGTATATCTAGTGCGGTATCTATATATTTCCGCAATGTGAAAATTTAATTATACATGTACTTTAATTTCTCTGACCGGTAGCACGACAACTTCATTTTAATGCCATAATTTAGCATGAATTAAGTGGGATGCGGACGGCGTATAAACAGGATAAACAAATACTGACTGCTTGTTTTTTGGGTCACGGTTTAAACTATGGCTCCTCGGTGATCTCGAGACTGGCAAGTACGGTTTCGAGATCACCTTGGGCTATAGTTCCAACCACGCCCCTCAAAGCAGTCAATATTTTGATACTATTATAGTAACTTTGCCATCAATGGTAACTTCCATGGAATACTGGATTTTGATTGGCTGTTGAGCAACGTTACCATGATAGTTACCATTGATGGCAGAGTTACTATATTTGCAAGTTTTTATGCAACGGCACCCAGGGCCCCGTTGCATAAAACTTGCCACTGTTGGTAACTCTGCCATCAATGGTAGCTACCGTGGTAACATACTAACATTACTCAACAGCCAATCAAATTCAAGGTTTCCATGAAAGTTACCATAAACGGTAAATTTTATTCAACTAGGCCCAGACGTTATTGGAAATGGTTAATATTAGTAGCACAAAGGATTACTAATACGCAGGATGAGGTTTTGGGATTTTCAGAATTATAGCTTGTAGAAAAGGATAATAATGATTTTTTTTTTTCATATAGTGGACAGCACTGCTCACAGATAAATGCATGTTTAAATTTTGGTCTACATGTACATACACCACGTGACATCAGAATTTGATCCAATCTTGCAGGTACATATTATATTTATAAAACCAGAACTTGAAGTCGTACTGAAGTTAAATATTTTTCCTGAAAGAAATTTCTCGAAATAATGGCTACTTACAGCGATAAAGAGTCCGCTTAGACCATTGTAGTTATCGACCCATCCCTGGAAGAGAAAATTGAAGAAAGAGATTAAAAAATACTCGCATTATGGCAAAAATTGCCATCCTTGGCACATACTGATTCACAGCATACCACTGAAAGACATTGCTTGATCGCAGAATCAATTCAGTGGAAAATTCAAATGGGAAACTGCGTGTTCCATATTGATAACATTAACAATGTCAAAGTTCATTTAGCTTGAATATAAAATGATTGATAGCATACATCAATTATCATTTTATCATGTAAAATTTAAAAGATAAAAAGCTAGAAGTAAATTGTGAGCAATCACAATATTGGCATTTAACGCTATGATTCTTTCCCAAATTCAGTTCAATTCAATTCAATTCGTATATATTTCATTTCCAACAGAAAGAAAAAAAAAACTATAGCATTACAATATTATAACAGAAAATATATGTACGCATTCATCTTTTTTTCTTGATAAGCATGTACAAGTATGCAATGTACATATAAATGAATTATAATGAATTATAAAAAAAGATATTTTATATATATATATATATACATATATATATATATATATTTTTTTTTTTTTTTTAAGTTCTGAGGAAATGGGGAATCCACTTAAAAGCAATGTTCGTAATTTGTGGACTCCCCAGAAAAATAAGATTGTTTCAAATTGGGACCACGAAGACTTAGGAGAACACAAAACGATAAAAGAACAATATAGTGCTGATGCACACAAATGACTAACAACGGAAATCTTAATTCCCAGCTTCTGTTCATCTTTGCTAATCCCAGACAGAAGTGCACTTACAGGAAAAGGCTCCTTCCACGAAGCTCCTACAATGGACGGCCTTGTGATGCAAATTGGCAACCCCTTGCCTTCCTCCATGACCACATACTCTGCTAGAGCCTTGGTGAAGGTGTATGTGTTTGGTCTCTTGCCTAAGAGCTCTGGGATAAGCATCTGGATCATGTCGTGTGGCATCCATCTAGAAAATGAAGAATCAGATTTTAGACATCTGCCCATCTGCTGCCCATCTCCCACATTTTGCTTGTGTTATGAAGCCGGAGTTATGGTTTGCCAGGAGATGTTTATCTTTTGTACTGAAGGCTTTGAATTCTAAGAATTATACAGTTGCACAATAAAACAGCCCGGTTTGGGGCCCATTCTGTGCTAGGAGGTAACCTGAGGTTCCTCGATAATAATTATCTTATGGATTATAAAGAAATTCAAAAGCAGTGGGCAATCTCTTGTCAGCCTCAATGTGAGACCATGCGTATTGTTGAGCAGGTCAAAGAATTAATAACATTAAGAGACCATTACCTTCATGGGGGTTCTTGACAGTGCAGAGTGTAGTGCGATTATTTCATATTTATGCACTACCTGTTAAAAGGTAAGTGTAGCCCAGGCGTCGGTGTGTTAATGACAAATGGGGTGCGGCGGGGGAGGGGGGAGTGGATGGTTGGGGTTTAGGTGGGGATGGCGGTCAGTTAGGAGTTGCCGGGGGGGGGGGGGGGTCGGAGGGTTTGGATGAGTTATCATTGCGGGTGCCCCTTACGTTCGATGGGTGCACTCTGGTGTCTGAGCTGCATTCTCCTTTAATTTTACCCCATTCCTTCCTCATGTTTTGTAGGCAAAATGGTGCATGTTTTTGTATTTGTATTTGTATATTTTTATTGTTATTATTTCCCTTTTGTGAATCATTTTTTATGAGTTTGTCGTCGATGAAGTTGTATGTTGAATTTTTTGCTGTATTTCTTTTTGTTTATGTTTGTAATCTTTGTATGTGCTTTTAACAAGAGGCGAATAAATAATAAATGAAATGAAGGTTCTGCCTGAGACATTTATGTTTCCAGGCTGTCCGTTCTTCCGTCCGTCTCGCTTTTTCGCTGTTAACGCTACATCTCAAGAACTGTTTTTTTTTAAGGTATGAACATCATTCTTGGTCCCAGTATGTATCACCATAGGAAGATGATCTAACTAGATTTTGGAGTGTGTAGGCCAAAGGTCACATATAGGTAAATTTATGGAATTTCAGGTGTAAGCCTATACGCGATAAAAAAGCAAAACAAAAAATCTCGAGACATGAAATCAAACTTGGCGCTAGAACGTACGACCATAGGAAAACGATGTGATTAGATTTTAAAGACACACAGTCGGTGACTTTCACGGGGAGTTTGACCCCTTTCGGGTGCTTACCCAGTAACAGGTGTTGTCCATAACCCAGAGTGGAATCGAGTTTTATGACCAACAGACCTTAGGTAATGCTCTATAATTCCACCCATTGCCCCTTATGGTAAAGTCATTATCTCACTTTCCCTGGCCTGACAATGCCCAAAGCAGGCCGGAGAATGTCTATGGTGGGGCAGCTTGTTTGCTGTGTTCCAGAGATGTAGATCTATTACAGGTATTTCTAGTGCTTTTGATGAAGTCTGGTGGTATCCGCAAATGTTGTTCCACTCCCCATGAAAGCCCACGACTGAGTGACTTTAAGGTACGTCATGTAGGTCATATAGGTCAATGGTCAGAGGGCCAAGAGGTCAATTTAGTAATTTCAGGTTTAAGCCTATATCCCAAGAACCATTTCAAGTATGAAACTTCAAACTTGGTGCTAGTATGTACCCCCATAGGACGACGATCTGATAGGCTTTTGGAGAGATCAAAGGCCACAGAGGTCAAATCCGAAATTTCAGATTTTGTTAGTGGGGGTATCGGAACTTAAATGGGAACTTCCAATTTAATGCTAAAATGCATCATCAAAAGAAGGAGGAGCTTATTAGACATTAGATTTGGAGGTAAGAAGGTCAAAGGTCATAGCAGTCAGTATGCACAAAATTAAAGATTTGTTAATCTTTTAAGCGCCACACTTGAACTATTTGTTTTTGTGTCCATTCATAGGAGAAAGTAAGGTCAAAGGTAAAAGGTCAAAGTATTTAAATAGCCTTTTATTTCTGGTTATCAAAAAGAACATTTGGAGCCATGAATTCAACTGAATACCTGAATACAGGCAGACTGGAATATTGCAGACACAGTCGCATTCATCTTGCTTGTTAATATGTGTATTGGTACTACCAAGTTTTCGAACAAGTATCAAATAACTTTTTGTTTGTTTTGTATTTGTATTACTTCATGTTTCCTTCATCTATTTTCAAATAATTTCTTTATGATATTTTTCCATGTCATCTAACTACATAATACCGACTACCCACCCCTTAGGACAAATAATAATCAATACTAACATGGCTACACTGAGGAAACCTGATAATACTGTCATCATCATCATCGTCATCATTACCATCATCATGCACCATCACCATCATCAACATCATCAATATAATTCTTCAACCTATTTTGAATATAATGTACAAGATATTTGTTGTCCAAACAGCAGTTTACGTACTTTAATTGATCAGAGATAAGCCCCTTTGTGATGGTTAATATATCAACCAAGTGACTTACTCCACAGCATCCAAGATCTTGTATGGATCGACTGGTGGGGGGTAGACGACTTCCTCTATTCTTGATCGGTCACAGTTGGCATAGGCCGTTGATACGTGTTGGAATACCTGCAAAATACCAGTCTTGAGAGTGAAAGGCTTAACATGTTGAACATACTTGTTCAATGTCATAAATCTAAGATATGCAGTTTTTACCGTAGAACTGTTTCATAGGAACACATGTACATGTGGCCACTACTGTCAGAATGTTATAAATATGCTTTTTTATGTTCCGCTGATCGCTGGAACAATGAAATCTAAGATACAGTTTTACCATAGAACTGTTTCATAGGAACACCCGTAGAAGTGGCAACTTGTTTTAAAGGACTATCTCTCTGTAAAAGTTGGCTTTTGTGTTTCCTTTATGCAGCGATGATCATCATGTACTCACTACTCAGCTTACGTGCACATTAAAACCACTGCTATAGAGATGCCTTTTCTTATCTGCCTTGAGTGGTCTTCATTTCAGCTTTGACTGTAAATCTGATACCCCACTCACAGCAACAGAATCAGCAGTAAAACAACCAAAAGCTGAACAACAACAAAAATACATTACCTCAAATTTTGCTGATATGCTAGCTATTGTTGATTTTGAGTTTGCTGAGTGGTAAACTTGCAGGAATATAAAGGTAATAAAATTTAAAACAGCTTATTTACCTGCAGTTTCTTCATGCCTCTGCTCAATTGGAGGATCTGTTTGGTGGCGTGTACATTCAGCCGTAAGGATGATCTGGATAAAGGAACAAAAGATTAAACAATACTATGAAATACTCTAACGTAACAATTCGATATCGAAATAAGAAAGATGTTTATATATATATATATATATATATATATATATATATATATATATATATATATGTATATCTTCTCTCCTTCACCTTTTCATTTTTTTTTCTATTTTACTTAATAGTTCTGACGTTGGCCAATGTCATGACTGCTATGTAACTTGCCTTGATCCCAACATAAGCCACTATGATTTCAGCGTACCTCGGCTCGTTCCGCCTTGCTTCATTGGCAATGTGAATTAATTTCTTAATTATATTTGATTATGAGAAGGAAATGAAAATAATACTGATCTTAATCTAAATATTCAGTCATCTTGACCTACGTCCCTTTCCTTCTCTCTTTCCATTCAAACCTGACTGGTGATATCAATTAAAATTTAAAAAAAAATCAAAACTTGTACTAACGAAAGTTTCTCATCGAATCTGACGGTGGCGGCCATGTGAAACAAGAGTTCCGTTTCTTCTTGGAGTGTCTTGATGTCTTGTTCTTTTAAGGCGAGGTCTGGTTGTGAGAGGTCGCTCTCTATGGCCACAAGTTTGGACTGGAAGTCAGGCTGGGCTTCTCTAACTTTGTCAAACAACTGTCAATAGATGCAGAAATCAAAATTCTATTCAATGTTCCAAACCGTTGAAATCAAAAAAAAAAAAAAAAAAAAGATTTTATGCAAGTTTTTCGTTGATTTGATCTTATAGAGGATTACATCATATTTTGATGATTTTTGAAGATTTTTTTTTTCTCGCTCGCTGCGCTCACTCGTGTGATATCTAAATATCAAACGGGCGAGCGCAGCGCTTCCTAAAGCTCATTTGAAAGAAAAACATGTTATCTATTTTTTTTAATCATCAGGGGGTCTACATCTTACAAGCTAAGTTTTCCAGTAGACCCCTCCACTTTCTTTTATTGGAATACCTTAAAATCTGTATATTACAATATGTATTTTTCCCACAAATGGAATGTAATATAATATTACATGTACTTGAATGATTTGTAGAATATGAATATATGAATAAAACCTATAACATATTTTCCTTTCAAGTAAACTTTAGGGCTAACTTGGGGGTACTCCATACCAAGTGCAGAATCATGTCAATTTGGATCTAATTATTGGGAAGGGTGAATTTTTAGGTATACCCGGATGGAGTGTTGCCTACTAAAAGTTTCTCTGTTGAATTATATAAACTAAATATATTCATGCTTGTGTGGTATTGCAACCACAAATTTGGCAAATTGCAAGCATTCACTATTATAATTCAATCATTTCGCCACCTAAAATCTGGTCGAAATTATGCCAAAGTTTATCGATCGGGGTACTTGCGATTTTGCTGTGTACCGAAAATGAACACTGAAATAGACCTTTCAATTTTAAACCTACCATGCTACCAGTGATCTCCTCGATGCGTGCGGCAACCCTCTGACCAGACTTGGGCCTGACGAGGAGGAACACTTTCTTGATGTCCGGGCAGCAGCGCATGAGTTTCTCCAGCATCACCTTGCCGATGAAACCGGTGGCGCCGGTGATCATCAGCGTCTTGCCGGCGAAGAATTCACCAATGGAGCAGGACACCATGCTTGAACTGAGACTAGTCGGCTTCTGTAGGGAAAAATTGAAATTCCAGGGGTGGTATTCTGAGACTGTTTTAACTCTGTTTTAAGTCTGTTTGAGCAAATCGGTATTCTGAACACCGTTTTATCTCTGTTTTAACTTTTGTTTTAAGTTTTGTTTTATCTTTCTAATCGCGCATCTTACCTTGCATGCCTGGCGCAAGTCGTGCGCAAGCGCGTAAAAATACCATATGTAATAATACGGTATTCTGAAGACCGTTTTATTTCCTGTTTTAATTCTTTCCGCTTGACATTTCATGCTCATGAGATAAAACAGGGTGGGAGGTGTTTTAACTTTGCATGCGGTATGTCATGGCGGCAATTTTTCTCGTTCATAAATGTTTTTGGTTGGATTGAGGGGGGTAACGAGATCCAATAAACCTTGCTTTTATTCCCGAAACAACATTTCGAAAGAATTATTGCCTCGGGACGAGAAATTTGGCAATTGTCTGCGATGATATCAAAGATGATTTGCACAAATAATTCTGTCACATCATCACATCTGAATTAAAGCAAGAAATTAAGCGCAAATTAATGCGCTCATTACAACGCGAATAAGTTCACGCGTTTCACGCACCCCTTCCCCAGGGAGCGATCTTATTGGCTGAGTCAGCTTAGACTCATCTCTAACGACTTTCCCCATTGGATAATATCTTTGTGGTGGGTGTGGCTTTGATGACTTACAACGCCGTTAAAACAGTTCTCAGAATACCGTTTAAAGACTGTTTAAGATTCACAATTGAAAACTATTTTATTTTTTTCCCCCAAGATAATTTTCTTCCTATATTTTGTACGTTCATTTTTACATTACGGAAGTTCAGGCTTATACAGAACTGTTATGTTTTTCAGAAGCTATCTCCTTCCAGTTCCTATCTTTTTCTCTCTTTTTTTCCCTCTTTTTGTAAGGGGGATAGGGATCCCATCCATTTCTTTTTCACGTTTTCTTCAAACCCCTTTTTTCTGAAAGGCGATAATTTTTAAAAAAGAATATTGTCATCTTTTCAGCATTTCTTCTCAGAGTTGGACAGTAAGGCGATAAAATGTTTTTAGTATTCTACGTATGCCTCTAAGTTTGGACAGCCATGTTCTTCATTTTTCTTTAGTTTATACTTTAGTTTATATAGTTTATACTTTCGGTTAATTTAGTGTTTCAGTGAGATAAAGAATTCACACTACTAAAGCGATTTTACACTAACTGGAAGGATTTATTTCATGCATATGTACACGTAGTGAATGATTCCAGCAGCGACGATGTACAGGGGTGGTATTCTGAGACTGTTTTAACTCTGTTTTAAGTTTGTTTTAGCAAATCGGTATTCTGAACTCCGTTTTATATCTGTTTTAACTTTTGTTTTAAGTTTTGTTTTATCTTTCTAACGGCGCCTCTTTCCTTGCATGCTTGGCGCAAGTCATGCGCAAGCGCGTAAAAATACCATATGTAATAACACGGTATTCTGAAGACCGTTTTATCTCCTGTTTTAACTCTTTCCGCTTGACATTTAATGCCCATGAGATAAAACAGGGTGGGAGGTGTTTTAACTTTGCATGCGATATGTCATGACAGCAATTTTTCTCGTTCATAAATGTTTTTGGTTGGAATGAGGGGGATAACGAGATCCAATAAACCTTGCTTTTATTCCCGAAACAACATTTCGAAAGAATTTTTGCCTCGGGTGAAGAAATTTGGCAATTGTCTGCGATAATATCAAAGATGATTTGCAAAATAATTCTGTCACATCATCACATCTGAATTAAAGCAAGAAACTAAGCGCAAACTAATGCGCTCATTACAACGCGAATATATAAGTTCATGCGATTCACGCACACCTTCCCCAGAGAGCGATCTTATTGGCTGAGTCAGATTAGACTCATCTCTAACGACTCTCCCCATTGGATAATATCTTTGCGGTGGGTGTGGCTTTGATGACTTACAACGCCGTTAAAACAGTTCTCAGAATACCGTTTAAAGACTGTTTTAGCGGTGTTGAAATCAATGACTTAAAACAGAAGTTATAACAGAACTTAAAACACAGTTAAAACGGTGTTCAGAATACCACCCCAGATGTACAAGGACAGATACTTGTTTCCTAGGTCTTGGAGACAGATACGGAGGGGGGGGGGGGGGGGGGGGGATCACACACGAGGATTGGGGGGGGGGTATGCAGAGTCGACAAAAAATACCTAAATAAGCTAAAAGATCATGGGAGAGATACATTAACAAGATAAACATATAGAAGTTGCCTTACAATGAGGTAAAACTTCAAAATTGATTATTTTAACCAGTTAGTGAATTCTGTACAACCTACAGATTTAGAATGAAATTGAACTGTTGAAGGGCTACACGCACCGAGGACCATAAATAGGCACCTCTGTTGCTTACTCTTACAGGTAAGTTCCGCAAAATTGAAACTCTGTTATTTCTAGTAAATCTTAATTACATTATGCTTTATAATAAGCTATCTTCACACTTGCCATTATGTTAACATAATTCCAGAGATCAGTTTAATGCATTATGTGGGTTGACATGGTTATATCGAAAGTGATAATCTAAGGTAGAAATATGTAATTTTTCGCCCCATAGTTTGTTACATACATTACTCTCACTCCCTCCCCCCCCCCTCTCTCTCTCTCCCTCCCTCCCTCCCTCTCCCCCCTCTCTCAGTCTATTTCTATCGTCATTCTAATTTTCGTTTTGAATTCTCTCTGTGAATTTGCATCATTAATTTGTTTGAATGCTACTTATATATAAATCGATGTGTTCTTTTTAACGTTTCTATGTGTGGAATTTGAAGTGTTGCAAAATGATTAGACATAACCATGATAACGGATTGGGGTTTTTACTCTGCGCAGGCCACCTTAGAACACCTCATCATGGGTTTTACTCTGCACGAGCAGCAAGAATCCCCTGGTCAGAGGTTTTCCACTCTGCACGAGCAGCAAGAAACTATTAATCAGTCGTTTTAACTCGGCACGAGCAGAGAGAGAATCGGGGGTTTTATGCTTGTGTTGGGTAGTTTCCTCTCCCGCATCAGCGAGAAACTACTGCAGTGATAATTATAACCCTAGATACTGTATGTTGAAAAAAGAGAAAGGATTATACAATGATAGTTTTGCTGAATAATCCTGTTAATTAACAGCTACCCCTGGCTACTTTGGTATTGTTTTGTTTCGGGAGGGGGGTTGTGTGTGCGTGCGGGTGTTTGCGGGTGAGGGTGTGTGTGTGTTCAATTATACGCTGTAGTGTTTCATATTGTCGATTTATGTTTGTGTTAATGTTTGAAAAATAAATAGAACATTGATGCATATAAACGTAGTTCAATAAAATACAATATCATACACACTGTCCCACTCCTCAGTAACGCTTACCGGCAATAAGAACTGTAGCTCACCTTTGTTGATATATAATAAAAGTATGTCGAGATCTCAAAGGTTTCCATTTTTCTTTTAAACAGACTCTGTCTCGCCTAAAATACACTGTATACTGAAGACTTGCGATTAATGATCAATTCACAGCAAGTCTGCATTCTTGTTATAAATTCACTTTTTTTAAATAACAAGCTATTCATGAATATTCTGGTTGCAAGGTGAAGTGAAAAGCTTAACGTGGACATCTGATCCCATTAGTTTCAAGCGCGGGGTATACCAAGGTGACCACATGTCCCCAATTCTGTTCCTTGTTGCCTTTAACCCCCTTATCACTTATTTGAAACAACTTGAGGATAAGTTCGGGTACAATTTAGAGGGTCAGAAATACATAACCTTACCATTTGCCGATGATTTTTGTCTCATTATGGGGAATCAGAGGACTCACCATCGTATTATGAAAGATATAGGTCTAAAGGTTGATTTGATGAATTTGGAGTTAAAGCCATCTAAATGTTCATCATTATCCATTTGTGGTGGTTCTGCTAAGGACCTTAATTTCTATATCAACAATGTTCCTATACGTACCGTGTATGACCAACCAGAAAAGTTCTTAGGATCTTATATAACTTTCTTTGGAAAATCACAAGATACCTTCAATATCGTTGAGAAGAAATTGTATGACATATTGTGTAATATCAAATAGTCTGATAAGGAACGAGTATAAAACTAGAGTATTTATCCAATACGGTCAACTATCCCTCAGGTATCTCCTAACTGTTCACAATTTAACAGACACACAATTGAATACCTTAGACTCTCTCCAAAACAGATTTATCAAGAAATGGCTGAACATCCCCCAGCACGGAGCAACTCCCTCAATCCTGTATGCTGTCAAAGGTCTGAAATTTACCCTAATGTCAGAGTTATACCTCCAATTCCATACTATGTCTCTAGCTTTTACACTACTCAAGGGTGATACAAAAGTTAAACATGCAGTTCAAACTAAAATAGACAGAGAGAGCAGTTGGACCCTAAAATGAAAGAAATTCGGGGTTAAAAATCAATGGAAATGATCGAAGCTGCTGAGAATGCAAGCGATTCTCAGTCATGGAAAAGAGTGAAACCTGTTCTAAAAGGTGTCATTACAGTGGACAAACATGAGAAATGGTCTGACCGTATATCTCCCCTAGCCAAGCAAGGTAATTTGATGAAGTTGTTGGAAGAGGAAGGGAGTGACCTAACGTGGAAAGGAATTATATGGTCTCCCAAAGGGTCTTCTCAGTTTTGCAACTCGAGCATCAGTCGATCGACTCCCAACGCCAGAAAATTTGAAATTGTGGGGTAAAAAACTTAATGAAAAATGTAGTTTATGTAACTGTAAGGGCACTCTTCTACACATCCTTAATTCGTGTACCGTTGCACTGCAACAAGGTAGGTACACGTATAGACACAATAGCGTTCTACGCTTCATTGCCAATGAATTGAAGAGAAGTGCGGAGGTCAATCACGTTTCTGTAACCGTATTTGCTGACCTACCAGGACTTAGGGTATGTGGTGGTACCATCCCCCCTAATATTATGCCTACTCCTGAAAAACCAGATATAGTCCTCTACTTCCAAGAAAGGGACAAGCCCAAAGTAATATTGATAGAATTGACTGTACCTTTCGAACCAAATATTCAGAAAGCGAGAGAAAGAAAACTAGAACGGTATTCATAACTGCATGAAGATATTAAGGCAAGTAATTGCGAATCTCAACTAATATGTTTTGAAGTAGGATCTAGAGGTGTTGTAACAAAAGAAAATAAACAGCAGATCAAAAAAATATTCCGGCATGTAAAATGTTAGAGCTTGTAAGAATACCATACTCACAATTAGTAAACTGGCCCTTGTAGGATCCTATGTAATATTCAATGCCAGGGGTGAACCGCATTGGACAGACATGTCACTACTGGACTAACTTGGTGTATCCTGCCTACGTCATGATTTCTTGTTTTTTAGTGTTCCTACCCCCTATCTTTATCCTTTGCTAAATTCTCTCTAATCCAGTTTCCCCTTTCCTTCTATACAGTTCCTTCTCTATATACCCTCTTCTTCCCTGTTTTCAGTCCATAATTCCTTTCCTTCTGGCCTTTGCTGCCCTTAACTCTTCTATTTCTTTCATTGTAGGCACTGACTCAGCTACTCTTTCGTTCGGAAAACATCAGCATCAATTTATTATGACGTCTATATGCTTTCCTCTACATTTTCCCCATTTTACCTTCATTCTTGGTTTAGTTCTTACCCTCACTATGTCTCAATTTGCTTAAATATGTTTGATGTATTTTATGTATGTATGTTTTATGATGTAAGTACTATGTTTTGTAATCATGCTCTTCGTTTTACCCACAGTCCTGTACAGTGTTCCCATAGAAACATGTAACCTGGACTTTTTATGTTTGTTTCCCTTTGTTTGAAATCAATAAAGGTGATTATGAAAAAAATCTATTGGGAGGAGATTTTAATACAATAATGGACGGAGATTTGGATTATGTGGGACCAAGAAACTTTTCAAAAAATAGAGTTAATGAGAAGCTTGAAGACTTTCTCGACAGATTTGATTTAGAAGATATATGGAGAAAAAGAAATCCAGATAAGAAACAATTCACATTTAGACAAAAGTGGCCGATTGTTCAAAGCCGTTTAGATTATTGGTTTGGCTCGTCCGCTTTACAAAATTATGTTAAAAACTGTGATATTCTGGCATCTATTACACCAGATCACTCTGGTGTTTTGTTGCAATTGCGGAATTCTGCAGAAACGCCCCAGTTTGGAAAATCCTACTGGAAATTCAATAATAGTCTGTGTGCAGATCAAGAATTTGTGAATAGGTTAAAGATAAAGTAGTTGAATTAAAAGAAGAGTTGATTCCCAAAATAGTGGACAAGCTAGTACTGTGGGATTTTCTTTAAATGAAAATGAGAGAGTTTATTGTTAGTTATACAAAGAAAAGAGCAAAACTTAGAAAACTTGAAATAGAAAAATTAGAAGAAGAAATTAAATATTTAGAAAACCAGCTTTTGACTCAACCGTCTAGAAACATAGTTGATGAAATTGAGGGGGGAAAAATCCAGTTTGAATAAACTGTATGATTATACTAGACAAGGTTTAAGAATTCGATCACGGGCCGAGTGGTTTGAGGAGGGAGAACAGAAAACACAATATTTTGAACAGTTATGAAAGTCTAATAAAAGGAAAAGTGTGAAAAGAAAATTATATAATCAAGATGAACAAACTCTAAAGAACAGACAGGAAACACTGAAGACTATCAAATCATATAATGAAAAATTGTATTCATTAAGTGAAGCACGAGATAATAAAGATTCCTTATTCCTTAATGACATTCCTAAATTAAGTTTGGACAGTATTTGGGACCACTCTTGGTAGAAGTTTTGAATGAAGCATAATTATGATAGGGGAACATTAGCAACTTCACAAAAGCAATGTGTGATTACGTTGTTGTCGAAGGTATTAGCGAAAAGATTGAAAGTGATAATTAGTGAGATTACTCACAATGATCAAGTAGGTTACGTCAAAGATAGGAATATAGGAGAAGCTGTGAGGTTGATAGACGATTTATTGTATTTATAGTACCAGGACTACTCGCATGGAGGGTTGAAGATGATGAACTTTAGATTACCTTTGTTGGAATGGCTTGCTCCAAGAAAATAACACTCAGTAAGGCTATCAGTTTTAGAAGTAGTTTTTCCACTGGTTCCAACAATACGCAGTCACCGGTTCAAGATACTGCACTGGTTTCATATGTGTACCTCTACCACAAAATGACAAATAAGTTGAATATAAAGGTTTGTTTGATTGGGTGCTTTTGAATAGTAGCGCCATTCAAAGACCTAGGCTGGAAGGAAGCTTTATACTGTTGTATAACTTGTTTTGTGTAGACCAAGCAAACCTTTTGGAACTATAAAATGTCAGGGTTATTAAATGATTTGGGGCCATCGACAACAAAAAATACGTTACGCTACTTACGTAAAGAAGAGTGATCATTCAAGCGCACCGATCCATTTCCTATATTGTCTGTGGCAAAAACAGCTTGACTCAAACTTCCCACTATAAATTTGGGCGAAAAATTGGCACAGCTAGAGCTACATAGCCTACCGGGTGCCAGAGGGGGTTAGCTAGCGAAAAAATTAACTCTTTTTCATGAACATAACTATGTAGCAATGATCTATGGACAAAACTATGATAGGAAAAATGATTGGAAAAATAGTTTGTTACGATTAACAAAGGCCCAGTTGGCCTATATCAAGATAAATCCCCAAGGTGAGAATTTGCTCTCTTAAACAAAAATCCACGCTGTTAACATTGAATAAATTCTAGCTCAGTCTGAGAAAACTCCACGCAGCAGCTCTGCTTGCTAATACCAGAATGATCTCTAAATATCCTTACCTTTCTGGACAAAAATAAAATCTAGATTCTTCCCTACTACAGATAGACCAGACTGTAAATATGGTATCAAAACACGTGATTGCAAGCTCGTCAGACGACGTCATAAATAGAACACTGGATTGAGTTCAACTTCAATACAATGTCATGTATGCAACTGAAATCTATAACATAATGGAATGTTCCACTGGATTTGCAAAACAAATATGAATCACTAGTGTTCAAGTAGTTTATTCCAGATAGCGTATGCATCTAATTATTTCAACAGCTTTAAACAGACACTGTTATAAATCATATTAAAGAAATGCTAATTATAAACATATAAACTGATCTAGAATGTTCTTCTTCTAGATGTTTAATGATTTCTGTGATTCGTTTTGGCAATGTTGATTCAAAATGGCAGGTTTGGAAGGACAAATCTCTGAAATTTCATATTTTCTCCATTATCTCTGAAGGTGCAGCTTGTTTCCTTCTTGTTCTTAGATAAAGATATATGATGGGGAAATGTATTAGACATATATGTTGAGTTCACAAGCAACATCTTTTGACATAATGTAGAAAATTTATAAAATTTTATGTAGCCTAAAAAACATTGAGAGTTGTCCTTCTAAACCTGCCATTTTGAAGCAACATGGCAAGTGTCTGAGGATCGCCATAGAAAATAAATTCAGACTTTTCAAGCTTTCATAACTTTCTAATTTCGTAACCGTTTTTGATGGAACTTTCCTTACATTGCTTCTTTCTATCTTCTATGTTACTTTTTTTAAAAACTTATTTTCCCCCAGGGTTTCATTCTCCTTTAATATACGACTGGTAACGACCGGTGCATCGGACCATCTTCAAATGAGACTTTGGACCCGACTATATATATATGTAAGGATGTTTGTTAAATATCGATAATGGGTAAAACATGTGTGTATACCCTGGAACCAAGATGTCACACTGGCCGCTGCAATGAAAATTCGATTTTTTTTTGTAGTATACTGCTGTAAAGCTCCGCGAAATAGGAATCGTTTTATTTAACATTGTCTTCTTCATAGTCAGCTTTGATTCAGTCGGGCATCATTTTGACGTAACCTGTGAGTGTTTGGATCTATATCCATTTCAAATTTTATGAGTAAAGCAATGCAATGCATGGAATAACTTTAAGCCATACACTATGAACATGATGGACAAAGAACGTGGAAAAAATTAACAACCTCTCATTCTACCCTTCACAATGGTTCTGGTAGTCAAAGAACATCCCTTCACTGCTATTATGTTTAATCAGTAGTTCCAGGTGAATATGTATGTGACACCTGTTCCACATATTTTTGATAATAGCAGTGAAGGGTTGTTCTTTTGACTACCAGAACCATTGTGAAGGGTAGAATGAGGGGTCGTTTATTTTGTCCGCTTTCTTTGTCCGTCATGTTCATAGTGATAGGCAGTTGAGTCCACTGCATTTCTATTTCTGTTTTATTATGGGGTTTTTTTCCTGCGTGCATTCTTTGTATGTTTTGTTCATCGTGGGGAGGGGGGGGGGGGGGGGGGGGGGGTAAGAAGTATATTTGTGTGTGTGTGTGTGGGGGGGGGGGGGTGTTTGTTCTTTTTCTCTTTTTAAATCTTGTAGTAATCCAATATTTAGCCGACTGTATCACTGCTATAGTTCTTTCAGATTACTTTGAATTAATGAACAGTTTAACTACGATTTTTTCTTATTGGCAATAGGAAAAACAAAATCCATTTTGCAACAAACTATTGTCGTCAAGTTCGCTAGCCCTATAGCTTCTTGTGTTGTTGCCAATAGATTTTGGTTTCTTTTCCTCTTTTTAAGGATCAAATTACTTAACTTATTTTGCCGTGAATTTTTTCTTAATCTGTGCTTGAAGAGCTTGCTTCCAAAGGACGCTATATACAGTCCTTATCAAAGTTATTGACGTCATTGTGTTATTCAGCTGCAGTAATTTGCTATATGAATAAAATTTTGCAGCAAAGCTATCAAGACATATAGAAGAGACAGTGCTTTTATTATGTAAAATTTCCATTGACACGCGGACAAACTCAGAACAGAGATATGCGTTTTACCCTCAAGTTACCAAAATGGATTTAGCGCCTATCGGAAGAAAGCTCTCCACATACATTTCCAGGCGGCAACACGGTTTTTTTTTTTTTTTTTTTTTTTTTTTTATATAAGTAAGGTATACAGGTGCCATTTACTGCTGTGAGAAGGCGCCGGTTTTCTGTGCGATGGCGCCCATCAAGGTCTTCAGCGTTGTGAAAACAATAAAAGTAAGGAAGGGTTTGCCCCCGCGTCATCCCCAGATCAGCCTTTGTAGACTTTTCTGACTTGGAAGCATATTTCAGGTCACTGTAGTGTGGATAAAATTTTGGTAATTTAGGCCTACACATGATCATGATGATTAGAGGCCCCTATTTCTTTCTCACCCTTAGTCCCAAGTTCCGCAAAGCTTTTAAAAGCCAAAAATGCAGAAGTATGATCCTAACTGTCCCCTGGCAACCTTGGAGGATATCCAGAAAGCATACAAGGTCGTGCAGGAAAGCGCCCTCTGCGTTCGGACGCCTATGGTGCACAAAGCTCAGGACTGGTTGAGGCTGGACTTGGGTTGTGATCTGAGTCTCAAACTAGAAAACGCACAGACAACAGGTGGGTTGATGAAGATGTATGGTTCGTATAACTGAGATGCTCTTTAGCCCCTTTCAAGGGCTTCTATACAATTTTACATGCACCACCGGTTCTATTGTTTTGTGAGAAATGCTTAGTCTATGCAACAGGGATGGGAGAAATAAACTTTCCAAAAAAAAAAGAAAAGGAAAAAAAAGAAAGAAAACGAGGGTCCCCGTTCTTGACAGATAGGTGCTCATTGAAATACCTTTGACTGTATTTGAAAAGGGAATTACACAGCTTGAAAATCCAAAATACTTTAACGTATAGGCTTACACTGTTCCACGCCAAATAATAAATTGCGAGTCTACAATTTCCTGATCAATTTGGAAATAACTAAATTCATAGGATTCAAATCGCCTACATATAGGCATATAGGGAATTACTGTTATCATGATTATGAAGAGAAAATTCTCTAGAGTCGCTATATGAGAAAGAGAGAGAGAAAAAAGATTAAGTAGTGCTGTATTGTGCAAGCAGAAGAAGATCTCAAAAGCATCCGCCATTTCTTGACCATGAATACAGGGTCGTTCAAGGTCAGGGGACTTGCGAACCAACTGGCTCACATCCCCCAAAATGTCCAACAGGAAGTCATCACCATGTCAGCTGGGAATTATGGGAAAGCCTTCTCCTTTGCTATGCAGCAACGAGGTCTGAAGTCGAGGGTACTGATGCCTGATACAGCGCCAAGGGTCAGGGAGGATATCATGCGAGTATGAGGAACAAGCGTTGTTGGTCAATATTATTGCAGAGATAAATCTTCTAGTATTTAAGGGGCTTAAAACAAACTGTCCTAAAAGCGGAGCCGAGTATGCCTATATGCAGCATAATCACAGACTAAATGCGAATTTTCGAAGACTCAGAATTACAACAAATTGGCTACGTGCTGAATATATTAGAAAATTAAAAGGTAGTATAACACATTCGTCAACGTTGCAGGCATTGGCTGCAGCCGCCCCCTCTCCTGATTTGGAGTCTGGTAATCGATATTCGGGCAGCGGTCACGTCCTATTGGGCAGTGACAACCTAATTAATAGCCTATGATCTCAGTTGAAAAAATATAAAATTTCAAAATATTTTCCGCTTACTGTATACTTGCAGGGGTATGGAACTGAAGTTGAACGTGTGCCAGCTCGAGAACTTCAGCCCACAGTTGACCGTTATGTAGTCAATGATGGCATGCACTATCTTCATCCCTTTGATGATTTCCACCTAATTTGTGGACACGGAAGGTAATACTGGTGTAGCGTATACAAGTCTAGCCATTACCCCGCGATGACTATTGAATTCTCGGATTTTTCAGGGGCATCTAGATCTGGTTTCAGTAGTCAATGGTTTAAGAAGTCTGTGGCATGATGAAAGGCAAATGAAAGTGAAACAGAACATAACGGAAATAAAGACAGTTCTCGTATATGCTCGTCTTTTGTGCAAGGGCGCTATCTATGAACGGCATATTTGTATTTCTCAATTTCCCAATCATTATCCTGAAAAGCATAGTCTTCCGTCGGTGGCACGCCAAAGATTTGCGAAGGATGCAAATTTAAAAAATTGGCAAAGTCTAACATTCGCATTTTCAAAAATGCGAATTTTCAAAATTCGCCGAACTTGCAAAGGGGTTCGAAAGCGTCGTCAAATGTTCGCGGAATGCGGGAAATTTTGCAAGAATTTTCAAACTTTTCTTTAAGGGTGCTGCCAACCTAGAAAAAGTCGCAAGTCTAGCGACTTTTGAAGCATACAATACGAATGTTGGCCTTTAACATTTTTTCGACATATTTTGTACCCTTCGTGAATCGTTCGCGTGCCCGTGAATTTTCTAAGTTTGAAAACTGGAAGTCGTCTGTTCTTTGTTCATCAAAACTCTTCAAAGTCGGACCGACCCCCCCCCCCCCCCCCCCCATCCACGCTTTAGCAGGAAAGTTATTCTTATTACTCTCCAATATTTTAACGTTTTCATCAAATATAACAGCGCAGGTTTAGAGATTATGGAAGAAATTCCAGACCCTGATGTCATTGTAGTATGCTGCGGGGGAGGAGGCTTACTGGCTGGAATAGCCGCTGCAGTTAAACTCTCAGGCAACCCTTTTACAAGGATCTATGGAGTTGAACCTGAACAAGGTAATTTCACGTACGTCATCTGGTCATGGGTGCTTGTTCAGTACAGTGTCTGCGTGTGCGGGCACGTGTGTGTGTGTGTGTGTGGGTGTATTTTTTAATGATTGTTTTAGGTCAAGGTCAGAAGGTGGAGTTCCTACTCAAGAGGAAAGTATTCAGAGAGTCGTAGAATATCGAAATGAAGAAAAAGCAATAGCTATTAAAAAGAACAAGTTAGACAAGCATTTGTTAAAATGGGAGAGAATGTACCGAAATGGCAGCACTAGGGGCGATATCCAGGTGTGATTTGGGAGGGAGTGACTGTGTAGGTGTTATGTGCGTGTGTGGGTTTGGGGGGATATGATATTTTCTTTTGGGAGGGGTGATACTTTGTTGGTTTTTTTCTCATTGATTTCTTTTTGATTTGCTTTGTTTTGATGACTGTAAGCTATGTAATCTTAGATAGTTTTATATCAATGATTGAATATTCGATACATGAAAGGAAAAGTGTTTTATTATGTATTTTATTTTAAAGGGGATCCTAGTTTCAATATATCTATTTGTTTATTAGTTTGTATTGGATTTGGGTCTCCTTTGTTTGTTCTTTCAGATTTTCTTTTTTTTTACCTGATTTTTAACTGATTTCATTATTTTTCGTTTAAGTTATATATGAATCATGTTTATATTAAGTTATTGAAAAAAAAGTCAAAATATGAAATGTGAAATATTATATTATGTGAATTGAAATGTTAAATTGAAATGTTATATATTTTTGTTCATGAAATCAGAATAAAACAGTATGGGAAAAAAGTGTATGATGAATGTTGGATTGACACACTGGGGCCAGCACAATGTAAGCTTCTGTAAATTAGAAAGACAAAAAGAATCAGTATTACCATACGGTATTAATGCGTTAATGGACTTGCTCCTTCGTACTTGAATTATTTTACTCACTGTATACAAACCAACAAGATAGCTTCGTTCATGCAAAAATAATTTGTTTATTGTACCTTCCATTCAGACAAAATGGTGAACGTTCATTTGCTCATGCTGCTCCAGTTTTGTGGAATAGCCTCCCAAACTCTCTAAGAAACATAGACATAATAAATAAGTTTAAATCTACCCTGAAAAACACACTTATTCAAAAAGTATGTTAGTTCAACGAAGTAAGCTCGGCAGGCCTACTATCTTAATTCTTTCTTTTTCTCTTGTTCTTAAAGCGCATAGGGACCTACAGATGTAATGTGTTATGCGCTATACAAAAACTGTACATTATCATTATCATTATTACTATTATTATTATTATTATTATTATCATCATCATCATCATTATTATTATTGTTATTATTAATTATTATTATTATCATTATTATTCATTTATTTATTTATTCATTTATTTCATAAAACGCTGAGAACTTTTTTTTTTCTAATAAAACAGTTGGCTCCCCTCTCCTGTATGTTTTTTCCCCTCTTGTTTCTCTCTTTTTTTTTTTCGTGTGGAACATTCAGAAATGTAACATCTTTCTGTCAAAAGATATCCAGCCATGACACCAAAATTCCCCACCGACCCCCTCCCCTTACTCCGAAAAAAAAATGGGGAGGGTCGATCGAGTAATTCAGAACCCGACCCTGCCGACTGTGCAAAGCTGATTCATGAATTATCTCTTCTACAACAGCCTGCTGCATGTACAAGAGTAAACAATTAGGCGAACCGGCACAAGATCCTAATGTACACTCCATCGCCTCTGGACTGTCACCTCCTTTTGCTGGTAAGCCATTTGTCTCCTCTTCTTATTCTTTTTCCCCTTTCTAGAAGAAAAAAATCATTCTAGTACACGCATATATACAAAAGTTATGAACTTATAATGACAACTGAAATGCATGCTGTTTTATCGGAGAATGTTGGCATCATCAACATAATCAATAGGCGGAAATATTCAGTCAAGCAGTGAAAATAATGTAAAAGATCCATTCCTAAATCATTCTTTCTTCTTAGGCTCAAAGGTCATCCTTCGGCGACAATTTCTTCAAAAGTATACATTTATGCAAGGGGTGGTATTGGGCTTATTGGGCTTTAAGGCAGGGTTTGTACGGGTCGAGGGTTGTTGTTGTAGTTGCTGTTACTTGTTGTTGTTTTGTTTCGTTCTGCTTTTTCTGTTTTTTGTTTTGTTTTGTTTTGTTTTCTTTTGTTTTTTGAGGGGATCGCCATAGAATAAGGTTCGGGGATAAAGCTGGAAATTTGGTTAGGACAGGAAAAAGACTGAGAGTTTGTTGGAGGATGAAGAATATGTCAGTCACCCTATACATGTACCATGTATTCCATGTCCTATCAATGTTGGTCATCAAAGTCGCGTTCTCCCATAATTAGGATCGAATGCCTTTCGCCATGTTCACAAGTTCGTGGAAGACATCCTCCTACTAAGCGAGGACGAGATCATTGCTTCCGTCTCCCATCTCTACAACAATGGTCTGGTGGTCGAGCCCGCGGTTGCGGCAGCCTTTGGAGCGCTACTCTTCGATAAGGTGCCGGACGTCGTGGGCAGGAAGGTGGTCGTGGTGATTACTGGCGGAAACGTTTCTCCGAAGGAACTTTGCGACATCGTCAAGACCGCGTCGTGATCGGGACCTCAAGAAAAACTCAATAACTGTCGGATAATTGACTGATTATGATTTAATTTTCCTGATTTCTAACACGGTCTTAAGGAGCTGTTTTCATTGTGATCAGGGGCGGCGCCAAAGTATTTTGATAGGGGCAAGAGGAACCATAGGAGAATTTATTGACGTTTTAAATGAATAGGGCTATTATATAGTTGCAAACCCCAGGCCTCTTTCCCCTGCCCTCTTCTTTCTTATTCCTCCTTTTTTTTCTTCTTTTTCTCTTTACACCTTTTTATCACTTGAAAAATCATTTGGGGGGGGGGGCATTCGCCCTCCTGCCCCCCCCCCCCCCTAGCGCTGCCCCTGATCGTGATCATAATCGAATTCAGGCAAGAAATTCCACTGACCCATGCGGATTGCAAAACATAAACTGTATCTGAAGTGATATTGAAGTATAGTAGACCTGCATGTGAAAAAATAATATTTAAAAACAGAAAATTCTTGGATTAGTTAAATCAGACGACTTCATTCCTAGTATGATTTAAGATTATCATCTTTATCTAGGGATCACCGAACGGTTTAGGACGTCCAAATTTGGAAGGAAACATTATTTTTCAAAAAGGTTTATCTGAATATACATGAACCACCATCGTAACCATATCCGAAATCTTGCAAATATAATAGAAACTGCTCAATTTCTATATTATTTGCAAGATTTCGGAACGACAGTGATTTATTCTTATGAACACCATTAATGACAAATACAAAAAAAGCAGCATATCTACATGTTAGTATCATGGCATCATACAGGCTTACGGTTTGTTCAGTGGCCGGAAATCTTTGTTCAAACGGGGGTTGGGGACAAGATCCTGAAGTCTCAAAAAGCCGATTGACTCTGCAAGAAACATATATCAAGAGTCAAACCCTTTTACTCTAGAATTCTTAATACTCAAAAGAAATTACTCATCGTGAGGGGAAATTTCAATATCGTGCCCCCCCCCCCCCCGCCCGATTTGCGCTCATGGTCTGTTTCAACAAAGGGACACGACATGTACAAGTTTTAATGCAAACAGTCCATGACTATAAGTTAATTGTGAACGACAGATAACACAACAGTTTCATATGGCATTTTCGTTTTTTTTTTTTTCATATAATACTAAGTTGTATTTATTTCACAACAAGGAAAGCATATGGGCATTAAAGTTTATTTCTTACGATGTCGTAATGATTCGACTGACGATTTCCTTTTTTCTTCATAATTTGTACTTAAATACACTAACAGGTAAATAGGTTTAAACAGTAAAAAAAAAAAAAAAAAAAAAAAAAAAAAAAAAAACAGGCATGTGTAGCTATAATCAAGTGACAACATGAGAAACGTATGCATAACCGTCCAAATAGGCAACGGAAAGAGATGACAATATTTGATTGCCCAAGGTCCCCAACCATACCAACATGACCAACGAGACACACACTATAGAGAGAGAGAAAAAAAATGGGGGGGGGGGACTACATTCCCTCGAACTGCCGAGAAGGGGTCACTTTGGAATCTTGAATTCGGTTTTAACTAAATTATGACTAAGGTCTAGCCATTTGGGCATTCTATATGCTGGTAACTTGATACAAAGTCTCAAGGAAGGTACTGTGCTGAACAATCTGGGGCACAAAAAAAAGGAGTAAAATGAAATTATAAGGAAATAAATACATCGACCGTATTATAGGTGTCAGCCATGCAATATAAAGAAAAGGAAAAACATCTAACAATTATTGTTGCTGGACTCACACTAATATACATGAAGGTCATCACGATGAAAAACATGATTTTGATGAAAATAAATATTACAAATTTCTGCAAAGCATGCAAAAGACGGATAAAAGACAATACTGTAAAGACTCTGCAATATCTGTACAAAGTATACATTATGTTTACAATATAATACACTATAAGTACAATATTTCTGTTTATTTACATGTTCATATTGAAATACAGTCCCTATATTTGGCTCCCACACAAAAATAGTTTAAAATCTTGGACAGGTTAATGGATACAAATGGAATTTATTCTTTCTACGGGTCATGACATTATCTTTCTTGAGAATATATGGGTACTAGAAGTTGAGGAATGGAGGAAAAATTAGTCATCCTACAGGTGAGATTGGTTTTAATTCTGTACTTCCTTTTGCTCACTGATATTAATAGATAAGTATAAAATACTAGAAAGTATTTAACCCATTCGTGACAGGAACTAGTTTAAACCTAATTTGATCAGCTTTTCTTCTCATAATTGGCAATACCAGTATTTTCCTTAACATTTTTTCTTATAAAAAGTTAGGCATCTGTAACGCTGATCTGTACGAATGGAATCTGGATATCTCATTGGCTGAGATTTGTGAAGCCGCCCGACCGTCACATTACTACTCCAAATTACCACTCCACGAACGCATTCTCCATTTGTTTGTGTACAAATCCACCCCTACAAAATTGGCTGAATTAGACATAGAATTCTGGAATTTTCAGCTCTTAACTGCGTAAATCGTCAAATTGAAGGCTTTGGACAAGATTTCGCCCATAATCATGATTAAAATGAATGTCTAATTTACATACAAATCATTGAGGTTTTGAGTGGTAAAATGGCCGTTTCACCCGTGCGTCTGCTTCGAGTGTTTGTACGGTGCATAATAGCCAACGAGATCTTTAGATTCTTTTCATACACGATCGGTGATCTGTAATGAATATAAAGTAAAGGAAAATTTGTTGAGAAGTCAAAACGTTGCCAATCTGCTTGGATGTACAGTGACTTTGATCTATTCTGCTCTTTTTGCTCTTGTATTATGTATGATTTCAGGCTCTGCAAAAAAAACAAAAAAAAGTTATTGGGCCAAATCACAAAATGTGGACGCTCTGTCACAAATGCATTAAACAAAAGCTTGATACCTGGCGTTCCATACATCAGTGGACTGTTAACCGAGGTTTAACTAAGTTTGCCTTTTCAGAAGTACTAGCCATAAATGCATAACAAAAATGCAAAATTACACAGATGTCAAATACCTGAAAATTATTCCTCCAGTGACCATATTAGGAAGACAGATAAACAGATGTAATATAAAATGAACTGGCATCTCGATGCATCGATTTTTGAGAGTACAATGCACAAAACTACATGTATATGAACTGGAATTCGGACGGAAGAAGAACAACAGTTGAATCACTTATTAATTATTACTGAGTGTCTATTCTAAAATACAAAATTTAAAAAAGAAATCTGTTAAAAGGTAAAAAGTTAAAACACAAAGTAAAGTTAAAAACAGAAGTTAAAGCAACTGTGCATTGGTGCACAAATACTTGTACCAAGTAAAGAGAACAGTGATATGGGAAATTCTCAACAAGGATAGCACGTGGAATGTATCGTCTTGCAGTCTCACTGCAGTCCATTTCTGTGTTGTGCATGAAAAAGAGTTTACAAAAACTAGGCCATTTGTATGTTTTAAAAAAAGATATAAAATGCTCATTTTAAGACTCTACATGTACAATCAGCATAGTTTGGAAAAAAGTATCAGTACTTTCTACAAACGGTAAATTTATATTTTATACAAGAAAATAGAAACTCTTGAAATGCAAAATTATTGCTTTGCATATCTTAGCAAGATAAAAAGGACAATACTGAATAGCACACAACCAAGGAAAAGATAGTACAAAATTTGAACACTTAAAAAAAAAAAAATTGTAATTCATGGTGCAGGCAAAAGCCCTCTTTATCAACTAATTGTACTGTGTACGTGCAGTAACTTTTTTTTACTCAAACCCTATGGAATCATGATTATCTCCTTTAAGACAACATAAAATTTTACCTAAAAAGATTACAATCAGTAAAAGACATGGAATGCCAAGGATAAATGTAAATTGGCAAGTCAAAATGAGGGTATATATTTTGGGGTGTTTCACAAGAGTTAAGTTTGAATTAAAGTCACATTTAAATTCTTAGTGGCGAGCTGTATAGCACGGATCTTCGCACTGGTCAGATCATGCTCAGGGGAGGTGCACTACTGGAAGTCTGTCAATGAGATTACCCCTTAAATACTGGTTGCGCATAAGTGCTTACGTACCACTCTAAGTCAAACTTAACTCTTTGTGAAACACCTCCCTGGTCGCTTAAGAATTTCAGCTAGAATATGACATTAAAAGCACCATAGTCTGCTTTAAAAGATTACATACTTGACAGTACTGGGTGCCATTGCATTAAAACTTGCTATTATAGTAACTTTGCCATCAATGGTAACTACCATGGTAACACTGCTCAACAGCCAATCAAAATCCAATATTCCATGAAAGTTACCATTGATGGCAAAGTTACAAAAACAGTAGGTTTTTTGCAATGGCACCCAGCTGTGATACAGGAGGTGCACAAATAAATCCATTAACTCTCAAATCAAATAGGCACCTTGGCTTGGGTTTTCTATTTGTGCCATACAGGTGTATGCAGGTACATTTAATGTACATGCGTAGGTTCTCATCGATGCATTACACGATTGGCACTCAAATCAAGGGTAGATTTCAGAATAAATATACCAAGAGTGATTATTTACAGGCAAGGTTACTATTAAACGGGGTAGTAACTATGTCAGCTTCAAGTTTAGTTCTACCTAAAACACTACCCCTGATGTGTTGCTAAAGTGACTGAAAACTTTTGAGTCGATTTTCAATGCAGTACCATGTACCATTTTCAAATACTAGTAAGATAAATTTGATTGTAGTTAATTTTAAGATGAACACTCAAAATTGGCAATGCAGTGGAAAATAAATATTTGCCAATTTGAGGTGGAGAAGCTGCTAAGTTGAGTCCTGAAGAAAACTTGGAATGCTATGGGTTTAATACTCTGCTTACCGGGACTCAAAACAGACAAATGCTAAACATATTTCTGCTGAGAACACTTAATGACACAGCATTTAAAAATCTCCATCAGCAGAAAAATATTTCCTGCTGAAGTTATCAAACCCAATAAAGATGTTCCCACTCTTGTCAATCTTGGTTGGGAAGGTCACGCTGCTGACTTCCGTGCGACCTTTGGGCGATTTGACCTCTCCAGAGGTCAGGTCGATGCACCATTTATGCCAGGGGCACTTGACGCAGATAGACATGTCAGGCAAAACCTCAATATCACCCATGTGCAGAGGTCCTCCTATGAAATCAAAATCAGAGGATATGAGAAAATGTAAGAAATCTGGATTTAATATGATGGAAAGTTACAATTAAACATCATCACTGCAGAACTTATACTACACCATATTTGTCCTATATAGTAACTGCTTCCACTATGAATGTGTCTGGTTGCACCACAGGCGCTCTGCAATCAATATTTTACTTTCACTTTTTCACAGACTTTTACCCTGGACTTAACTTAACTGTCATCATCATGACATGCCCCATGCACCTCACATGCTGGCTTTGGTCAAAAGTCAGCATATACATGTACATGGCAATCAGGGCTTGGAAGCCCTGTGAACTGGTACATTAAAACCTTGTTAAAAAGAACACTTCATATACTATCACTAATTCAAAGTTTAACAGCATAATCTTAAAGACCTTCCAGCATGGTATTTTTCTGTTTTCTTGATGTGACAAAGTTTAAAAGTCAGATGTAACATCCATTGTCCCACAGAGCTTTTATAACAAGGTCTTAGTTCCACTGTATATCTGTTGAAACTTCAACAGCCAGTTACAACTGTCCAATTCCTCCTTGCTCATTGCACATTTTTCATTATCAAGAGTTCTTATTCCATCAAACGAACATTTCCTTATTTTTAGTGAACCCTCTTTTTGTTGATATTCTTTCAACATCTACAATTCTTTTAACAGTTATGTTGGCAGATGCTCTGTAAACATGCAAACTTGAGAAAAGAGAATCTAATAGAAATAAAAAATTGAAATCTAGGTAGTATTCTCACCTAAGTGGGGGCATTTTTCTTTAATAGCGAAGAGCAGTTCCCGGTAACGAAAGAGAGCAATGCCCTCTTCATTCAGCTGGACCAGACTCCCTGTAGGCATGCTGTTAGACCGTCTCAGCTGACGACCGCTGACCTGATGACTCTTCCATTTTTGGTCAGGGTTCGACCAATCATAGAGGTCTGCAGAGGGACAAGTTGAGGAAAATAAAATTACAAGTATGATGCAAATGATATGAGGACTTTTGAGGAAAAATTGCTAAGAAAAACTGAAAAAAGGGATACTCAATCAATGAACAGTACGAATTCCTCATATAATACAATTACTAGTTGTGATTCGCCATGGGGGGGGGGGGGGGGTTGCTGATCAAACAGTATTGAGTACATTGTAATTAGGTGATCACATTGAGATTTTTTTTCATTTTGCTGTTTGAAATGACATGGAAGGGAAATTGAAACAAGTATTTCAAAATATTTCACCCCCAACCCCCATGGACAGTTGACAGTAGACTTGATCTGGATGTTGTACAGTGCAGGACCTTCTGGTATAATGCACTAATATCATGCTCACAATTGGCTGTTTATTTTCCAAATCATTTGTATTGCACAGTCTGCTGTATAAAAGAACAAACTCTTTAATGAATCCCTCGGTTAACCATACTTTCATGAAACCACCATCATGGACCTGCATGTCTGTTCTAGTCAAGATACATTGTATATGACCAAACAGTTCTCCAATTAGTCAAAATCACATCCTCTTTGAGATTTTCTCTCTCCCTCTTTTTTTTATTTTATACGCACCTTAAATTTTGACAAAAAATTAACCACTTAACAAGTATAACATCCCCCCCCCACCCAATAAAATAAACACCAAAGTAAAAACATACCCTCTTTCCTGACTTTGAGCATATTCGACACCCAAGACACATCGCCCGTTGTTATGTAGACCGAGACTTCATGTATTCACTGTTATTAAAAATCCAGATGGCACAACCTTTTGTTGGCTCTCAGCAAGCCTAAGCCTTGTTCATTGTTTTAAGCTATCCCCACTATTGTGCAGTTCTATTTGTCCCAGAGTCTTACATTAATTATGCATGAAGTACATTGTATTCTGATTTTTGTACACTGGTACTTTTCCATGGGCATCTCAAATAAACCATCGAAGCAACCAAACAATCTATTTTCTGTTCCTCTATCTTATGTTGAGTTTACAACTATGGGCCACTGTACAACATACGTGTTGAGTGCTTTGACCTGAACTCTACACTTATCAAGCATTCTTGTGGTTGCACAAACATGTATGCACAGCAAAATCATTGATAGCCCCCCCCCCCCCTCTGCAATATGAAGTGTGTTGTGCACACTACCCAAGAATAGAAGGATACTCTTGTTCATTCTTTGTGTATGAACACAGATCTAAATTCCTAAATGCTCCTTTTTTTACCCTTCTTTTGCTTCTTTTGTGGTCTCCCCCAATTCATGTCCTAGAATGACTTTTTCACACTTTCCTCAGATTTTTTCTTTTGAAAATCAACCTAGATGACCTCTTGCTTTCCATGGTTGTCTCCTTTTTTAGTACACTTGCTCCTCATTTCATTTGTACAGTATCTTGTTTTTCTTCTTCTGCAGCTTGTTGTACGCAAGTCTATGAGAGCTGAACGCGCAATATTCGTACCATTACACTCGTACCATCCAAAATGTACCATTGCATGGTTAATTAGCGTGACGTCACAGTAGATTCCTTCTTTTGTTTCTTTTGTGATGTCACAAGTAGCTTGCGGTGCGTTGCGGTGTAGACCCTACACGCGTATTTATTTTTGCATGCTCAGACTATGCCAGGAAGTCGCGTTCACGCACTGCTACATATACGCACACGCGCAAAAAGGCCAGCTGCATTTTGCAGTCAGCCCTCCTTTCCCTGCTCTATAAACCTTGAATTGGCTTCACCAAAATGTGACTGTTTTTCTTGATTTTCATCAATTTCTCAGACTTCCAAAGCATTTTACAATACAAATAACGAATATTCTAATTCGTGCAATGGTACGAGATTTCGCATTCGGTGAAAGATCGCGACGTAACTTCCATTCAACGAGGCGAAGCCGAGTTGAATTGAAGGTCGCTCTTTCACCTCATGCGAAATCTCGTAACACACTCATATCTATTCGCTATTTGTATACTGTCAAACCACCAATTACCAGTGGAGGCGCCAGTCTGTAAACAAGGATTGTCCTCATAAACAAGGATTGCCCGAATAAACGAAGACAAATCCCCTGAAATTGTGTCCTCATGAATTGAGATTATCCTTATTTATGAGGACATTTTTATTTCACCGTACCCTGCGGGCTTAGACGGCAGTTTCGGGCCTTCAGAGTGTTAAAGATAAGATTCTGTGTCATGAAATACCCCCAGTTAACTGTCTTCTTCCAAGACTTGCCCGTCTTCCCACAGACTTGTAATGAAACCTGATAGGTTTACATTGAGCTAGCACTCTCAACTTGTGTCGGCAATTCTAAGGGGACTGAACTTTCCCATTTTTTTCTTTTTTTTGTGAAGAAATCCTAATAAATAAGGACGACCCTGGTTAACAAAGACAATCTGCATTTACAGACCGGCGCCTCTACGGCTTTTGCTAAACACTCGGGTCGCGTCGCGCTGGAAAACACTCGGGTCGCGGCTCGCTGGGTATGCTGCGCCAAGTGTTAACTAGGTTATTTGGTCCAAAACTGCACAATTTAGTGTCAAAAGTTCACTCAAAAATTTATTTCTTTATAGAATTCACGAACAGTGAACCATTCCGTTACAAAATGAAATGCAACAGACGATTTTGCAACAAAAACCTCCCCAATATGAATAAACAGACAGGATTTATAATCATGATCTCTCATTAAGTCTGCTATATTCACTTCGCCTGGGCATTGACTTTGTTTCGTTACAAACACTTTGTGCATAGCAGAGGACGGGAGGATTAGTTTGCCAGAATATGGTTGGGGACGTGGCTATGAGGGTTTTGGTTTTACTGTACACTGACTGTCGTTTTTGGACCAAATAACCTAGTTAACACTTGGCGCACCATACCCAGCGAGCCGCGACCCGAGTGTTTAGTAAAAGCCGCCTCTAGATCTACTGATTACCGAGTAGACAAACCCCGTCCCACTACTTAAGTTACAAGTCTTTCGGTCTCTCGCTCTCTCTATCCCCCCCCCCCCCTTCTCTCTTTCTAACTTTCCTTAACCGCGGCAGTATAAGCAATGGTGAGGCCGTGCCGACACCATAAACAAACACAAAACTCAATGCATCGTACCACACAAAGAATTAACTGTTAGAAATAGAATATCAGTCCCTGCACTGCACACTATGAACAGCGTATATCAGGGGATAAAAACTGGTAATATACTAGAACGAGATACAGTCATTCCAACATACCTTCGAATTTCACCGAGTCCACACGAAAATATAATCTGCCGTCTTCTTCACACATGTGAATATTCTGTTTTTCAGGATCAACATTAGTGCCAAGTTTCATTAACTTCTCCAGAAATCGCTCTTGTGGTGATGTACTCAGTGGTCCAGGCATTTCTCTGAAATTTTGTGAATGTAATGGGTATGAATAGCACAAAAACTCAACAAAACGGCTGTATAAGAGAAAAACTAGTAAGCAAGTGTAGTATGGTGCAATTGATGGTATAGCACACGCACAAAAATGGCATCATTTGTTGAAACTAAACATTTGAAATGTTGAAAATGGTTGCATCAATAAATGGCACCATTCTAAAGGCGTGTTCATCTTCTGCCGGTTTACGAGCATACTGATCCCAAGAGTAATTTCACCCTGAAGAAGTTCTCATCAAAACCAGGCGTATCAAAGGAGTGTGAAAACCAATAAAAGACTAAAAGAGACATAAAACACAAAAGCCAAAGTGAACAAAACGCCTCCACTGAAACGCCAAAAGGGTATTAATATTCGGATAAGCTTCTTATAATTCGAGCAACAATTATCCCCGCAATTATCTGGCGGGAGGGTCAATGCCATGTATGTTGTAAGAGGATTAAGAGCAAGGTGGATGGGTCATCCAGTGATCAAGATAAGGCCATCGTGTGAGCTCTTACCATCGGGCATCTTTATAAGAACGAAGATCCGGGTTCTTAGTCTCCTAGAGGATCACCGTAAGTGATTAGTGATGAACCGGATGCACTGGCATGTTGTGATTTAATTAGAGCTATACTGAGACTGAGTAAAGCTTCTATATGTTTTGGATTGTGAGACGCTTATGTTTACATGGTAACGCGGCTTCCAGCACTTTTCTAAAGAAGAACTTAATTATAAAAAAAAAAAAAAAAAAATGCCGACTGATTAGTATTGAGGGCATGAAATTATCGAAATTATTAACTGGATCTCTAATCTTAAGTTATAGCAGAAAGCACCTCTCTATTTTTTAAAAGTCAAATCGCTGAGGTAGTACATCCAGTTAAATAATGCCTGTGGTTTGAATGACAAGTCTTCATAGCCCTAGCTGACATGTGCTAGGCCGAGATATTAAACATCATGGGTGGGGGCTGTCTTGAAACGTCACACTCCATATTTTGACAAACTTAAATAAAAAGTTAGGAACAACCATGTCAACAGAACAAAGATCTCCTTCTAGTCTTGAAGATACCAAGTTCCAGGGATAGAGGGTCTCCGATACGGATGATGTTCGTTATTCCGAAACACACTCAAAGTGCGTATAGATGTTCGTTAGTCCGAAAATGAAAAAGGGTTCGTTAATCCGATAATTCGTTATTCCGAAGGTTCGTTAATCCGAAAATGAAATAAGGTTTGTTATTCCAAAGGTTAGATAGTCCGTAAATGAAATGAACTAACGAACTAACGAACCTTACTTCATTTTCGGATTAACGAACCTTCGGAATAACGAACCTTATTTCGTTTGCGGATTAACGAACCTTCGGAATAACGAACCTTCTGAATAACAAACTTTAACCCTTGTATAGTAGTATATATTAACGTCTGCCAGAGTTGTGTAGCTGGGATAATCGTCCCGCTGAGCTTCATTGTCTGCATAAGCCATATTTGCTCCTTTCTGCAATAATTTTATTCATTTATTGGCTGAAATTGCTACCTTTGATGATTCTTGGTATGCCTTCAGCGCAGGGTTGAAATCCCCCTAGAGCAGCCATTTCATATTGCAAGAGTATTTTGTCGTTAGTATGGCTGTATAAGTTGCCCTTTAATTTCTGATATGTTATTTATAATAGGCCTATTCTCCTTGTAATAGGCCTGACACAATCATGGGGGGGGGGGGGGGAACTCTTATTTCAGAGCATTTGATAGTGGATTTATGGACTAACGTTCTAATTTTCATTTTAATTCTTGACATGCTTGATGAGGGTCATCATTGTAGTGTATGATCAACTAAATGATGACGATGTCGATAATCATGCAAATAGTAATCATAATCATCGTCGTCATCACCCAGGACCAAAATCCAGTTGAAACCAAGTGGAGCAAATAAATTGAAACCAGCTGCCAACTAGTGAATAGGGAATTGGAACAACTGGTTCAAGTTGAAACCAGTTGAAAGCGAAATGGTCAAAAACCAGTTGGAAATTGCAACTAGAATTATCTGAATGGTATTTCAACTGGTTTTGTAACTGGAAATTTCAACTGGTATTTCCAACTGGTATTGTAAATGGTCAACTTCCATTTTTAACTGGACTTGTTCAACTGGTATTTTCAACTAAGTTAATAAGCTATAAGCCGTCCCATTTTAGCACTCGTGAAATACGAGTTGTACTTGCTCCTGATTAAAGCGCCAGGCGCTACTAAAACTGCATTGAAATTATTTTTGTAAACAACACATCGCAGCTTATCATTATAGGCTAATTCATCGTCATTTTCAAGGTCGATATGAATATTCATGACGGATGGCATCTCGACAGTCCGTCTCCGTGATTTTACCTTTCTCTTCAACTACGTCACTATGGTCACGAGCTCTGATCCAGAGGCGTAAACTATAAGTATCTAAGGGGGTGGGGGTGGGGGTGGGGGGGGGGGGAGGCACGAGACCCGGGCGCCACTTTCAGGTTGCCGAAATAAAGCAAAACAAAATAAAACAAACCTCCTCCCCCCCTCCTTCACCCCCCCCCCAAATAAAAAATCATGTTAATAATTTTCATATACCTTTTGATAACCAAAGAAATGTTTCCATTTTCAAGGGGTTTTTAATTTTCTAAACTGCCGTCAGAAGGGGTGCAATTTCAGAGCTTGCACCGAGCGCCGTTTCTATTTGATCTTCAGCCAATTAGCTTCCTCGAGCCATTTTTACACCGGTTTCCTTGGCAACGATCAACCACTTAAATGCTGCTTCTGTATGTGCATGGCTGTAAAATAATACTCACCTGCCTTTGGAACCGCAGTGTATCAAACCTCCACTCAAAAATGAGTTTTCTTCTTAAACGCTCACTGCAAAAATCCACTCGCTTCTCACTTCCATTCGTTACGGGGATGAGTCAACAACTTAAGCAACTTTTCTCACCACCGTTCTCCCGGAGTTCAGTCATATTCGACACGATTAAAATAACAATCAAAATATTTCCAATTGTTGGACACTTTATAATACTTGATATTGCCTGATTTAACTCTCTCGTTAACATTCGATTTGCTAAATCTGTTGAATGTTGGTTTAGTTTGTCAAACAGAAAAAAAGTTCATTGGGATTGTTTAAAAATTTGAGGAACCAATTTCAGACGATCGTTTGGAAGAATGGTGAGTATTTTCCTTAGATCATTTGTTTGTCGACTCTTTTTACACTTATAATTTCTCAAAACTCTTTCCAGTTATTCTTGCAATTTTCCTATCTTTGTACGTTTGTTGTTACAAAAATTATTTTCCCCCTAAATTAGTTCTCCTTTGGTTTTTTGGTTTGTTTTTAGTGGGGTTTTTTTTTTGGTTGTTGTTTTGCGTGTGTGTTTTTTGTTTTTGTTTTTGCTTTGTTTCTTTTTTTTTCTTTCCCACAATTTAAGAAGTTTATTTCTTCTGCCAATATCAGACTGTACATCTAAGCTGAAAGATAAATTTGACTTCCAGTCATGCGACTGCACCTTAGGAAAATTTTTTTATTCAAACACCAGTATAGGAAAGGTTAAGTACCCCTTTTAGCCTAGTATAAGAGTGAAAATATCAAGTGCTATATAAGTAGTGAAAATTTTCAGGCAAGAAGGACAAGCACAAGCACAAGTTATGGGGTTTTGGCATGTTAAACCTGTTCAATTTCAAAACTGACTTTAAAGAAACTTAACTTGATACCTAACCAGGAGTACAATGTTTCATTTATTTTTTTATATTTATGTTTTTATTAGAAAAATCATAAAGAATCACACTATTTACAAATAATTTGCATGATTAAAATAACAAAATCACTGAAAATAAAAAGAGTAATTGTAGAAAATGAAAACAAGAAAACAAGAAAAAAAAGGGGGGGGGCAGAATATTAAGTTACAAATCAGATACTGCTCAAAAGCGAAGCTCCGAGACGGAAAAGGTGAACCCATTTAAGGATCGCCGCTGAAACCAACCAACTAAACGAACAAGTCTCACCCTTACCGACTAGCCTGAAAAAAAAAAAAAAAAAAAAAAAACCTCAGCATTGCGGAGACTGGAATAAACAAGCCTTATTTTTTTTTTACTGGAGTGAGGTCTTATTGACCCCGGAGGATTTGGGATGTATAGTTTGCCCACGTTTTGGCCCAAATGACCATTTTGCTGACTTCTGGTCTGGGGGAATGTTACCCCAAGCAAATGGAATTTAAAAGCCTCTCCCATGTTTTCGTCTATCGTCGCAGGATAAGGAACAGAAGGTGTGGTGGAAATTCATATGTGGCATCGTCATTTGTATCGTCTTCGGTATGTATACTGTAACTCATACTTCGTTCCGAAAACGCTGATATCAAATAGAAAAATCAATGCCTTCTACTAAGAGAAGGCACAAAGTTGTAAATGCAGAGTTTGAAGATGAAGTAAAGGACAAAGTTTTGCGAAGGAAAGTAGTTAAACGTTAAGAGGATAATAAGTTATTGCCCGCATTATCGAAGTCTTGAAAATCAGAGAGCATATTGATGCCGGAAAGATATAAATACAAAGATTTATTGCTTTCGTGTTCCAAAATGTGTTGGCTCTAGCGCTAAATTCGATATGATGAGAAACAATATATATATTTTTTTTCAGAGTCTATTTTTAGGGGGTGGTCATAATGTTGAAATAACAGAATGGTGTAAACTCCTGGTAAAAGTGACCCAAACGTATGTTCTTTACCATGGATACCATTTTGATTATTTTCTTCTTTTTTTTTATCGGAGACTATTTTTACTCATAGAAATATCAGAGTTCCTAGAGCACAACAACAACAATAACAAAAGGATGCAGTTTAATCCTGGAGTGCCGAAAAAACCCTTAATTATACCCCTTAATTGATTCTTACCCTGCATTTTAGGATGTGGTATTCTATAGTCCCTATCTTCAACTTTAATAAGTCCTTGCCCCATGTTATGCCAGCCGATGGGCTAATATTAAAGGGAAAGTCCACCCCAGAAGTTTCACTGTTTCAATAAAAGGAGTTTAATTTGAACAGCATTTAAAAAAAGAAATGAGCAAAATCGGTCAAAGAATAAGAAAATTATTCTCATGTACATTTTCTAGTAAGTTACTCTCAGCTCTGCAAATTGGCAACACTGATTATGCGAGCAGCTCTCCATTCACTTAGTACATGAAATTGCACATTTTCTCAATTTTCTTGGAAGTTACAAATTTTCTCACCCCATAGTCAAAGTATGTTATGTAAAAAGCAATTCTTCTGAACATACATTGACTATGTGGCTAGAAAACGTGTAACTTTCAAGAAAATTGAGAAAATGTGAAATTTTCTTCCAGATAGAGAAGAAAAGACGGCCCAAACATGCCATGCAGATGAGGAATCATTTTGTCAAAAGGGAAGAGGAATTATTTGCGAAGATAAGATTCAAGGATGCATTTTTGTTTTGTATCTAGGTGTTCCATTAGCTTCGGAGAGAAGACAGAAAAGCTGTCATTGTATACAAAGCACATGACTTGTGTGGGTTTATGAGGCGGGAAACAAAAGAGGCAATTTACCTATATGCAGTGAAAAGTTGCTTTTTGGCGTATTATTTATCCACATAGCGTTTGTCGCGCCACTGGATGCACAGAAAGAGACATGTTGCTCCGACGGGTTAGGCCTGAACTACTCCGTGCCGATGTTCAACGAGTGCAAGAAGAAACCTCATCCAAATGGCAGCTTGGTGCAGACCATCCCAAAACTCATCCCATATTCACACGCGGACGGTGCCTGCCCTAAAACATCCCGAGAGAACTATCCAGGAATACCACCCGGATACAAAGTATGCAGATTTCCTGGTAAATATACATCCATTGTCATTTGTTTATTAGTTTCTCCCCCTTGTTTGTTTGTTTGTTTGGTTGGTTGGTTGGTTTTTGTTAGGAAGGATGAGAGCATTACACAGTTTGATAACTCGACGCTGTTTTTTTTTTTTTTTTTTTTTTTGTCACTTCCATTAAACGAAAAGGCGTATACTCTTTTTAAAAAAAAAAAAAGGTTTAATTTTCAACTGCTTTCACGTACGTTACGATACCTGGGGGGGGGGGGGTCATAAAGCTGCTCGTAAGTTACAAACAACTTTACGAATGACTGGAACATGTTCTTGGGTGCTAATCAGATTCTCATTCATTTACATGTAGCATAAGAAGGTATCACCAGTCGTGCGCAAAGTCGTTCGTAACTTACGAACAGCTTTATGAAACACCCCCCCCCCCCCCCTGTTCGCCTTTTCATAAAGTATTGTGTATACTATGTGATTATGTTCGCAGCAGAGTTGGAGCATATTCTGGATTTATATTGGAAGGGTGCGATTAGGAGAAGAGTATCTGCAAGCACACACTGCAGGAAAAAATGAATTTATTAAATAAGTATACCCAACTTTGACAGCTCCTATAATCTTAAAAGTACTATCTATGTAACACTGAAATCAAAATGGTTTGGGCTGAAGCAATGCATGGATGTGAGTCAAAAGCTCTAATATGCATGTTCTTCTTTCAGTCGGAAAGCTATTGGCAAGTTATTTGCTTTCATTCTGTGCACTCGGGTAGAAAATGTCCGTGTCGTCTCAAATTCAAGAAAATGTATTAAGAAAAATACACGATGTTCCTTTTGCCATGATAGCACAAGCTCGGCTTCATTTTTGTTCATTAAGGAAAACTTGTTTATTAAGTCAATCAAACTTTATGTAGGTCGATTTGCGATGCCAGTCTTTTCATGAAAGTTGTATCTGTTTCAGTGTTAGTTATCACCCCATGTATTCTTCCTTGCATTTCCTACAATTCTTTAGGTATAGGAACCCTTTAGTCATTTGCTACTTGAAATGTACTTTACGAAAGTGAAATGGTGCAGTAATTGACTGATGAGCAGCAAGTTGTCTTACAAGAGATTCTAGGGCTGTTTATTACAATAAAACGAAGTACTGTGATTGGCTGTGAAGGTATCGACGATGAGCTGGATGAAAAATCGACACACAAAACGTAAAAAAACAACAACACAAAAAACAGGCACGTGACTTGACCCACATTCAATTGCATCCATCAAAACTTGGAACTAGCAGATTTTGACCACGCTTAATAAGCCCATTCCTAGTTGAATAATCTGAGCATGAGCAGATAAAGGTCATTCGGACAAAATATAAAACCTACTGACACGAATAACTGATATGTGCTTATTATCTTGCACCCATGATGCATTCCATGATACCCATGTGCAAGTATTCTTCTCAAAAGAGGAAGTAAACGTTATTCTTATTGCACCTCTGTCATTTTGGGAGTGACTATTCTAAGTGCATAAAAAGGGACCTCTCCATGTTTAGAATATAGACCTGTGGATATTTGAGGTCCTTAGGGACATGAACTAACTACGAACTGGCTTATTCAAAAGCCCGGTGCTCGATCATCCGTGACAGAAAAAATATCAATATGGTATCATTAAACAAAAACTGTCTACTCATTACTTAGCAGTGAATTTCAGTGTTATTTCCATCTGTTTATCTGTTCATTGTGGCATTTTTAATTACAAGCTTCCAAAAATGGGTATGCTTTTATGCGCATTGTATTTTTTATGTTGAATTATCTGTGGGAATTATAAATTGTAAAGCATTCATGAAGTTGCGGGCTTGAGTATTAAATTGATGTCGTTCAATCTATTTTGTAGCGATCGTTTTGGTGAACGTGCCAACGAAAACTGCCAGGCATGGTGTCCTCGAAGTCGAGGAACACTAGCTGTTAGTAGCTTATTAATGATTCAAGTTTTTAATCAAATGATAGAAGATCGAGGCAATATCTCACGATGCGAAAACTATTGTTTTGTGTTGTCAAAATGAGAGTGGACGGAATTAATTACTTTTTTTTTTATTAAACTTTTTTTTTTAATTAGGTGTTATTTACTCTTGGTCAGTGGCGGCACCAAGGGGGGGCATGGGGGGGGGGCATTTGCCCCCCCACTCAGAAGCTTTGCCCCCCCCAGTTGCCCCCCCAGAAATTTTGAGGACTGAAAAGAAAAATTATACTTAATTTGTAAATCAGTAGATGTTGTCATTAGCATCATATTCAAGCTATGAAGGTGCTCTAAAATACCATTTCCGCTCTTCAAAACTTCGATTGAAAACCAAACAAGTGGTTATTTTTGGCTCGCTCGCTTCGCTTCGCTCGCTCGTCAAATCTTTAAAGTTCTTTTCTAAAATGCAATTAAACAGAAGAAAAGTAGCCATTTTTGGCTCACTCGCTTCGCTCGCTCGTCATATTTCGCAGTATTTATTCGAAGATGCGATTAAAAAAAAAAAAAAATGGTTATTTTTGGCTCGCTCGCTCGTCATATTTCAGGATATTTATTTGAAAATGCGATTAAAAACAAAAAAAAGGTGGTTATTTTTGGCTCGCTCGCTTCGCTCGCTCGTCATATTTCAGGATATTTATTCGAAAATGCGATTAAAAACAAAAAAAAAAGTGGTTATTTTTGGCTCGCTTGCTCGTCATATTTCGGGATATTTATTCGAGAATGTGATTTAAAAAAAAAGGGGTTATTTTTTGTTCGCTCGCTTTGCTCGCTCGCAAAATTAATATTAAAATGTATGTAAGAGGAAAAAAACTCGCACTTCACGCCCGATTTCTCCATACACGCAAAAAAAAATTGACTGCCCCTGCCCCCCCAACATTTTCTTTTGCCCTCCATTTGCCCCCCCCACTATAACAATCCTGGTGCCGCCACTGCTCTTGGTAGCCACATCAGTATCGCTATGCTCTTTCTGCGGGTACTGTAAGCATTGTCAGGAGGTACCTCGTTTCATAAAACTTGTTATCAATAATACGTTGCAATAATAATTGTTATAAGCTACTGAAATCCTTGCATCTGATTTGCTGAGAGCAAATTTGTCATGGAAATGTGGCAGTTGTTACTGATTTATGAAAGGTGCCCTAGGTAAAGAGGGACATGATGTGGGCAAAATACCTTGTCCAGTGACGTAGCTGATAGGATCCATTGGCACAACATAAACTTTCGAGGCAAAGGCTTTCATCGATATTCCACTGTGCACTCACATTAGCACCACTGCTCCGTAAACTCGACTATCATTATGTCATACATCTGTCCTAATAACAGTAGTGCATTTAAAAATATTTCGTGTGCTCCTTAGATAACTATAATATGAATAAGAAAAATATTTGTACAATAGTCTGCAGGGTCTTTTCTAGAAAAAAAATGTAGCTAAAATAATGTTGTGTTTTCTCCAAATCGTCTTTTTTCGGTGGTAGTTTATATAAAATAAAAAAGAAACAAGTTTATTTTATCATGCTTATGGTGTAGCGGTATGGCAATAAAAGCTGAGTGCAAATCAAACAAAGAATATTCAGGGTCGGACGTACTTATTCAAAGTATGAACATGATGAATGATGAATATGTTTTGTTTTGCTCTGTAGGCGTTACAGGGCTAACTTGGTGCGCTGAGTATATTCCGGGAATATAATAGACGGTTTATCACTTTGTCTTTGTGGTAGACTTTGTCAGTGTGATATCCAGTGGCGGCACCAGAATTGTTAAAGGGGGGGGGGGGGGGGGGGGGGCAAGTGGAGGGCAAAAGAAAATGTGGGGGGCAGGGGCATTAATTTTTTTTTTTGCGCGTATGGAAAAATCGAGCGTGAAGCGCGAGTTTTAGTCGCCGGCGTAAATCCACTTTGAGAAGTGGGGGGGGGGGGGGGGGGGTGGGGGAGATAATTGAATTTTTGGATTTTTTTTTTTCCTCTTACAATTGATATCAATTTTGCGAGCGAGCGAAGTGAGCGAACAAAAAATAACTGCTTTTTTGGTTTATAATCACATTTTCGAATAAATATTCTGAAATATGACGAGTGAGCCAAAAATGGCTACTTTTCTTGTTTTTTAATGGCATTTTAGAAAAGAAATTTTAAAATATGACGAGCGAGCGAAGCGAGCGAGCCAAAAATAACCACTTTTATTTTGTTTTCAATCGAAGTTTTGAAGAGCGGAAAATGGTATTTTAGAGCACTTCACAGCTTGAATATGATGCTTATGACAACATCTACTTATTTACAAATTACTGTATAATTTTTCTTTTCAGTCCTCAAAATTTCTGGGGGGGGGGGCAACTGCGGGGGGCAAAGCTTCTGAGTGGGGGGGGGGGGGCAAATGCCCCCCATGCCCCCCCCCCCCCTTGGTGCCGCCACTGGTGATATTAAATTTAATTAATAAGTTCCCGGTTGGCATTGCAGCAAGCGATGCATGTCTGTTGTGATATAACTTTCTCTTATTTTGTACCTGATCATAACATGATGACATAAAACCTGCAAGCTCAAATCAGACAAAGAATATTCAATGTTGAACGTACTTAGCCTAAGTATGGATGATGAATATGTTTTGATTTGCTGTGTAGGCGTTTGATGTGTTGAATATGATCATATTCGGTTATTAATGGACGGTGCACCACTTTGTCCTTGTGATACACTTTGTCCAGAATACCTTTTTGGTTAATTAGTCTCCAATCGGCATTACAGCAATCCGTGCGTGTCTTTCAGTCTGTTGTCATAGAACTTCCGCTTTTCTTGCCCATGATTATACTAGCTATAACATAAGGCAAAAAAGTTTTTTATGTTGTTTATAGTGGATAAAGAAAACTTTTAATTAATCTCGTCCGTAGCAATATTGTTTGAGGTAAGCTCCCCATGATTTATTACCTTATAATTAGATTACTTGCCAATTGGAGATTCATCAGACTATATTAAAGATATAAACAAGTATCTAAACTAAACCAATACGACTTTTTATTATTTGATATCACGTTCCTTTTCCGAAAACTGGAATGATGTATCTTGAATTGTAACTGAAGTGTCATGTCGTCTGTAATAGTTGGTAACCATACTTTGGCAAAACAGACAGACAATTATCAAGAAATACAGGTCATTGCATAACCTTTGGCTTTCATCCATATCGATGAAAAGGACATATTAATTGAATGATTCCCTGTCCCCAAATTTTATTTTCCTAAGAAATACTGCACCCAGCGTTGATATTCTGCAGACTTTATCATACTAGAATTTATTTCATGTCCCCTGTCTCTTTTAGGTCTGCCCCGTACATTGCCTTTTACTGATAAAGATATCAGATAGACATAATTTTCATGATTGATTGATTGATTGATTGATATATGAATTTATTTTCATTTCCCAAAATTTACAATGTAAAACAAAATACAAAATGAAAAAAATGAAAAAGGGAACCCACTGGAAAGCACAGCTTGTTTTTGTGGGTTCCCTGGAATAAATATAAAGTCAATATGTTAATTTCATGAATGGAATTGAAACCGTAAGTGAACTAGGATACATAAAATAACATGCATGCATACATGTGTGTCTCTACCATCTGTTATTTCCCAGATTGTGAGAGTAACCCCTGTCAAAACGGCTGGTGTGAGGAGACTATGCAAGGTTACGACTGCCATTGCCCGACATGCCCGAGTGGATTCCAAGGAAAGGACTGCAATGAAGGGATGAACAAAATATTTTGTTATATTTATTATTATTATGATAAATCCGTATGTTTGTTTTTATCCTACCCTTCCTGTTTTACCCCCCCCCCCCCCCGTGTTTCATCTTTTCAGCAATCACTAAAGATTCTGTACTTATGCAAGTGTGAATTCGTTTATTTTAGATGGGGGGGGGGGGGGGTAACGGGGTAACTGTGGATATTATTTCTGAACTGCCGCAAATCAGCACTTCGAGCGATTAGAAAACTATAGCTTTTTAAAAAAATCTGAGTTATTAAATCATCACCCACTATTACTTGTTTGTTTCATTTGATCATTCCATGAAAGACATTCATAACTGATTCCTCCTATATTCTTTCCATTACCATTTCTATTTTGCAGATTCAAGTGCTACTGTTGTCACGAACCCAGAGTCTCCATCAACACCGGCACTAACATCACCTGCCAGTACTGGTAAGTAATCGCAAGCTTCTTTTTCATTCTATCCATATTTCTCTCCCACCTTTGTGCCGTAGTCATGCTTGAAAAAAATGAAGAAGTTGCCCATAACAGCTTCCCATACTGTGAGGTCTGTTGTCAAATACATGAAGGCTTTCAATAACGACTTCGGGCAACAGAATGAAACGGGGATTGTATGGAAAGCTGTCATACACGAATTTCTTGCTGCTTCAAGCTTGACTATGCATGGTTGCAAAAGTAGCTTTCTTTTTTAAAAAAATATTTTGAAAATATTGAAAAATTTTGAAAATCTGTGTATATATTTCTATATATCTTTCTATTGTTATTCAAATTCTTTGATAAAACTACCACTGTTTTATACTATTGAGCCACACTCAGTCACGTGCGTGACCAAAATCCTGACAAATTATGCTCAAACTCGGTCCCTCAGCTGAAGCAACGATCGATGTATACAAATTCTCATTTTATCCTCGGATAACTGGCATCTATAACAGCCATGAGAGTTACTGCCCCTACAGTCGCTGCCGTTCCTGCATGCCATCAGAGGGTTGGAACCTCCCGTAAGCTCCAGGATTCTGTAAACCTTGGGAGCATGGTTTTTTCTCGCTCATCAATGTTTTTGTTGTAAATAAAATTCTACATAGTTGTCTGCACCATCACCTACTGTCACAGCACATCCCATCCAAGTTTAGCTTGGACAGAGCTGCTTAAAGGATTATCTCGTCAATGTTAGATAGTTGATTTAAACATAATTTGTCATAGTTTATATTCTAGCGGAATTTTCTCATTTTTTATTTTAAAATCATACATACCCCAGCAGACAGAAGACAATTATTTCGAATGAATATTTTTGATTCTCCTTGAAAATGAAATTATGTAGTCATTCATATCATCTTATCTGTAAAGACTTGCTTAAAACATCACGTGGCACAACACCCTTGTCCGCCACGATCCCGATGACGACATCAGAGACGACCTCGCATCCTACGACCACCATGACCACGACTGGTGAGTCCTTCAAATCTCAGTAATATTCCTGTGACCACTGTCCCTCCCCTCTCTTCTTATCTCTCTCTTTCTCTCTCTGTTTATACCCCCAGAGTCAGTCCTGACTTTGATACACTTTTTTTTAAAACACAAACACACGTTGATATTAATATGCATATAGCACATCACTTTATTTGAAATACGATAAAACAGCAATGTAGATAAAATGTCTTGCTCAAGGACATTACCTTCGCGTCTCCAGTCAAGCGCCTTTAACCACATGACTACTGCACCTCTACACACATACACACACACACACACACGCACGCACACACACACTCGCGCTCACACACCCTCGCCTCATGCACGTAATCTCCCCCACCTCACCTTTAATGCCTGTTTTCCACTCTTCCTCTTCTACTGAGACTCCCTTCTCTCTCTGTCTCTCTCTCTCTCCCTCTCTCTGTCTGTCTGGCTTATGCTTGAATTATTGAAATCCTTCATTACTTTATTTCTTCACTTGTTATTCTTCAGTTTGCCCCTTTCTGTAAGAGCCCTGTACAAGCGAGGTCCTTTCAGCAAAACGAAAGTTGCCATGTTTCGCGGAGACTACTCTATGAAATAACCATTTGAATACTAAACCATGCCTCTCAGCAGCTTCAGTGTGGAAGCTTTTAAGTTTGGATTCATGAAAGCAATGCATTTCCAGTCAGTGTTGTTTGCTATAAGTTATTCCTTATTTTAGGAGCGAATTTGCTTCCTGGATGTTCTGCTTTAAAGAGAAGATTTATGCTCTCTTACTGATGATATGGATGACGAAAGTGAGAATTTCTGTCACAAGCCTTGGTTATGTAGCAATTACGTGATAGTCAGCGAATGCGCACTTTTGGATACATTTTTTCATGTTTTTACAGGATCTTCGGCCAAGATCTTTGTTGCGGACGTGGAAGCAGATGCTATCTTCATTTCAGAGCTGGGAGGTGTATTGAACTTCACATCCATCCCCTCTACCAGCTCTCCATCATATATACAGTACGACCCTACTGAGAAGCAGATCTACTGGAGTAACTTGGCTGAAAGACGCGTGTATCGAGCTAACTTGGACGGAACAGATCGAGAGAACGTCACAGCTGATGTGGGTTTGAGTAAGTACCACACACAGACCTGATAGAAATTGCCGCCTCCACCAATGCAGCTCTTTATTCATTTATGTCCAAATTGTCATGTTTAGTGCTGGATTTTTTCACTTGTGTAATTAATCATTTTTTTTCTTTCTGTTTCTTGCAAATCGTATAGTACCTTTTGGGTTAGCCATAGCTGACAGATCGAGGATTCTCTACATCGCCTATACCATTGAAAGCAAAGTAACATCCATATCGATCGAACATGGTAGTCCATTGCATGGGATTGAAACTGACTGCGTACAAATTTCTGGACCCAAGGCATTAGTTGTCGACGAGGAGGAGGGGTGCGTTTATCTCGTTTGGTATATGCCAAGCCAAAATCATTGAACATTGACAACATATTGTATTCTCTGTTTGCAGATGACAACTTTTTAGTAGCTTTTCCGATCATTCCTGTAAACTTTATAATCATGATAATATAAACCTGTACATTATCGTGCATTCCAATTTTTGTTCAAGTGCTCTTTCCACTTTTTTTTTTATCTTCTTCAAATCTTTTTTTTTTCTCTCTCTCTCTTTCTCTTTGTTTCCAATTTTTTGCTATTCATATTCATTTATATTTACTTTGAGTGGGCGGAGGGGAGTCCGTTAATTTTTTTCATATATTTATCTTTTGTGGTTTAATAAGTTGCAAGAGTCTTTGTCAAGGAAACACTCTACAAAAGAAATGGTCTGAATGACCAAAATATGGGTCAATTCCAACCAAAGCTACTGGTGAATATGTGTCCAAACGACATATTGGTTAGAATAACCAATCCAAGATGGGTTGTCTTTTCCGACCTATGATATTGGTCATAATTCTGACCGATCTCAAGGTGGTTATTCCAACCAATACAATGGTTGTGTTCAGTTCATTTCAATTTAGTTCGTATTTATTTCATTTCTAACAGAAAAAAAAAACGATGGCATTACAATATTATTACAGAAAATATATGCACACATTCATTTTTTGTTCTTGATAACTATATACAAGTACAATGTAGACATAGATAAATTATTATAATGAATTATCAAAAGGCTGTTGTTTAGAGCATCGCTTGGTCGCCGCGGAAGTTTTAGTGCGGAGTTAAAATTTCTGCCGCGCCTGCTCACTTTTCACTCGCCGCCCAAAATACGCTCGGTGCCGGGGCTGTCACCACCCGGAGACTGACCCAATCGAGCGGTCGCCGTCTAACGATTTAGGTTAAAAATTGAAGGCGCTAGATGAAAAGCCTGCCGAGCGGTTGCCGCCTGTGAGTCCCCATGAGATCGGTCGGTCACCGGTTGGCTAGTTCAAAATACCGGCGTATGTGCGGCGCCTGCTTGATTACCCTCATCCTCTGCCAAGCCATATGGAAGGCGCAGCTCAGCCTATGGGCTTGTCGATCGTTGATCGTGTTCGTTGAGGTGAAGTCAACGGCATCGTAAACCTCGTACCTCGTTGACCTGTCAGATGCAGAGCAAAAGCGTTGTTGTTGATAGCCAAGGGGCAATCACATATATACCGAAGTCGTTCGTGAGAAATTCCAGGCGAAGACCGACGGGCCACCGGCGATACGCCTACGGGACACCCGCAGATTCCCCGCCGATCACCGGGCAGCCGCTGGGCGATTTCTTAAAAATCGGCCGGTCGGAGGTGAGAGATCGTGCGCGAATCGGTGGGTCATCATTCGGTCACTGTCCGGACGCCGCGCGGAGAAAAACACCCGATTTCGCAAAGTTTTGACATAAAACCGACCGACGACAGACGGGAAATCGACAGGACATCGCCCAAGCATCGCTGGGGCTTAAGAGTCCGCTCAACTTCTCAAAAAATAGTTGGGCGATGCCTAAATTCCAGCGGCGCCCGAGATGGCTGCATAGTCTTAGGCTATGTCACAAAAGAGAACAGCGCCCGACCGATTTGCAGCCTGCTCAGGTGCCGCTGGAATTTAGGCATCACTCAACGATTTTTGGAGAAGTCGAGCGGACTCTAAAGCTCCAGCGATGTCCGGGCGATGTCCTATCGATTTCCCGTCGGTTGCCGGTCGATTTAAGTCAAACTTTGCGAAAACGGGGGATTTTCTCCGCGCAGCGTCCTGGCAGTGACCAAAAAGTGACCCACCGTTTCCCGCACGATCTCCCACCTGCCACCGGCCGATTTTTAAGAAATCGCCCGGCGCCCGGTTGGTGATCGGCAGGGAATCTGCGGGAGTCCCGTAGATGTACCGGCGGGCGGCGGCCCGCAGGTCTTGGCCGGGAATTTCTCACAGACGACCCGGGTATATTATGTGATTAAACCTGGCCATCAACAACAACGCTTTCGCTCTGCATCTGACAGGTCAACGAAGTCTACGATGCCGTTGACTCCACCTCAACGACCACGACAGCGAGTTGTACAAGCCCATAACTGAGCAGCGCCTTACATATGACTGGGAAGAGGAGGTGGGTAATCAAGCAGGCGCCGCCCGGACGCCGGTCTTATTTAAACCAGCCGACCAGTGACGGACCGATCTCCTAGGGACATACAGGCGACAACCGCTCGGCAGGCTTTTCATCTAGCACCTTCGATTTTCGATCTAAATCGCTCGACGGCGACCGCTCGATTAGGTCGGTCTCTGGACTGTGACTATCCGGGCACCGAGCGTATTTAGGGCGGCGAGTGAAGAGTGAGCAGGCGGTGCCCAAATTTTAACTCTGCGCTAAAACTTCAGCGGCGAACGAGCGATGCCTAAATAACAGCAGTGTCCAGGCGGCCACTGCTCGGCGCCCGGGCGAAATTGGCTAAAAATTCGTCGCCCGGCCGTAGCCTAACATACCTTTTCAGTTCAACTTAACTGAGCCATTCACATAACACATGTCTATTAAATTCTCTGCCTACATTAGCTAGACAGGTTATTAAGAGTTAGAGATAAAGACATTCCAGTTGCATTGTGACAATTATTATTATCATCCTTATTATTATCATTATTGTTGTCATTATTACTGTTTTATTACTATTTTTATTACTATGATTATCATCACTATTATCATCCTAATTCTCTTTATCATTGTTATTATTATTATTTTATTATTATCTTTACCACGTTGAAAATGCCTGACTACGCCAGGGGTCAACGCATCCAAACAGGAAATATCAAAATGACCAAGGTTTAACGATTCACAGGAATCCCAAAACACGTTCGAACTCTCACTGAACTGTTTTATTTTGTCTTTCGTTCTCAAGTTCCCGGATGTGGGAAGGTGGAAAATACAAATGTATTATTTTTCCTCGTCTGTTCTCGCAACATCACTAAGCTCAGTGAGGAAAATACAAACAATATACCACTTTCAGTTTTACTGCTATAAATGAGGGCAATACGGTTTTGCAAATTATCCGCTTACATATCTGAAAGGGGTAATGTGGCTTATGACATTAATACAATTGTGTACATTATGTTTTGTGTTTTCAGGTATCTCTATATCTCTAGGAACCATGCTATTGTACGTGCACTACTGAATGCCACCAACGTCATTGAGGATATATACCATACCATGGGCCTTTCATTTATCTTCACTGGACTAAGCATCGACCTCACTAGTAAATAATGAAATATAAATGAAGCTATCCCGACTGTACTGCGAGAATGCAATAAAACTTTTTTTCGAAGGAAGGAAAAAATACCTGGGGAGGGAGGCCGTTATCTTGCTTCTTGCAAAATGAGATTGGATTAATTCTGTGCGTTATCATTACAGGGTACCTCAGTGTATCTTTGATGAAAATTCAAAAAGTAGGTTTATAATTCTAAAAATAAACAAAAGGGGATAATGAAACTATTCTAAAGGATACAAGATTTAAAGATTTCTTTTTGAATCTATCCCTATATGTATCAAATTAAGTGTAAATTATGTTTTCACTCAGGGATCTGGATCAATCGGATAAATGCTATTTCAGGCATATTTATTCTAAACTCTATCCAAAAAGTAAGCCCCCCCCCCTAAAACAAACCGCGATTATTTTTCAACTAGGAGGAGTTATGAAAATCTAATCATTCATCCGTGTAGCTTAACTTCCTAGCAACCTTTTGAGTAAAAATTGAGATTCATCAGGTCATGCTTCAGTAAGCACATTCAGAATAAAAAGGTCACTTTTAAAAGTTCGCAAGGTTCATAATGTTACTTTAATTTACTGATGCTTGAACAAACTCTGGATTTCCATCACTCTAGGACATGCGTTATGTTTTTATGGTTGCTTCCATACATATTGTGTGACGTACTGGTTATTTTAGTTGACTGAGCACACATGCAAGAAAAAAACAGCTAGTATTTTACAAGGTTTGCAGTTGAATTTTGAAATAAATTTCTTTAGAAACATGTTTGAAGAGATGTTAACGACTTTCTGAAATGGTATTCAGTACTCCAAGGTTGAGCGAGCACGGAATAAAGACTAATAATAACCATATAAAACACTGCTAAAGAAATGTAATCGCTCTGTGCTCTAAACTTTCTTCTCATTTTTGCGATTTCTCTGTACTGTGTGTTCGTCCAAGCATGACGTTAAGAAAATGGCAGTGGCATGGAATTGATTATGCTTCCCAAACATTATGTACAGTGTTAAATTCAATTAAAGATATTTATTGCATGTCTGTGGATAAAAGATGCCTTTCCAGGCTTATGTGCTCAGTCAAGCGTGAAAACCTGTTTTTAAAGGCATAAAATTGTTAACATACATGCATCCAGCAAAAACGTCAATGAAAATCATAATTCAGTTCTGTGTCAAAGCACAGAGCGATCACATTTCTTTAGCAGAATTTTTATATGATTATCATTCGTCTTTATTCCGTGCTAACTCAACCGTACAGTATTGAATACATTTCAGAAAGTCATTAACATCTCTTTAAACATGTTTCTAAAGAAGTTTATTACAAAATTCAACTGCAAATCCTGAAAAACACTAGTTGTTCTTTCTTGCATATGTGCTCAGTCAACCGTGAAATAACCAGTATAAGTCACACAATATGTATGGAAGCAACCATAAAACGTAACACATGTCCTAAAGTGACGGAAATCCAGAGTTTGTTCAAGCATCAGTAAATTAAAGTTACATTATGAACCTTGCGAACTTTTAAAAGTGACTTTTTTTTTTTATTCTGACTGTGCTCACTGAAGCATAACCTGATGAATCTCTATAATTTCTACTCGAAATGTTGCTAGAAAGCTAAGCTTCACGGATGTATGATTAGATTTTCATAACTCCTCCTGTTCGAAAAATAATCGCGGTTTGTTTTTTTTTTGGGGGGGGGGCTTTCTTTTTGTGTACAGTTTAGATTTCATGACTGTAAAGGACTAATCCATGATTCTCCAAAACACGCAAGTTTCTCTGCAGGCATAATTATGCAGTGGAGATAAAACTGAATGTAACTTTTTAACCTGTAGTTTGAAATTAGTATATTGAATTATATGGCTTGTTCATGTTTTTGCCAATTCATTGCTCAGGATAAATGTCCTAAATGTCGGTTACTTATTTTCTTTATATTCGCAAAGTGTATGACTAAGCAATAATTACTCAAGTAAAAGTGTCTTCTTTTTTGACAGCAAACCCACGGCGTATTTTCTTCTGCGAGTGGTGGCTGCAGTGGCGAACTTCCTGTAAGGAAGTGAGCGCATCTCCAAGCGAAGATACACCTGGCGCCGTGGAGTTGCAGGATGTATCCAAGGGACTCGAGGATTTGAGTTACTTTGATGGGATCCTGTATTGGATACAAAGCACAGATCCGAAGGGTATCGGTATCATGACGGACTACGATCAAACCAACCGATCCTTCAGAATGCAGGAAATCAGTCAGTTTAAATGGCCATGGAGAATCCTTATCACATTCATAGAACCATGATAAGTATCAGCCTACAAATATAGACCAATTCCACAATGCGAGAGGGCAGCGGACTGGTCGCCATACCGCGGTGTGTTACCCAACTTTTACAGTACATAAGTCAATAGCGCGTTATGTAATTTAGTTCGATTTTCTCTATTTTGGACCAACATAAAAAATTATGCAGATTTCTTTTAAGGTTTGCAATGAGGATCGAATAATCAGGGAAGTTCAGGTTACAGGTTCAGGTTGTGCGGTGCTCAGATGCCACAACAATGAGAGAAAACTTAAAAATTGGAAGCTAAGTGAGGGCGAAACTCACTCGCCTTTGACTCATGAAGCCTGTTTGTGTGAGAAGCCAACTCCCGACTTGGGTTTCCAGGCCTTTTACTGACAAAAGAAAGGAGAAAAAGTAATAAAAGTACAAAAATACACCATATCTTCATTTGTCAGATATATGGTCATTGTCTTACGTCATCTACCCATGTATCCTTGCTTTATTTTATTGATCTAGAATAAAGTTAATGAAATAATATCAGGGCATATCTCATATCTTTCACTGATTTTGTACACAGCAAGTCGCGGTCAGTGCACTATCTATCACACCGCAGCTAACGCCTCGCCGATAGAGGGCCAAATACATAAACCGGAGATGGAATTGGTCTCTCCATGATTATCATTCAGCCATGGCCGGGGGAGGGAAAGGGGCATCCGAGCCTTCTTAACATGGTTAAACAAATAAGGAAAACGCACTTTTTGCTTGACGTGTAGTCATCATGGTCTTGAATGTGAATTCCATCTGTAAAGTAAAAAAAAAAAGAAAAAGATATGAACATAACTGTTGACGCATTTGATTGTCGTTAAGAGGATTCTTGTGTGTCTTTATGACACCAACTGCCTTGATAAAGCAATCTAATTTGCTGTTGCAGTTCATATTGAACATGTCGTTGAATGTGCATTCTATCTGTTTTGAGCTACTTAAGGTTTATCATATAATTTTTTGAATTACTTAGGGTTCTCATATAATTTTTGTATTTGTATTTAATTCTAACTCCTGGTATTAAATTATAGACAGAAAACAGTGCGCTTAGAATCGCCCTTATTTAGCGCCTAATGTTTTGAATTATTATCAATATTGTTATTGTTATTGTTATTATTATTGTTATTATCATTATTATTATTATTACTACTATTATTATTGTTATTATTATTATTATTATTATCATCATCATCATCATCATCATTATAATTATTACAAAGTGAAATAATTGAGCATATCTGAGTAGAGCTAGTTTCAAATTATTAGCAACGTCGTTTAAAGTGTGATGAAGAATATAACCCATTCCATGTGGAAAAGGTGATAGTACGAGCAGAGACATTGTGTACAAGACAAACCAATCAGGATGTGTTTAATGTTGAGTATACATGTGTTAGAAATTGAAATATGGGCAGAGATTTGAGTAGAAACTTAATAGTGTTAGCGTGTTGTAACTAAGCAAATTTTGTATTCATTGTATATTTTCCAGTCAAGCTTTGAAGAGAGAAATTATGAGTAAAAACTAAATACAGTTTGGCTCGGCTATGTTTAGAAGCACTTTTTCTTTTGTAAATTCAGTTTAGAGAAAAAATGATGAGTGGGAACTGTATAATTTCCAGTGAAAGTTATTCGTTCATCATTTTCAGTCTTGAATATAAATAATCAACAGAGTGCATATAACAAGGACTGTTATAGTAATAATGATGTACTTTCATTGCTCTGAGTATATATAGTTGACCGAAGGACTGATAATCAATTTATCTATACTTAGGACGTCAACTCGAGCTCTGCTTATGACGATTCCTTTTTCTGTGTATGATTTTATTTTACTATACAAATACAATACATATTGAAAGATTGTTCATTTGCGATGATGTATATGGAAATAAATGAAAATCAAATAAAAAAATGATGACATAATGGGTAGACATGTAAGCTTGAATATCAGATGCCTATAGTCACTGATAGTCGAGATTTGGTCATTTGACTGTAATAAAACAAATTTGTAGAACATCATTTGGAGTAAAAAGACATTGACAACAAAAAAGGGGGTAAAAGTGAGCTTTGTAAATGAATATATTGTCTCGGCCCCCGAGATTAAATTCTAAAGAGTGAGCAGACGAGGGGAAAGTGTTGCAATAAGAAAGAATAGGGGATGGAGGGTGTAGAAAATTGAAGAAGAATATAGGAATATAGCGTGAGTAAATGGAGAACCATGGAAAAGGAGGAACAGAGCCTAAAGGAGAGAAAGAGAGAAGGAAGAGGAGAGAGAAGAAGAAGAGAGCAGGAAGAAAAAGATAAGAAGAGCGTATGAAGTGGAGATGGGGGGCTGGGGGAGAGTGAAGTGGGTCTTGCTCGTTCAGTTATTGAATGCATAAGGCTGTAATAGATGTTCAATTTTTTTTCAATTTCTTCAGAAACCGTTTTATATTGGGCAATTCCATGATTAAGTGGACATCGCCCTAAACTTCATTTTTGCTCTTTCTCAAATTCAGGTAAATTTTAGGGGTTAAAATTCATACAGAAATCGTAAATGCAAAGGGGTTTCATATTCACCCCCTACAAATTGTTCCAAATGTCTCCTTATAGCAGAATCCAAACCATACAAAAACTTACATATATTGGACTAGACAAAGTTTTTTAGACTTAGAAAAACTATCAGTTCTTTTGTAAATTTTTCAGTTGGATAATCTGAAAGACATTGTGTGTCACCAAATTAAAAGAAAATCTAAAATAAGTCGCTGAAAATGTATAAAAATCTTAAATATGTAGTGCTGGACAAATTGTAACATGACTAACCGTAACGTGACTAACCGAGATTTTGGGGTCTACTTTAAAAACAGAGAGGAAAACTTTTAATTTTTTGTGGATAAACAATTGTCATATCAGAAGTAAAGCTGATGTGGCTCTAAGTTTGAGGTACAACACAGTAAGCAAGGGGGTTTTTTTCCAAAAGCATTGATCATTTTTGTGTCTCTTTTGTTTGTCACGTAACTAACCATGGTCAAAAGTCCTCATTACAGCTACGGCATTGTCCAGTTGCTTTTTAATTTTCTATGTATTGTAGACCTTGGGTGGGAGAATATGTTGTTTCAAGATTAGAACTTTAAATGAAATGGATTTTTATTTTGATGTATCAAATGGTATGACCATTTGCTTAAATGTAACGTTACTAATCATGGAATTGCCCTATTTCATATGTTTTTAATTAAGTATTTCGGAACATAAACTGTGCACAAAAAGTAAGTCCCCCGAAAACAAACTGTAAATGTTTTTAAACTAGGAGGAGTTATAAGAATCTAATCTATGTCCGTGTAGCTAAACTTCCTAGCAAGCATTTGTGTAAAATTATGGAGTGTCGTCAAGTCATGCTTCAGTGAGCACAGTCGGAACACAAAATGGCCACTTTTGAAAGTTCATGAGGTTCAAACTGTAACATAAATTTACTGATGCTTGAATAAATTCTCGATTTGTTGTTGCTTCAGGGTGTGTGTTACGTTTTATGGTTACTTCCATACATCTTGTGTGACTTACATTCCTTATTTCACGGTTGACTGAGCACACACACAAGAAAAAACCCTGTATTTTGCAGGATTTTCAGTAGAAGAATTTTGTAAATAAATATCTCTAGAAACATGTTTTAAAAGGTGTTAATGACATTTTGACATGGTATTCAATACTGCACGGTTGAGTGGGCACGGAATAAAGACAAATAACGACCATACAAAGATTCCGCTAAAAGAAATTTAATTGCTCTGTGCTCTGACAGAAAAGTAGATTGTTATTTCCATTGAAGTTTTTGCTGGATGCATTAAGTACATGGACAATTTCATGCCCTTTAATACATTTTCACGCTTGACTGAAGACATAAGTCTGGAAAGGCATCTTTTTTTCCTCAGATGTACATTAAATATCTTTGATGGAGTTTAACACCGTACATAATGTTTGGGAAGCTTAACCATTCCCTTCCACTGCCGATCCCGTAACGTCACGCTTGAATGAGCACAGAGTACAAGTGAGAAGGGAATAGGGCCATGGCCCTGGCTCCATTCTTGTAGGAATTTAATTCCGTACTGCCAAAAGCTTGTTCAAGACTATCTAAAGATGTCTCTCAAATTTCAAATCAAAACCAGGAGAGAGCCCAGTGTGGAGCCCTGTGGGACTCCACACTGGACGTCTCATGACATGAAACACCATTGTTATTAACAGTATGATAGATACGATCAGACAGATGATCCTGAAACCATTCAAGTGCCATGCCATGTAGACCAAAATGAGTTTATTTAGCAAGTAAGGTTTTTTAATTGCATCTGTACATGAGAGGCCTTTGGGAGATCAAGGAATATACCAACTTAGTGTAAATAAATCAAATTATTAAGAACATAATCGTGTAGATCAATTAATGCAAGATCACAAGAAGCTTTTATCCTAAAACCATTTTGTGCATTATCAAAAAGATTGTTCTTATTAATGTGACATGTAAATACCTTTTCGAAGATGTTGAGAAACAAGGTACTATACATTGTCAGAAAAAAACGATAGCTCATTACACGGAACTTCATCAATATTAAAGATTAAATACTATACATGTGTCACCGAACTTATGCATTTGAAAAATATGCAATTAAAGATGGTAAAATTGTAACAAGAATAAGCAAAACAAAAACATTTTAAAGATTGAAGGTTTTAAAAACATTGTTAAAATTCACTCATGATCAGAAACCAAAAAAATATTCAAAACTCATGGACTATTCGAGTTTAAGAAGTTCAAAATTATCATTTCCTTACTCGTACTAGTTTAAGAAATTTTTTCCACTTATGTTCCTATGATTCTCATGATGTGAGTTATATCTTGAAGACCATGAGAGTCAGGAGCTGGCGGATGCCGGCGCTATGAGCAGCGCTATTATTTGATTTCTTTATTGCTATTCTCTTCGTAATTTCCCAACTTTCCGTCTGAACTGTCACTTTTTGCTCTCTCAAAACAATAAACGATGTGTTTGTAGCTCAGTCCCGAGGCCAGAATCGGCGACTTAAAACCCTGTTCCACAGTACTTCCTTTATTGCTTTTCTTTTTTTCTTTTTTTTCCTCCACGCAAAACCGTGCTTTGTTAAAACGCACCTCAATGGAGATCTTTTGCAAAGGTTTTGAAAACGCGTTCCTACAAAACAAACAGTTCGGGTCCCAGCGTGATTTGAACTAAACGCTTAAATGATATCAAAACGCTGATTCTGTTCTGTATAATACCGAAAAGAATAAAAAAACATATCACTGTATAAACGCTTCACCACATGTCACCACCTAGGCAAGGTTTATCCATTGCTCGAAAGCACGCCATTTTCGAGGGTTTTTCGGACCTCTCGCAAAAATTACCTCAAACATGTTTTAAACCCATCATATTTAATCCTTAAAACGTTCTTTAAACCCTTTAAATAAAGGTATAAGGATGGGAATATGGTACCCTAAAATGTATTTTTGAAAACCTCAGTTAACACATCGTCTTTTCTGATTATGACATCCTATATCATGAAAATGCATCACATTCGTCAAGCGTCGTAACCATGGTAACGAGCAAAAACTCTTCTTTTTAGTTTTCACGTCGGTTTGGTGTTTGTTTTTGTATTGTTTGTTCATGTTTCAGGTCGTGCAGTTTTACAGCAAAATATTTCTGTGCCCAAATATTGGGCTGAGGATGTCAGCCCACACTAACACCTTCACCCGGGGGCGTAAGGCTGAGGCTAAAAAGCACCATGAAATATCATTTCCTTTAGTACATTGGCGTCATATACGGGTAGCTATCGGATCCTTCGTCGTACAGTCTAAAATTTTTAAGGAATTCCTTGGCATCCGAAATCCCATCTATAAATGCCTTTTTCAGTTCTTCCTTCCGAGGGGGGTACAGTCCCTCCCCAAGTCGAAACATATGCCAGGGTTTGATGACGTAGTTATCTCTGCTGACGTCACGAAGACCTAGCGTGAGGTTATCTTGCGGTTTGCTTAGTCCTGCGTTCTTATTGGGCGCAATCGTTATCACGTGACCGGAGGGAGGAAACCCGCAGTCGGCGGCGTCTTTCGGAGTGCCGGAGAGAGCGCTTACGTCGACGTAATGCTGATGAATAAAGCAAAAGGTAATAGATGGGAGAGAGTAAAAGAAAATGAAAAATCACTAAGTAGTACTTTAATGGAGTCTAGCTTTAAACAAGTTTCTCATCGCGTTTATTTACGTATTAGATTTCCTTCTTTCGACACATAGTCGATAAAATATCTTCATATTTTTAAATCAAGCCACATTTAATTGGACACCCTGGGCCCGTTGCATAAAACTTTTGCCAGAGTTTTTTATGGCAAAATTTGAGGAAACTATGGCAAAAAAAAATATTGCCATAGTTTTCCAGTACATAAAAATTTGCCAGACTTTTTTTTGCCAGAAAAAAAGTCTGGCAAATGTTTTATGCAACAGGCCCCCTGACAGTAATAAAACATATGTTTAAAATGACATCAGATCTTAACGACAGTGCAATGTGCGAAATATAGTAAAGTCTGTGCTGCTCTACGTGAACTATTATTACTTCAAATTAACAAGTAAAAAGTGAATGTAGTGAATTTACTTTCACACGGATTTAAGCCTTTATGCATTTTAGACAATTAAACTTTGAATTTGATGGAAGACTGTTTTGAAATGCAAGAATAACTTTTTGAAATTGTATGATGACGTAACTCCCCACACCAGACGACTGCGAATATGTCGGCTGTGTGATTAACAAACAAGCGGGGGGGGGGGGGGGGATGCTCTTCGACATACCTTGCCCATGACTGTGGGGGCGCTTGATGTAGGATTCGATGGATAGTAAACTGCAGCGAGTAAAACCTGAAGTAAATGAATGACAGGGTATTGAAAGAGGATGGGAAAAGAAGATGAAAAAGAAGAAGATGAAAAAATATTAAAGGAAGAAAGAAAATGAAAAGCAAAACAAAAAAGTCAGTGAAAAAGAAGAGAAATAAACAAGAGAGGAGAGATAATATCAGATTAAAAAGGAGAAGATCATCGACCTAACTCAAATATTGTGTTATATACATAATTCAGCATAGAAACAATTTCATTTGAATATATGACCTATCAGAAATAAAAGTACTTCACACTTTCATTTGATAAAAGTCAATGTATGAATTGAAAAAGCAAGTTAATGATTAAAGATGTACACAAACACCATAAACCTACGGCACTGTGAAAATTCCTCTGCCCTTCACAGGAAGTCGATTTTCGCCATCCCATGGAAGTGTCAAGTGAAATATCAAGGCTCCCTATAAGCACTTCTTAGATAAGATTATCAACCGCATACCTCGATGAGAGCCTGTTTTGTCGAGTACGCCGTCACAACCTGCTTTTCACCAAAGAGATACGCCCTCCCGTCTACCATCACGATATCTGTCTTCGTGGGGGGCTTCAGGGGCTGCAACTCTTCCTCCAAAGTTTGTTGTCTCCTGCGCATGTGCACTGGGATGTTTTCTGTCGTCACGAGTTCTTGCAACGGCACGTGGAGCCGATTGGAACACGTGACGTGACAATTATTCTGTAGTTGGGAATGGAAGAGCAATTATCAAGATGAATGCTAATGATAAGATGAAAATAGACTGAACTAATTTTGTCGGCACTATTCTCGTTTCGTTTCAGTCAGTGAAAAGGGCTATGTGCTATTGAGTTTAGCGTACTTCTTTCAAGTCAACTTTGGACACTTGGTGAATTATCACTTATTCTACTCCCACTTTGTCTAATGCCCATTTGGTCTTATCCCACATCGTCTAATCCCATTTCGTCTACAACCATTTTGTCTACATAACCATTTGGTCTAATTGCTACTTAGTTCTTTTAATTTCCAGTTATGCTATGCCCATTTCGTCCAATACCCACTTGGTCTAACACCACTAATTCTATCTGATTGGACGAATTAATAATCTGGTAATAGACCAAATAGTCCTTAGTCGCACTAAGGAAAATTAAGTATACGAAGTGGCGATTAGACCATTTCATCATTAGACAAAAAATGAGAATTAGCCCAAGTGGGTACTAGACCAAGTGATGATTGGACCAAACGGCAATTAGAGCAAAATAATAGTAGACCAAAATGGGTTTAGCCATGGTGGTGTTAGATGATCTGGCAATCAGACCAACTGGCTATAAACCCACTTCGTATCCATTACCATTATTGTCAAATATATATATATATATATATATATATATATATATATATATATATATATTTTAATTACGATACCTGTAGAAGCCCCTCGAGAATATGACGTATTTCTTGTGAGAGGTCGAATCCAGGGGTCAAAGCCCCCTGAGGAAGACTGTGTATCTTTGCTGCCAGTGCGAGGATTGCATCAAAATATTGCTGAAATAAAATAAGATCAAACGTTTCTCGTCAATTAGCCTTGGGTTTCACAAATTCAAGAAGATGTAATAAAAGATATTCGTGACGAATAATGCTTCTAAGAATATTGCGTCTGTAATTATTTGTAGGTAGAAAATGTAATCAGTGATATTAATTTCAAAGTCGTTTTTCGCATACACTAACCTGAAAATGTACCATGAAGATTCAAATCTTCATGGTACATGCAAATGGGATTTCTTCAAGGCTCTGGTTACCTACGTTATAAGCTTTAATTTCCTTTATCCCCATTGCAAACATGGTCTACATATGTTATTTCTTGATAGATTTTTTTAAAACAATTATTATTCTTTCCGTTTTTATACCAATGCATAATGATTATGCAGTCCTTTGTTATATACTCCGAAAGCTCATTGTCTAATAAATTTTACATTCAAGATCGTATTAGGCCTATACATTATCTTCATTACAATATATTTAAGTCTGCAAGGTAATGTTTTGTAATTATATTCGGTCTCGACGTTGCTTTCAAACATAACTCTAACTAGAACCCTTCACGCTGTCTCACCAGGAGCTTCTCGGGAGCAGACATCATGAGCGCTGCCGTCAGCACCCCGGACGAGATTCCCCCGTAGGACTCCACCTGCCCGATCAACCTTTTCCCGTGGTCCAGCAAGCATACAGCACACCCCAGGTCGTAGACTCCTAGGAATGAGTTTCCGGAGAAGCTGATCCGGTACGGACCCCTCCCACCTTCCATCTTGCTAGTCAGAGTCTCGCTGCAAGAAAAATAAATACAATATCGTCTGAAACGGCAGATTTCCTAAAGGAAAACGTATAGTTTCATGTCGATCCGAAATATGTTAGGAGGAGCAAATTACCAACCTTGCATGCTTCTATATACCTATGATAAGCGGTTTTATTGACTGAGAGATTATCATTTTGTATCATCTCCTGACTTCTCTTTCCCCGTTCCATTTCACCCCCCCCCCTCTCTCTCTCTCTCTCTCCCTTCCTCTTTCCCTATCCCTCTCTATTTTCCACTATAGGGTATTAGATGATGTATCATACATGGTCACCGACCATAGATTGTGTCAGAGATCCCCAGAAGTACAGGAGGAAAAAACCCTGTCAGGACCAGATTCATGCACTTTGTTCGTCTCATTCACCATCTTCTCCTCCTCCCCCCCCCCCCCTCTCTCTCTCTCTCTTCTTTTCCTTTTTATGCTTCTCTCATCCTCCTTCTATCATTATTTGATTACTTGCTGCTGTTACTTTCATTGTATTGATTTCCTTTTAATATTGATTTATTACTGTGCTCCTATAATATAGGGGGCCTCTTCAGGCAGATTTGAGCGCTATAGGTACAGAGTTTTTATTATTATTATCATTATTATTATTATTATCATTATTATCATTATCATTATTATTATCATTATTATTATTATCATTATTATTATTATCATTATTATTATCATTATTATTATCATTATTATTATCATTATTGTTGTTGTTGTTATTGTTATTCCTCATTTTCTTCTGCTTCTGCCTCTTCTCTTTCATCGTTATTTTCTTCTTCTTCCGCTTCCTCCACTCTCGTTATGAGTGCGACTCAGGGGAGACATTCCACAACCGATATATCGATACTCGCCAACCGAGTATCGATATATCGGACTTCTACTTAGTATTTTTTTTTTGGCATACTGGCAGTACTCGCCGCATACATGTACCTAACCCTAACCTAAACCCTAACCCAACCCTAACCCAACCCTAACCCTAATCCTAATCCTAAACCCTAATTCTAACTCTAAAACCTAGACTAAGTAAAGTAACAGTTAGTCTAGCCTAACCGTTAGTTACGTACGGTTAACTCTTCAAGATATTGCCATTTTTTTTTTCAAAGTTTCACCTTATTTTCCATTGAATGAATTTTTCATTACCCAAAACATAGCCTTAACCATCACCCTAACCCTAACCCTAAACCTAAAAAAAAAAAAAAAAAGTAAAATAGAAGGCTTGAACCGGGGGCCCTGAGATTATGAGCCACAAGCTTTACCAAAAGGCTATCGAACATTACTTGACTACATATGGAACTTACACAATATATCTTTGACTAAATAAACCGTAGTGTGGAATGTCTCCCCTGTGCAAAATTCCTTATGAGCAAATTAATGGTTCTTCTCATTCCTGGAGTGAAACCATAGGTAACTTACAAAAGGCGAATTTCTAGGGTTAAAAGCGGCCCCTTATTATCTTCCAAGATTCTTCAGATTTAAACTGTGCCTATGGTCTAGTCCATACTGGACCTTTAAATCCCATTTCATCAGCCTTCTTTCGTTTTTAATGCTGTGAAATCTCTGAAATAAAAGCGAGCTAACCACCTTGAATAGCTTTATGTTCGACACGGCTCCATATCCGCGTGATTTGGCAGTATAACAACGGGATTTCATTATCATAAACTATGGACAGCAAAATAGTTATAACGGTAACATAGTGAGCTTTCAATCCCATTTATCATATCCCTTGGTATCATAAAAATTCGTATGGATACACCTTCGCATGAGTAGATGATGAGACCTTGTTTTGCGGCGAGTCTATACCATGTGCCTCTCAACAAATCGATTGCCCCTCAGTTAGACTATACCTGATATGATACCTACTCCATTGATCTCAAGAGTGGTCAAGTAGCAGTCCCATTGTATATCTGGTGTTGCTGGACGATGCCACAATAGACCACTCAAGGAGATCGTATTGTCAGTTTCTTTCTTCATGGCCGACTATGAATAGCGCACCAGACAAGAAGAAACATTGAACTCCAGACATGAGAAAGTATATGTGGGACCGGAACACGCTGGAAAATTGGTGTACGTAAGAAAAGTCTTCACATTGGAAAGCGGAGTTTAAAAAACAAGAAAAAGGCAGGACATCATCAAACTATGAAAGCGAAAATCTTGAAACTTTTACTTTTTAAGCGAACAAAGCGAAAGATTGAAAAGGCCATTTTTTTTTCTTATTCTCATCAATTGTTTTGGTCATTTCCTCGAATTTCTAGTAAATGTTATGAAAGGAACAACTCATGCCGCTGCTGAAAATATGGGGATGGTTACTACTATGCAGGTATGGCTGCTTCAAGTGCTGGTTTTGATGGGGGCCGCAAGGGCTTATAGTTTTCACCCTTCCACTATGAAACGTTTGAAAACTACCATTTTGAAATAAATGCAATTTCTGAACTTCACTATTCTGGTTCGGGTTTCTTAAAACGTGACAAATAGTGGCGAAGGGGATATTTTGCATCATCGAAATGATTTAGAATTTATTTCCTTTCATCATTTTGATTTCCATAAAAAACTACTAAAGTACAATTCAGATATACATACATTAATCATGAATGAAAAGGAGAACTCTGGAAAATCCTTAAACGCTTTCTGAATGTTAGTTCCCTTGAACTTAAATATACACTGTTCCTCATAAAGTTGGAAGAAAAGTGTTTACATCCATTAATGAAATGATTTTGATAATGATTTCTTCCTAATGAATGAAATATATACATTCCCCGATTATACTGAAATATCTAATTGAGTATTTGTTGTTTTGCGTGAATAAAGCATGTGTATGACTGTAAGTAAGAAATCACAGGACCTTCTACTTTAAGTCCTCACTTACCGATGACGAATGATTCTTTACAAAAGGGCACTATTTTATAGGTCATCGATATCCTTTTGAACCAGGCAACCTTCTGAGCAACAGTGTACGTTACAATTCAAATACATTGCTTGTTATGATAAAAACAGAACACATGCACTCTGTACAAACTTTCACACGAGCTTGAAGGAAAGGAGGTCCCGGACTAAAGTTCCAACACATGTCAAGACAATTTCGCCATTATGATCAATGGTTGTACTTCAGACTGAACTATGATATGTGTCTAACTTAGCTAGTAATAAAAATAATCTAATTGGAATCTTATGATGGTCCCATGAAACAAGCCTCTGAGTTTTGATGTTGTTTAATATTTTACATTTGGACATTATTAAAAGCATGGTTTGGCAGATACAAATCCCTTCCCCGTAAAAATACAGAGACACCCGGTCATATTCATATAAACCCATATGCATTACCTTCCGAATAGCACTTCTGACTCCTATTCAGTATTACCAACGCGTGGATCTCCAGGGCAACGCGAAGCCGTAGAGAGCTAGCACCCAGCCGACTCTCTCGAAACACACCGGTCTGTTTGTATTTAAGCACTTGTCGTGTGTACATGTGAACTTGCAAAAATACTTCACGGTATATTGATCGATGCTAGGAATTTTACACAGCTAACGCCGGGATGACTTTATACACTGCGCAGAATATGATGTGATTTTGGAGATTTGAAGTATGAATACAATATCTTATTTCCTTGGAGTGTGCAGTCATGTCCCTCTCATGTGTGTAAGGCACCCGTTACCTTTTTCAAATAGGATTAAAACTATAGAGTGCGTGTGCCGAGATTGAGTGCGGGGGGGGGGGGGGGGCAGCACGCATGATTGACAATGCAGTGAAGATTAAAGGACGTTGGTGATGTACATGTCTATATTCAAACGACATAATTGAGTTTGGACAAGATGTTCGCTCTTCCAAATAATTGGCCGATTAACAGTAAGTTTTCAAGTAGTTACACGATATGGGTGTTATTTAAAATCACCCTATTATACTTTAATTTCACTTTGACCATGTAACATTCTTCCCGCTGGCATTGTACTCCCCTTTTAAGATATTTTGCAAATTTTGCTTTTTGCTTTTGCGAAAGAAATTGATGGGACTAACAGCCTAAAGATAGACCCAACTTTCTCATGCGCACAATATAGTGTTTTTTATAAGGAGACTAAGCAAGGACTAAAATTTGGTTGGGGACGTTTGGTAAGACCGGCCCATGATCGAGTCAACAATAGGAATTTTGCCAAATTTCCTCATTCATCATGATTATGACAGTTTTTTCCCCTTTTGTATCAAAATTATGTAGGGGTATGGAAGTAATTATGCTTCTTACTGAATAATTTTCTGTTCTGCGAGCGAAGCGTGGGCAATCAGTATTTTGTCTCTCAGGCCCTTTGTAACCAAAATGTTGACGGGCCGTGGCGAAGACTTCCCTAAAACACCTTAAGCCGATGTATATAACAATGGACTAGATATCTTCTCCCACCCCCACCCCTTCCAAAAATAATATTTTTCTTATAAAGTTCCCTTTAATCATCACATGACCATTCTTTTTCTAAGAGCGACAGCGTGTAAACATTAAGTTTCTAACAGTATCGGGACTATAAAAAATCCCAAATGACAAAAAGAACACCAGAGAAAGCTCGTAACACATAAAAAGCCAAAATACAAATATCTCTTCACAAAAAACTTTCAACAAAAATAGGATGGGAATTATCTTTTGTGTCGATTCGTATACCTTGTTGAGTGCGCAAACAACAAGCTGGAGGTTTGTATTTGCGAAAGTGTTTACACCGTGTAAGCGAACTTGTTTGGGAATGATTTGATGGGTCTTAAATGTATATAACACCTCCTTCTCTTTGCCTTCCTTCTTCCTTTCTCCTCTTCTCCTTCTCTCCTTCTTCTTCTTCTTCTTCTTCTTCTTCTTCTTCTTCTTCTTCCTCTTCTTCTTCTCCTTCTAAAGTTTCTTCTTCTCCTCCTCCTCCTCCTTCTCCTCCTCCTCCTCCTCCTTCTCCTCTTTCTTCTTCTTCTTCTTCTTCTTCTTCATCTTCTTCTTCTTCTTCTTTTCCACTTAATAATCATTTTTATATTTTTTGGTACTGCCTTTTCACCATAC
>CM057163.1:15582037-15594274 GCA_029962745.1 Echinometra lucunter
GAGTTTTGTTATTTCACATAATTATTTGATTACTTAGAAATTACGGAAAAAGGGATGATTTACTGCCTCATCTGCACTCTGAAATTTCGTTCTTCCCGCCGAGGACCAGCGGGAAGAATGACAGCTCATACATGTACTGTAGGCCTATGCGATGCGGGTTATTCTCTGGCATAGCGAATTGGTTCGCCAAATTTTATGCCTGTCCTGCCCGACGCCGTGCTACACTGCGTTTGGTCTGGCTATGCAACGGGTAACGTGCGTGAATATCAATGGCTCAAATTGCTGAGTTGTCACCTGCTTCCTGCGGCTTGAGTAGGATAGTTATTTTCACTATCCGAATGCATACAGGGCTATAGATGGGAGGCTGAGCCGTCCAAATTTGGGCGATATGCTGCCCTCTAGGATGACAGATTGAATCGTTAGAACAAGAGACTTGCTTAATTATTTACGTGTTACACACAGGATACTCATATATCCTAGTTCCTTCCCAGTCCCCCATCTGGATGGAAAAGTATTTAGCAATATAAAAAATTATGCGTTTTGAGAAATATTGCTGATTGCTGGTGGCGCAGCTCGTGCTGCCCTGTCCCTAAAATATCCATTAGTAGAACACGGCTATCTTATGGCCGTCAATTGGCATGCTACAGCATGCCTTTTGGGCGAGGCCAGTATAACCGAGCACTATGATGTGAGTGATCGGATCAAAACCTCAGAAATTCTATTGAACTTAAAACGTTCTCATAACAGATACCAGACGGAAATAGACTCTGGTATATATTGGCAGAAAGAAATAAGCCTGGCTCCACATTAGGGATCTCTTCCCATCCTTGGTTCCTATATACCTGCTAACTGTTAGGCAGGAGTATTCCTACTATAGAGAAAGAAAATTTCACCATGCTAAACCATGTTTCTCAGTTCTACACAGGTCTATCCTTAGTATTGTAGGAAATTTAGGAGTGTCCTTGTTTTTGAAAAAAAAAAATTCCTGGCAACGACATTTATTCCTATTCCTCGGTTGTCGGGGTGGTAGGTAAGTACTTGCCCAGTTGGGTTTCCCGCTCCAAGAAATTTAGGGGGGGGAGACTGGAAGCATTCCCACTATTTGCACAACATAGAGGAGAATTATTTACATGCACATATTATACAGGTAGCAGGCCACAAGGGCAAGGTGTTCAGACACTAACCCGCCCAGTCACATTCTCTTAGCACATAGTGGGAGACTGGCTGCATGTCCTCATCCAGAAAGATAAGAGATTAAGCTTGGAAAGGGTGAATATTGATCTCAGCACAGTCATTAATGGAGAGTAGTTTTTCATGCCATGCGGCAGGCCTCTTGCCAAGCTGCTAAAATGGGTGCTGCACCTTGAGGTGCTATCAGGAAGCATGGGGCACCCCTGAGACTACCGGCATGATATCAGGATCCTGAACCACTGACAGATATGGGCACCTTGTTAACAGAATATAGGTCGGGTAGCCTTAGTAAGGACTAATAATTACAGCAAGAAGACTACCAAAATCAGGGGAAGGGGTACCCCCGAGAGATGAGATTAGATAATAGCAAAGGGTACGACAAGAGAAATATTACAATGGGTCCCTGGCACAAATATTTTGGCAGAGCAGAAACGGAGAACTTTTGCAGGAAGGGAGAAAAATATATAAAATCTACCTTCTACCGGCTGCCCACACCTCCAGATGTTTTTTAGTTAGGTGCCAAATCTATAACATCCTACGCTTATGACCTCCTGCGTGTGGGTTCGAATAGAAATTAGGGCTGCCCTCCCACAAAATCGTCCAAACCTGGTGGGGAGAGTGTGCAGTGAGTGTAGAGTGCGCTAGCAGAGGAATAAGGAGCTCACCACACAGCTCACATTTTTGGGCAGGGGGCTCCCGTGTCAGGGTGAGCTGCAGTGAAAGGAACTCCTGCTAGAGAGATAAATACTATGGCAACAGTGAGAATTCTGCTTCCTGATTGGCCTTGATAAGAAAGTTGCCATTTTGATGACGATTGCTATTGCGAAGTTTGGTGGAGTTGGGCCCAGGGCTCATGAGATCAAGGTGGCCAGCACCAAACCGCGTCCGCCGCACAGCTTTAAGCAGATGGCAAATTTACCTCCTCTGTTTTCTCACATGTTGCAGCCCGATTATATTATGGGTGAGTGGACTTTGCGGGATGTTTGATTATTAGGGACTTACAGAAAGGTAGTGGACCAACAAAGGAAAAAATAAATAAGTAAATAATAAAAATGAGAAAATAAAATAGGAGAAATAAATTCTTGAACCGACAATAACAATAGTACTACTACTACTACCACTACTACAACTGATAATAATAATACTAATTATGACAATAACAACGATAAATGATTAATAATGATATTAATCATAATAACGATGGGAGATAGCTGGAGACCCAAATTATGCGACATATTGAGAAGAGTCCACCCCACACTATGACTAGAGTGCCTTTCCAATTGCGATAAATTGATGGTCAGGCTACTTGCATATCGTTCTTCTTATTCCTTTCCTTTTTTTGGCGATTGATTGAAAAAAAAAAAAAAAAAAAAAAAAAAAAAAAAGTTATGCCCAGCTAAGGCTATCACAACCTTCCGATAGAGGATAGTCTGGGTCTGTGATATAGACAGCTTTTCCTAACCAGGTGTTAATTCGGCGCAAGGTCGCGGAAAACATTGCCTTATGCAGGCACAACACCAGCCAACATGGTATCCATTCATTCTGTGTAAGGGCGGTAAGGAGTGCCAAGAGAGGATGGGCATGGATAAATGAAGAAGAAATAGCATAGACACGTAGGCAGATAAATAGGCACATGGACCATGAGACAGAAACGAAACAAAAAATAACGGTACTGAAAAAAAAAAAAAAAAAAAAAGAGGAAAAAGGAGAGATTAAAAGTAAACGAACTAGTGAATAAATGGCAGAATATGAACTACATCTGAGTGACGAGCAACAATTAGTAAGTAAAGGAACAAGGCGAGTAGAGCACATCTGACCCCAGTGCTATAGGGGGGTAGCCACATTATACATATATGGGCATAACTAACATGTGACGAGAGGGCGTATTAGCCGCAGGCACGGTCCGGGACTCGCCAGCCAGCCCAATACGGGCACGGAACATCCAATCCTCTGTTGGCATTAATTTATTGCATAAATAACACTGGGTAACTAGGTCTGAATGTGATATTTATTGGTTTGTAGCAAGAGATACTGCCAGAATTTTGCTTGTCATTTCAGGGCAGCCCCGATATCGATTGCAAGGGACAGCATGGTACGCTTAGCCAAGGAGAGAACTGCAGCAGCAAACCGTCTCCAGCTGGGCACACCATACAGCATCCAGGGACATGGCCAGGGAGGCTGGAGGACAGGGAGAGGCAGGTAGACAGAATGTTTGTGGCCCCCACGTTAGTGGCCCTAGTCTATGCGGACTCTATCATAGTCGCCGAGCCAAAGCTTGAGGATGCATTAAAGGACCAGAATAGCCCTTAGTCCACTAAGACTAGGGATTAACAAGCTCAATTCCCTGGTCAAGGACACTTCCACTCATATTCTCTTGTGGAATGAAATCAACTGGCTTTACTTCCCAAGAGATATCAGCAGGCCTGTGACTGTCCCTTACACCGAAACGACAAACAATGTAGGTGGATAATGAGTTATAGACAGGGCTGATTACAAATCACCTCATCAGGGATGGCATTACCTGTCGGACAAACTTTCTTTGAAATACACATGGATAGACAATACATGATCAGGTTACATTCAGGGACAAAAACATCAGTGCGCTAGCATCATTTAAGGAAATCATGTCTCCTGCAACCACTGCATTTTTAAGCATTAATCTTGGTTCCTAATCGCATTCTTTTCTTTACCCCCCTTTTCAATGTTTATGCATTGTATATATTGGTTTGCCTTGTTATAGATGTGACTGAAACGAATGGAATTGAATGTAGCCCCCGGGCAGGACAGTGCCGCCGTGGTCTGGTGGTGGAGAAACATCTCGGTCGCACTGTACACAATCGCCAAGTGGGCCATAAGGGAATTTTCCCCAGCATATTCCCCAGACAAAGGGAGCAATGCCATTGCATCTTGCTGGTTTTTCGCCCTTATCACCTCCTGTACCTCGGCGGCAAATGTCCGCCCATTGCGGACAATTGTCCGCCAATTGCCCCTGTAAAAAACATGGGCAATTGATCATTCTTGTCAATAGCAAGGATCAGAGAGAAATGACTATTACCACCCGCACTGAGAAGAAGAAAGGAAAAGGAAAAGAATGAAGGAAGCTTTTGTTCACATGAACTAGTGTAACTCAGTGCTCAGGAACCCTTGTAATAGCAAAAAAAAAAAAAAAAAAAAAAAAAAAAAAAAAAAAAAAAAATATTGGGTGGAAGGTGTTTTTTGGGGCATTAGCATCACAAGAAGATGCGAATTGCCACTCTAGGTACCATCCTGTTGGCAGGTAAACTGCTTGACTGGTCGAGTTACCACCGCCCAGAATCACTCGATAAATATTTATACCAGTCCTTATGCACTCAAAAGGCATCAAAAAGTGTGTTACTCTGTACTTGTTCGGTATAAGTAATGGTAACCGAATATTTTTGCATACTTGAAATTAGTCCAGTTACTATGTTGTGAAAACGGTATTAAAAAACTAACTTACATGACTGACCGTGTTTTCATGAGTTTGACACAAGACAAAGTGTCGAGGTTTGAATACTGCCTTATGTAAAGAAGTGTTAAAAACTGCCGAGACATATCATTGTTTATTGTCTGAGTGTGCCTAATATTGTACCAAATGGCACGGAGTTGGTATCCCTGCATTCTAGCAAATAAGGCAGATTGTTCTGGTATTCTGTATATCTGTTGGTTATACCATGTATTATGAATCGTATTCAAATGGCATCACGTTTGTATCGCTGCCTTCGAGCAGAATTAAACAACAAGCAATGGCAATCACGAGTCCACAGAGCTTTCTTTCCAAAATAACATGATCACAATAAGCTGATCATTAATATTTTGGGGAGAAGCTCGGCTGGACGCAGTCAGATATAGGAACACATTATCACTAGACCATCAATATTCAAATAACGAACAAAGTCACAAAGGTAAACAGTGAGGTCAACAAGAGGTTACCATAACAATTGTGCTGAAAGCGCGCTTTCGCCCAAGACGTCATTGCTTCACACGTTTTTCTGCCCGAAGGCAACAAATTTTATTCCCTCCCACCCAGCCCAGATTACAATGTATACATTGAATGTCATATGCAAGTGATAGGTATTTTATCAATTTTTGTGGTGGGATATGATGGATATATATGAATACACATGCAGTTGCATGGTCACAGGCTGGGCAACATGAAGAAGCCTGCTATCATTAAGATGAGCCAAGTTGGTTAATGTATCTAGATCAGTCCGAATCGCCATAATGGCGGGATTTCTCGTTCGTTATATTGATGACCCATGTTCAGTACATTTATCTGGATTGCTCCAAATCGTGTAATGGCCAGAGTTTCTGTTAGGATGGGGCAGTTTGCCTGCCACTGTAGTTACCATCCTGTTGGCAGGTATACCGTTTGCAGGTCAAGTTACCATTGCCCAGCTTGCTCATCATCCCGATGAGCCGCGCTTGGTATAGATATATATAGTTGCCCCAGATGATACCAGTTCACGTAACGGCGGGAGGTTGGGTAGGATGGGCAGCTTGCCTGTCACTGTAGTTACCATGCCGTTGGCAGGTAAACCATTTGCGGGTCGAGTTATCATCGCCCAGCTCACTTGCCAATCTAGTTACCATCCCGTTGGCTGGTGAAGCGTTTGTGGGGTCAAGTTACATTGCCCAACTCGCTCATCATTTGATGAGCCATGTTTGGTTAATTTATCTGGATTGCTCCAAATTGTGTAATGGCCAGAGTTTGTGTAGGATGGGGCAGTTGCCTGCCACTGTAGTTACCATCCTGTAGGCAGGTAAACCGTTTGCAGGTCAAGTTACTATTGCCCAGCTTGCTCATCATCCCGATGAGCCACGCTTAATATATTTATATAGTTGCCCCAGATGATACCAGTTCACGTAACGGCGGGAGGTTGGGTAGGATGGGGCAGCTTGCCTGCCACTGTAGTTACCATGCCGTCGGCAGGTAAACCACTTGCGGGGTCGAGTTATCATCGCCCAGCTCACTTGCCAAGCTAGTTACCATTCAGTTGGCTGGTGAAGCGTTTTCGGGGTCAAGTTACCATTGCCCATGTGTGGTACGTTTATCTGGATTTATCTGGATGCTCCAAATCGTGTAATGGCAGAGTTTGTGTAGGATGGGGCAGTTTGCCTGCCACTGTAGTTACTATCCTGTAGGCAGGTAACCGTTTGCAGGTCAAGTTACTATTGTCCAGCTGGCTCATCATCCCGATGGGCCATGCTTAGTATATTTATCTAGTTTGCCCAGATGATACCAGTCACGTAACGGCGGGAGGTTGGGTAGGATGGGGCAGCCTGCCTGCCACCGTAGTTACCATCGGTCTGGCAGGTGAACCGATTGCTGGGTCAGGTTACCACCGCCCTGCTCGTTCATCATTTGACGGGTCATGCTCAGTAGATTGATATAGATTGCTCTAAATCATGTAATGGTGGGAAGTTGGGCCGGATGGGGTAGCTCGCCTGCCCCTCTAGTTACCATCCCATTGGCAGGTAACCGCTTGCTGGGCCAAGTTATCCTTTCCCAGCTCGCTCATCATCGTGATGAGTCACGCTCAGTAGTTTGATTTAAATTGTGTAGAGTGCTAAAAACGATATGATGCTCCGAATCACGTAATGGTGGGAAGTTAGGTGGAAGTGTTTTGGGGGCATTAGCATCACAAGAAAGATGCGAATTGCCACTCTAGGTACCATCCTGTGGCAGGTAAACTGCTTGCTGGGTCGAGTTACCACCGCCCAGCAATCACTCGATAAATATTTATACCAGTCCTTATGCCACTCAAAAGGCATAAAAGTGTTTACTCTGTACTTGTTCGGTAATAAGTAATGGTAACCGAATATTTTTGCATACTTGAAATTAGTCCAGTTACTATGTTGTGAAAACGGTATTAAAACACTAACTTACATGACTGACCGTGTTTTCATGAGTTTGACACAAGACAAAGTGTCGAGTTTGAATACTGCCTTATGTTAAAAGAAGTGTAAAAACTGCGAGACATATCATTGTTTATTGTCTGAGTGTGCCTTAATATTGTATCCAAATGGCACGGAGTTGGTATCCCTGCATTTTAGCAAATAAGGCAGATTGTTCTGGTATTCTGTATATCTGTTGGTTATACATGTATTATGAATCGTATTCAAATGGCATCACGTTTGTATCGCTGCCTTCGAGCAGAATTAAACAACAAGCAATGGCAATCACGAGTCCACAGAGCTTTCTTTCCAAATATTCTAATTAATCAGTTAGTACAATTTGTGATAATCTGTCATAAACGACCAGATTTTAGAATTTCTATTTGAAAATGGGATTAAAAACTAGAAAATGTGTGTAAGGGTGTACTTGTATAGCTTTGCAAGCGAGGACAGTGAACAAAGAAATTCCTGAGAACAATAGTCCTCGGTTGGTAAACAATAGTCCTCAGCTGTCAAACAAAGGATTTGGGTTTATTCCGTCAGCCTTGAGAGGACAGGGGACAATAGAAGTCCAATTGTTGTGCTCGGTAGTATAGTGATGTACAGCTGTGTGCGTGTGTGTGTGTGTGTGTGTGTGCGTGTGTGAGGGTGTGTTGTTTATACTTGCGTGTGAGTTCAACAGAAAAAAATCGATCATCCCCTCCCTCCCCCCCCCCCCTTCCTCAAAGTGGATTTACGCCCGTTGAGTGTGACCATCATCTCCAATATTAGTCTGGACTACTATTATATTGTTTATTTTTGAGCAAAATAATCTCTAACTAACTTAGGGCAGACCTAAACAAAAAATTGATTTTTTTCCTTTGTTCCTACCAAGAATCAGATATTGTGTGTCCGGATGCATGCTGGTTGTGAAACTGGGCAGTCGATACAGGCACTTCAGTTTACAAGCAACAGGGACCTAACAGTTGGACAAACTTTCTAACATTCGTGTTAGACAATATTATAGACAACAAATACTGATTTATATGATTAGTGCCATTTGAATTTAATGAATAGCTTTTTTTTTAATACAGAGAAAAAAAAGAGGTTTCGTCGTTTTTTTGTTAAGCGTCTGGACACAAGCCCCCCCCCCCCCCACATCCTACAATAATTGCAGCAAAGTTAGCCGGCTTAAGTTAGACTGCGTTAGGTTCTCTAGCGGCTTATGTCGAAAGGGTGTCGAATGGGAGCGGGGAGGGAACGGGGATGGCCGCACCCTTTTGAAAGAAGCCCCCCCCCCCCCGGTTGTCTCGAAAGGGTGGGTAGCGTGTGGGGAGCGAAATTAACGCACCCATTCGTGGAAACCGGGGTGGGGGGGGGGGGGGCTTGTCTCGAAATTAAGCAACTACAGTCAAATTAGTTAAGAAGATTTGTGTGTGTGTGTGTGTGGTGTGCGTGCGGGTGCAGGTGATTGCTTCTGTGTAACGTTCTTGAGTGCAAGAATACTTATAAACAAAATGCCTATTCACTTTCCGGGGGGGGGGGGGGTGGGTGTTGGGCATACATATTTCTCCCGTTTTATGCATCCCACCATAATATTCTAGCAGACAGAAAAGGGGGAATTCTTTCCCACATGTGTATTTTGAGGGATCCTTGAACTTGGACACACTCATCAGGTGATAGCCAACTGCCAGTCTTCTTTCCTACCTTTTTTTTTTTTTTTTTAAACTTACATTAACAAAAAAAAAAAAAACCCGGCTGGTACATCAGACTACTCAACACACCCTTTCGAGACAAGCCCTCCCCCTGGTTTCCATGAATGGGTGCGTTAATTTCACTCCCCACACGCAACCCACCCTTTCGAGACAACCGGGGGGGGGGGGGGGGTGGGGGGGGGGGCTTCTCTCGAAAGGGTGCCGCCATTCCAGTTCCCTCCCCGCTCCCATCCCGTTCTGTGCACGCACCCTTTTGACATATGCCTTCTCTAACTGTGAATAGGCCTAATATTTGTTGTTAGGGCTAGGGGGATCTTTTTTTTATATTTTTTTTAATACTGATTATTAAAATAATGTCGGCTGTAGATTTAACCGTTAATTGAAGTGTAACTTTGGGTAAGAGACCATCGGATCTAGTTAGAACTTAAAAGTCTGCTATGCATCACATGTATACCGTCGCCGCGGCCTGCGCTGTGCTGGTCGGCCATATACACCACACTTTCTACGTGAATAGGAGATAAACCAGACTTACGGGGTGTTGCAAGAAGGTTGCAATCAATTGTAAATAATTGCTAAGTTTGAAACAACCATTCTGACTGGCTCAGGGTCTGCCCTTTTAAGAAGACATGCATGCAACAATGATTTTGATTGGCAGTGACAATCAGTTGCAACTTGCAATCAATCGCAACTTTCTTGCAACACCCCATACAACTACCCCTGCGTGAGTCCAACTTTTGAGGGAATTATTACCACACTTAGACCAGGGTTAAGATAAACCTTGCTTACGGAATACGAAATCTTAGCCAAGGGTTAAAATGACAAGTTAGAATACGGGCCATAGGGTTTATTCCCGGTAACCTTTTGAGATTCATGCAGACGACTTGACTTACATGTAGAAGAATACCGGGAACAAACGACACCCACATCGTCCGGGTGGGAACACGTGGTCGACTCAGGATTATAATGAGGGCAGCTTTCAAGTGAATCCCCTGTAGAACAGGACGTTGACAACTGGAACCAAACAGGCCCCGATCCTCCGCCGTAGAAAGCATCTCTTCTGTCATCGACAGCGGAAATGAATCCAAGTTGTCTACATGCTCTGCTCGCGGCAAGACCACTATTGAAATAAGTGTCGCAAACAGTACCCCATTGGCCATTGTAGTAGATTTCCAGTCTGCCTTCGTCGGACCATCCGTTACTTCCTGCCAAGCGTAGCGTGTAGTCATCTGGATAAAGATTATTAGGAAGTGTCTGCCTTTTATCTTTCATTCTTTCATGTCTTTCTTCGTTATCACTTTATATTTGAAATTTGTTGCAGATTACATTAGCCTAAGAGCCATGGATCTTGTGGCAGATTAGCTTGTGCTAAACTAGTTATCCAAGAACATGAAGAAAACCTTCTACTACTACTACTTCTACTACTAGTGCCCTGAAGCAGCACAATGGCAGCTGAATAATTGTAAGATCTAAGGGAGTCTCCAAAACGGAATAACTTGCTATAAAGTAAAAGTAACCCAAGCAGCTCGACATAAGAGTCTACTGATTGCTTCTGACACCCCTCCAGTGAAAGAGAGACCAACTTCTGTATCAAACGTTAAAGCGAACAATGATTAGGCAACTTCCCTGACAAAAATGTTTTTAACAGCTTATAAACTAGCATCACCATTGCCAACATTACTTTCATTAAATCAGACGTTCAATTTTTATCCTTATTATTTACAATTAAGAACAGTCACTTTTTGAGCCATGAACTTAACTGACTTTAGGCGGAGATATGAAGGAGACGCAGTCACATTCATCTTGCTCCTAGTTCACTACTAAAGGAAGGATGATTATTCAAGTAGCCATTTCACACTTAAAAATTCCGAGTCAGACTGACCCGGAAAAGAGTCCGTTTGGGCCATACTCCGTTCCGAGTAAAAAAAAAAGGACACGAAATAATGACAGATATGACCAATAGACAAGTGTTCATGTCCCTATTCCGGGTCATTTTTTACCCAAAAACGGAGTGTGGCCCAAACGGTCTCTTTTCCGGGACAGGTGAGGGTCAAATTGACCCGGAAGTGTGCATGGTAACGCTGAAACATTTATTTGATGGAAAAGGAGCAATGGCCACCATGTTCGTTATTCTGTGCGAAGGGAAAGCCGTCACGATCATTGAAATGTATGTCATTTTGATGGAGGAAGCTATATAATTTTTATGCTATTTTGCTATCAAATCTAACTTTTAAAAACAACCGCAATAATCTCAGCTATAGCGGTGTTTCTATCTTTTTTGCGACTTTACTCACTAAGATCACTTGTTACAGAGCAAGCAACGGCAATGTCGTCACTGTGATCGCAGTTATGGGAGCCCCAGGATGAGTGAGAGCACGAACCAAGAAGATCATCATTTGCATTGCACTGCACATTGTCGAGCCAAATTATTCCAGACCCTGTTCCGTTTAATGGAATTCTGGTTTCTGATGATCCAGAGAATCCTAGTTGTTTGCAGACAACATCTGCATCTCGTGAACCCCAGAGGTCTCTGCACACTGTGCCCCAGCGACCGTAGTAATTGATCTCAACTCGACCGCGTGAACGAGTGGATCCTAAACCAGCAAGTCGGATGGTTTGGTGCACTGTAATCATTGCAATACAAAATAAATAAATGAATAAAAATGATAGTACTTCTCTTACTATGATTGCAATCAAACAACAGAAAACTTTCATAAGGTAAAGGTTCATGCAAAACACCATTGTATATGTCCGAATTTATGATTTTACAGTAACCATGGTAACATCTGGAGGAATTGACATTGTCTATAGTTTTTTGCTTTATCTTATATTACAAGAGGTCAGCCGTTACAAAATTCCAATTCCAGCCGTTGCGAGTTTGGCCTAATTCCATGAGCAAAGTGCGAAGTGAGAATAACGTAATCTCTCTCGCACTCTCCCATCGCTCTTTCTCTCCCTCTCTCTTACTCTCCTCATCTGTCGCCGTACATAACGTATAGCGAGAGTGTGGCCAGTGCTTCATCTCTATTACAAAAATCCGGCTGATGATAACAATATAAAACACAACAAAAAAATAACTTCACCCCTAAACAAAATGATGTAACTTTTCAACGAAGAGGTTTTGAGCAAAATGAATTCGCATGAATGTTCCTACACTAATTTACCAACTTCATTGAGAAAATGAGATTGATCCGTCGAGTCATGCGTGAGTGAGCAGGCACTAAAGGAAAAATGTCACTTTTTAAAATTAACAAGCATCATATAATGACTTTGAGTCAAGGATATCGGAACACATTTCAAGTTTTCAGTGTTTGAAGGCATGCACCATGAATTTCATGTGCTTCCCAACATACCAAATGACCTGAGGGCCAAATTTCACGCTTGAGTGAGCACAAGGTGAAAATTGCAAAAACTGCAGTTTTGACATCTGTCGCGCGGT